>OX456523.1:4645354-5095354 GCA_949748255.1 Eustalomyia histrio
AACTTATAGAAAAAAATTACCACCTTTATTTTGCAAAACAGAAGTCTGGCAATAAGAGCCAGAACTTTTAGAATGTTTTGTTAAGACTAAAAGAGTTTTCTACCATTTTACTATAAACACTCACTAAAGAACACCATAATAAGGGCATTCATGTTACGCAAAATTATTCTAAGACTGTTAATATAAAAATTCATTTTTATTTCTTTATATGACACCTGCTCGTTTTCCGTTCTAACTTTTAAATATGTCGACAAAATTTTCTTATTTTTTATACTAAGTTGCTTTATAACAATTATAAAAATTTTGTTGCAAACACGTATTCCTTGTGTGCTTAGTAAAAGTGTGATCATAATTTTAATGTAGAATACCGGAAAAATAAATTAAAACCTTTTCGATATAATATTCATTTTAAAACAATATTAAATCAAATTTTAAGCTTAATAATTTTAAGCTTAATTATATTTTGTCTTAATTATATTTGTTATATTTATTAATGTGAATGCCCCTAATTATTGCCTGACTTTGCCAATGGTGTTAAAAGTTATGCATGTTAAGACCTTAAGTATTTGCTTTGTATAAAATTGCGTGTTTTAAAGGTGGGTTTATTTTCAGTAACAAAAGTCTTGTAAAAAGGAAACCAGCATAAAAACATTTAAAGACACACCTACAATTTTTTGTTGTTTGTTTATTTGTTTTTTTTGCCAACAATTAATTGTTATAATTGCACACAACAACAACAAAATTCTTAACATTTAGCTTAAGTAACAACAACAAAAAAAAAAAAAAAACAGCTTTTCAAGTCAATTTATCAGTTAAAGATAGATTTTTGCTATAAAAAAGTAATTAAATTGAAACACACACTCTTACACTCAAATAAAACGCGTGTGTGGTTATCATATTTGAAACTAAAAAAAAGCTGTTTTTTTAAGAAAATATATTTTAGTTTTAATTTCCGATCTTTTCAGCTAATTAAGTGTAACATATAAAACAAAAAAAAAGAAGATAAAAAAATTATATAATCAGGTGTAATATGTCACTTTAAGTCACTAAACGGTAGCTATAGTTAATAAACTACTGCAATCAGAAAAAACCGACATAAAAGTAAATGACCGACTTGTGCCGCTTGTCAAATAATTTTTTTTTATTTTTGAGTTTGTGTGGCAAATGGCAGTGTATGTGTGTGTGTGTGTGACTTGTCTTATCATAATGAAAAATCTGACAGTATTTGTTAGGCTTGAAAGCGTAAGAGGTTGTAAACGAAGAAAAGGCAGCTTAACTAAAGAGTCCTTTTGTTTAAGGCTTTAAGTACTTCACACACTATTTTTTTTCATCTTTTTTTTTTTTGTTTAATGCTGAACATGTTTTTGTGTATTTTTCTTTTGTACGTGTTTAACGAAGACGAACTGTTGACAGCGATAACCTGCTGTGTGACAAACACTCGACGACTATCGTATCGATAAAAGAAAATAATGTGACAGGTAAAAGTCTTTTGAGGCAAAAATGAAAAAAGAAAAACTCAAAATGTGTTACAACATAAACCAATAAGAAAATTGGCACCTGTTTTGTGAGCAAAGAGTTTACAACTAAAAATGATAGCAAATTATTAACGGCTTTTAGTAAACTTTAAAGAAAATTACTTTAATTTGATGGCAATTTTATTATCCAGCAATCTTTAACATGAAAATTAAAAGAAAAATCTTCATAGTTTTTTATTTAAATATTTTAAATAAAACTTTTAAAAATAAAGCTTCATATTTTTAATATTTTATGTTAGGAAATGAAAACATTTTATTGAAAGGAATATAAAATTGAAAATGTGTTGTATATTTGAATACCGATTACTTTTAGGGCACTTGAAAGTAAAGAAATATATTCCGTCATTGGAAAACTGCGATTTTGAGAAAAATTTCCGAACTAAAAAAATATCATTTCAACATGTAACAATATCACTTATAGAATTATTACACTGAAATATCTGAAATTATGGTTAAAATAAAGGACTTAAGCTAGGATTTGAAACGAAAATTAGTTATTTTTTTTTAATTAAAAATTTGTTTTTTTAAACTTCGTTTCATACCAAAACAAAGCTTAAGGTACGTAAGCCAATTGTAGTTGAGCCTTAACAATTTGCATATTTTAAGCGCATATTTTCGATATTTAGTTCGTAAAAGTCGCCGCTCTGATCATTACCGACATCAAATGCAATAAGTCTTAATACAAGTGCGACCACGATCGAACCCCTTAGAAATGTCCAGAGCAACCGGTTTGTTTTCACCAAATCTGTAAATGGAATGAATGCAACAATCCTAATGAAATGCCAACAAGTCTTTCATAGAACAACCTTTGCCGGTCTCATTACTGTTGATCGTTAAGTAGGAAATTAGATTTTTAATCATTAACAAGATTGTACCCTCATAGAAATAAAGCTGTCGTGACTTCTAATATTCAACAAAATTTTTGCTTATTAAAGCAGGATAAATAATTATTTAAAGTTAAGTTTAGTTACTTAATTCTGTATATTTAACAGTTTTATTTTTGCTGTTCTCATTTTAAAAATATTTAGCAAAAAAAAATCTGCTAACTTAAGCAGATTATTCTGTAATTATATTTTAGTAATTTACAAAGAATTTTTACAGATTTTTTGAAATGTAGTTATCCCTGCTATGCTTCACCTTCGACATGCAGAGCATATTGCAATTGGTTGTTAATTTTGAAGGCTAGTAAAGCTTTTCCCTTTTTAGGGATTGGCTGGCCGTATGGTACGACGAGCAAAAAAGACAGCCAGTAGACGAATAGTATTTCAATATTTAATAATTATTGATTGGAATAGTTTATAAAAAAGTACAAAATGAAAATGTTGCAAAATCTTAGCACTTTTAGTAGTTATAGGTTCACCCAGAAAACATGTTCGTGCTGACAACAGAATTTGTTGCCAAAAGACTGACAACAAATTTGTTAATTAATAATTTTTATTCATAAAGCCGCCAATGAATAAAAATCGTCAATTGGTAACCAAAGGTGTTAAAAAGAAGACTGACATTATATAGAAAAAATATTGGACGACAAAACTTTAAGAGTCACCCATATATGGATGGTTTACATATGTTAAAAGAAGCGTAAGGCCATTCCTTATTTAAATTTAAAAATAATTTAATCAATTGGCAAAAATTTAAACGAAAAAAACTTGTTTCCAACAGTTTTTTCAACAAATTGTGTAACTTTAAATTCGAAATAGAAAAAAACAAAAACATATTTTAATTCTATGCAATTTGAATCAATTCGATTTTAAATTACTAAGTGCAGTTTATAGGAAAATAATTTAACACTTTCGTTTCCCAAAAAAAAAATACAAAGTAGTCAATGAGTTTTTAAATTTAGAATTGATCGAATTCGAAAAATTCTCAATTTATATATGATTTAAAATTAAGCAAATGTATCAAATTCTAAATTAAAAATTTAAAATTGTTTCGAAGAATAAATATTTTGAAAATTCTAAAAATATCTTTAAAAAGTGTTTTTTAAATAATTTATCAATTACAAAGCAATTTTTGTAGCATAAAATTTAAATTGCCCCCCCAATTATATTTTATAATGTCTAAAAAGAGACAAGAATAACTAACACATAAATTAAAAAAAAAATATGTAAAAATATTAACCTTACAACATAAGTACTACGATATGTATATAAAAACGAATATATAGACTCTTTAAATACACTATATAAGACAAAAAAAAAGAACCTCCTTTAGTAAGTAGTAAAAAAACAACCTCCGGAAATTTCCATAAAAAAGGGTTCTTATCAGTGTAGCCACACTTTAAAAATGTTTTAACAAACACTGACAAAGTGCTGTTTGACCAATGAAACAAAAAACAAACTCTGTATGAAAGAATTTTTCTTGAGAAAATTGTTTTTTTGGTTTCTTTCAAGTTAATATTATGCAAAATTCTAAAGAGGTTTTCCGTTAAAGCAAAAAGGTTTTTGTTATAAAGTGTGAATTGTGCATTTTGTGGCAAAATGCGATAAAACTGTAAAAAAAAACATCTTTTAAAACGGAAGAGTTTTTTTTCAATAACTACACTATTTAAATAAGTTAAATAAAGTAATTGTCAGATTTTTATTATTGTTATTATAGGAGACTATAGATACAATAAAAAATTAAAATACTCATGGCTTGTTGCTTGAGCCCCTTAAATACATAAAACACCCTGAATGATTGTAATGTGTATTGTTTTAGTAATTGCAATTTATTTAAGTGTTGGCTGTTGGATCTTTCTATATATACATTTTTTTGTGGTATTTTGTAATCATTTTATCAATTAGGAGGGGTTCATAATAAATTTTGTAAATTGCAATGGCTGTAATTTGGTTTGGCAGCCAGCATTATTGTTATTTTTTTTTTCTTTTTGGGTTTGTTTTAAATTGTCCCATGATTCATTAATGAAATGATTAATGAGGATGTTATTAGTAGATATGATTGCTTTTCTGAACACTTATAATACAAACACATAAACATTTTTTTGGTTAAATTTCTCCAATTCAAATTTTCGTTAAATAACGAAGCAATAGTCATTTCCGAATTATAGACTTAAGTATATGTGCTATTTTTAGACATGCGTCGGTTGTGAAGAATATCTTCAATTGCTTCATATGAAAAATTATCAGATTTAACACTTATTTGTAATATTGATAGCATTTTTTTTTAATCAATTACAGAATTAATTAACTATCACATTGTTATTCAACAAAATATTTAATTGCGTAAATTTAAGAGATATTTTTGTGTGCGAATATTTACGTTTGAAACTTACCTCCTCCTCCAAAACCTTGTCCTGGAAATAAACCTGGTGGACCAAATGGAGGCATTTGTCTGGCTCCCGGCCAGGGTACTCCTGCACCACCAATACCACCCCAGGCTACTGCGGCCGCTGCTAAAGCACTAAACGGTGTGGGTCTTATAGGTACATGACCTGAAGCAGCTAAAGCGGCGGGTGATAATAAATGCGGAGAATTAGGTAGAGAGCCGTGACCATCGGGAGATTTACTAGAATCTAAACCATCTGGTGTAGAACGCGGAGAATCATCATTATTCATATCTTCTATGTCCACTATTGAATCTTCTTCTTCATCATGTTCCAAATCATGTTCATTTAGATCATCATCATATTCCAATTCTGAGTCTATCGAAGAGCAAATGGGTGAATGGCGTTCACTTTTTGCCGTCGCTTGCGTGGAGGTAGCTGAATTGACATTGCACTCGGTGTTGGTAGTGGAACTGGCAGATGAAGCAGGCGGTGTGGTAGTAGTGGGGTTATTGCTATTTGGTGAGGGAGAACTGTTGGCTTGTATTTGCAATAGAGATCCCGCTGGTGGACAGGCACTTGGATTTAAAGGATGTCTTAAGTGATTAGGTAAATGATGGGGTAAATGTGGTCCATTGGGATTGCTAGCACCAACGGCCGCAGCAGCCGCTGCCATGGCCGCTGCATGCTGATGTTGGGCGTGAGCTGCCGCTGCTGCTTGAGCGGCATGCAGTAAATTCGCATGATGAGCCATGGCCTGAAATTGTGCATGTTGCTGCTGCTGTTGCTGTGACTGATGATGCTGGTGGTGATGATGCTGATGATGATTTGGTGAGGCAGGTGATGATGTGGATTCATGTGATGCTGGTGATGTAGCGGCTGAGGGAGTACTAGACAGATTTGTAGGAGCTAATTGTGGCGCATTATCACCCGTAGGTGTTCTAGGCCTAGTGTCGGCCAGTAAAGAGGCCACACTGAAATTACTTAATCTAGATGTGGTTTTATTTAAACTATGATGGGATTGCTGCAACTGCCGTAAATGCTGTTGATGAGCCATTATTAAAGCCGAGGGTGAGGTGGGCGTAGTAGCACCCACCGTTGTGGCCGCTGTTGTGGTCGTATGGGGACTAACAACAACGCTAGTAGAATTGGCCGTGGAATTTATAGCTGTTTGCGGTGGTACCGTCGGGCTAGTCATATTTGCACGTAAACCAGTGACTGTCATACCTGAAGATGACAATTTCAACATATAGTTTGTGATAAAAAAGTTATAAATAACTTTTTATTAAACGTCTTTTTTAACTAAAAAAAGACCCGTTTTTTTAAATAATATTAAAATTTTTTATTATTTTAAAAACATTGCACTTTTATTTTTATTTATTTTTTTATTTTAGTTGTCTTTTTTATGAAAATTATTTATTATATTAATTTTGTAACACTTTATTCCGTTTACTAATTGCAAGTGTTTTTCCAATAATTGGAAAATTTGTTTTTAATTAAATGATTGTGTGATTATTTTTTTGCTAATTTTTAAATTGTTTGCTCTCTTTTTTTTTAACTCAAAAACACTTGTAAAATTTTTCTCTAAATATATGTAAGTAAATTTTTTCTTTAATCAAAATTTGTTTAAGCGCTCGTTGACATCAGACACGTCCTCTTGAGATCACGACTGTTTTACAACTGAACTGTTAAGTATTCCTATGAAATCTCGGTTCATTCGCCTAACATGAAAAAAAGAGCTCACTAAAAATATTCATTCTCCCCTTAATAACACACTAAAAAACAAGGTGGTTGAAACAGCTATAAAAACTAAAATAAATAACAATATTCCAAAAGTGTAAAAGAGACCACAACTCTATTTTACTCTGTTACTCTTTTAGTTAGTAATTAGCAAACACCATTTTTATATTTAGTTGATAGTAATTCACCTTATTACCATCTCTTTCTCACACCCTCTCTTTCTGCTTATCACTCATAACGGCTAAGGTGAATTTCTTTTTTTTCTCCTCTTTAAAAGGGTGTTAACATTCCTCTTCCTAGCTATGGTGAATTTCTTTTTTACTCTATTCTTTTAATAAGAATTTTACGTTGTCTCTAAGAGAGTGGGGTATTTTAGGATTTTTCTTTTTTGATAGCTTTATATTAAAGCAATTACAAATGTTTCAACTCCATTGTGTTGTGTTTTTTTTCAGTTAAAGTGATATCGTTTTATCTCTTTTTAACTACAATATAATTGTTGCTCTTTTTTTTCAATCCAACAATAACAACAAATTCACACACTCGCATAATAAGCAATGAATTTAAACTCTTATTACTTTTAACAGCCATTGTGGTTTTTTAATAATTCCTAATAGCAGCTTGTTTGTTTGTATAAAGTGTAGGAAAAGTGTTGTTGCTTAAACAAAAAGTATAAATACAAAAAAATGTTGGTAGTATTTGTTGGCTATTCAAAGATTGTTGTTGTTGTTGTTCTTAGCAGTGTTGTTTAAATAGTTCAGTACAATTTTGTCACCTTTTTAGTTATGGTTCCATAACATGTTTTTTTTAATAATTTCTGTACGTGTTTCAGTAATAAAAGACATGAATTTCAGTTATTATTTTTTTTTTTTGTTTGACGTTGTTTTTCATAATTTTTATTATATTTTCAACAATGTACTCTTCTTGTTTTGTTTTCAAATATTAAAATAGAGTTTTATCAGCTGCTTGTTTTGATTCTTCCATGTTGTCTCTTTCTGTCATCGTTGCTAATAAAGATTTTTTCATTTTTAACAATACATATTTTTTGTTGATTGCTTTAGGTACCAGTACAGGAGAATCAGCATACTGTTCCCCACATCAGTTTAACTGTTTGTTGGGGCCACTAAGTCTGTCTGTGTTGTGTTCTGTTTTTTGTGTTTCTTTCATGAGAAAGAGAGCGCATTAAAGTGCTCAATTTGGTTGTCATATCAGTAGAAGGATTAATTGAAAAACTAATTAAGCTATAAAAACAATTATATACAAATTAAATTTTACAAAAGAAAAAGGGAAAAATGAACACAAATATAGCAAATATATAAATTAAATGTGAATATAAAAATACTTACATATTACATTGAGAAAAGATACCCAACATATTTATGGGTTAAACTTTTCAAATCTGCATTCATACCTTTAATTTTAGACATCCTGAGGAAATCAGTGATGCCGATCAATATATTGTATACAAATTAAGAACATATGTTTCAAAATATACACAAAATAGAATTATAATTATAATTTTTGACAAATATAAAGTCCAAGTTTAAATATTTTCTAATACTCCATTCACACTGAACCCCAAAATACGTATTTTCGATTTTTTTTTTTTAGATTTTCAACTTTCAAATTCCATACAATTATAAATAACGAAAATACGTATTTTGTGGTTCAGTATTAATGGGGTATAACTCCTAAAAAATATCGTATAATCAATAATAAATAAAAATTGAGTTAATAAAACAACATACAATTTGGTCTTTTAAATTCTCATTTTCATTTCTTGGATTTTTATTTGTAAATTTAATGTGTTGTTAGAACTTTTTACACTAAGAAAATTATCTTTATGATAATTATGGAAGCTTTTCATAAAAGCAATAAAGTAATACTGGAGCTCGTCTATAAAATTTTATGAAAAATTTAATTTTATTTATAAAAATTTTTATACATTTAATAAAGGGGTTTCATTAAAACTCCAGTTTCATAAATAGTATGAAGTTTTTATTAAATTTAAAAATATTTTTCGTTGACTTTGTGAATAAAAGTTTCATTAGTTTAATAAAAAGTTTCATTATTTTTCTATAAGTAATATTCTTTCGGTGTACCTTGATTTAACATCTGAAAGACAAAATTTAATTTACTATAAATAAAAAATTGCTTTAATTCGTGAATTAAAAAAAGAATCAATTTCTTTTAAGTCTGAATTTTTCAAACTTCTGGGTCCTTCTTCAGATTTTACTTACAATACGATTTTACAGTTTTATCCAAGAATCGGAGAGTCCTTTTAATTTAATAAAAGAAAAACTATTTGACAATCACATTAAATTTTATTGTAATAATAAATCCTTTTAGCTTTCGATTTGGTTAATATAACTGATGTTTTGTAGATTGTATTATTTACTTACCGCCCACTAAATGGATATTATTTCTCTTATTACTAAATAAATTCCCAAAAGATTTTTGCACGTTTTTCACCTATTGCGTACAGTCTTATTGTTTAAATTTTTTTCAAAGTACCCTGTGCGTATGAGTATTATTCCCATTTAATTAAATATTAAGTATACGACTCGTATAACTAAAAAAGATCTCTAGCTTTAGCGCCCGATTTTTAATGGCTTCGAAATTGCGACGAGACTGTGGAAATATGAAAATAAAATAAATATTTTTGTTTGTTAATTTGAATTTTCTAAGCGGAGATATTTGGAACTAAACTTTGACATACAGCAGCTTCCGTAGGAGTTAAGATTTTTTCAAAATTTAAATTTTATATTTTTTTATTAAAAATTTAAAGAATTCTTTAATTTAATTTGTCATACAATTTTTGAGATTTTTAAAAAAAGGTTAAGGCGGAACTCACATCAGCCTAAAACAGGATTTTTGGTCTACAAAAACCGTGGGTCCAATGATATTGAAATTTTGTAGGTAGGTTTCTTCATTGGGGTAGATATCTACTCAGGACGTAGTTTTTAAATTTTTATGGGGAGTGGCAAAAAGGAGACAGGGTTGTCATTGATGACTTGACGGCTAGATACCTGAAATTTGAAAATATATTCGACATTCGCAACATACATAAGTTGCGAGAACAGGTTACTGCAACCACACTATTCATTACATTACATTACTTTGTGTTTTTTTTTAAGCAAAATGGTAATGTATGTTTGTTTTGATAACACTAGCGAAAAAACGAAGCGCAACAATTCTTTTAAGTTTAAAGCAATCAAATACTAAATATATGCGTCGATAGCTCAGTGGGTAGAGTTCTTGGCTGGCACACATTACATTATTAATAACAAATATTATTATTTTTAATTACAAATATTTTAAATAAAATATTTGTAATAATTTTTTTTAATAAAAATTCCTCTTTTTTAAAAATCTATTTTTAGACACATGACGAGAATGGAAAAAGATTCTCGTAACCATATAAGTAACCCCTTACATTATCACCTCTAAAGTAATGGGTATATACATTACTTTGAGGCTCATCGCCTATAAAATTCATGGCCCCTATGGCTATACATTACTTTACCCATTATTTGGTAATGTGTGGTTTTGCTGGGATATATATCTCAAATATGTGACAGTATATATAAATATATATGGTTCTGTGTAAATCATATACAAAAAATATGGTCCAGTTTAATAGTAAATATATAAGGTCCTGCATAGCATTATATATACGATAATTTTATATGACACAATATAAGAGAATTTTGAAAAAAAAAATCATCTAATAAATAATTATGTATTGTAATGCATTATAATGTATAATTAGATATAGCCACATATTATACAATATATAAAGTCTTTTTTACTAGGGTAGCATTATTTTAATTTTTTAAGTAAAAATTAAAAATTATAGATTTATTATATTAAATTGATTCAAACAAATATTTTTAAAAATCTTTGTTTTAATTCTGTTCATATTGGACACATGTTTTAATTTGAACAAATTTTAATACTTACTACAATTAGAAATAAAGCTGTAGTTTTACAAATTTCATTATTAAATTTGGATTTGTTAAATTAAGTAGACTTATAATAAAAAAATAGAAAATAAAATAAAAAAATTTAATTTAATTTTCCTGATTACAAAGCTTAAAATTGAATTTGATTATTGTCTAACTTTATGCCTTATATTATTAAGTCAACTTTTTTACATTTAAAATTTGTATCAAACCGTCTACCGAAATTATTATTTATGTGAATATTGTTCTAAAAGTTTTATCGATACTAATTGTTTAGCCTTGTTAACCCTCTTTCATTATATAAGGTTTACACGCGCTTCTTAAACAAAAGGAATGTTCCATATTTAAACAAATATACATATCAAAATAAGACAGTTAATACCATGAGTGTGTTATGCTTCAATTAACCCACTTTAGGCAGCAATTAAAAATTAATTTAAAACAATTTTTTTTTCTCATTTTAATCATTTTCCTATTGAAGTTACATTTACGATATAAAAAATATTCTTTAAGTGAGGTACACACTTTCAATATAATTGATAAATTTTTGGAAAATCGTGCAATCAGAACAAAGAATTAAAAAATAAAATATTCTGATTGGTTGATTTTCAAAAAATTTATCAATTTTATTGAAATGCATACTAAATTAATTAAAAATATTTTCTTAAATAATTTTTGAATTGCGTTACATAATAAACCTGTAGAAAATTTAATTAAAACCATACATTTTTGGAAACGAAAAATTAATTAACCTGCTCACAATGGGTTAGTTTAATAAGTAAAAAAACAATTTAATTGGAAATTTATTAGAATTCTAATTTGTATTTCAATTCAACTGACAGTAACAAAAGGTTATCGCAATGGAAAAAAAATATAGAAAAAATTAATAATATTCTGTAGGGACATAAACAAAATTCATTGTCTGTCTGGGTGATATAGTTTAATTGTAGAATAACTGATAAAAACACTTTATATAAAGTTGAAAATTTTAAACAATAATAACACAGTGCTACATTAAAAATATACTTAATGCATTATTAAATTTTGGTGGCATCTTATAGTAAAACTTTTTTTAGAAACCCATTCTTTTATCTATTTTATTCTGAAAGTGGAATGAAATTATTTTATTTTTTTAATTTAGATATTCTGGAAAAAATTTCGATATATTTAAATTTTACATATAGGACTGTGTATATACAATTTAAAAAGATAAATTATTTATATTTCCAAAAGAGTTTTAAACACAAAATCGATAAAAAAAAAATTAATAAGTTTTAAATTTTTCAAAGGAACTAAGAAACTGAGTTATAAACTATTTATAATTAAAAAAGGAAAAGCAACTATTAATTGATTTAAATAAATAAACACTTTTTTACTCAAAATAAAACCCTTTTTGCTGCATTTCGTCACGAATGTTTCCTTTAGCTCGGCAATAGACTGCGGCTTGTTGGCGTACAGTTTGCTTTTTAAATAACCCCACAAGAAGAAGTCCGGAGTGATCAGATCTGGGTTGCCAGTCAATGTCGCCAGGTCCAGTAAACTTTTGTTGCAGAATTTGCATTGTTTAATTTTCAGTGTGGCATGATGCACTATCTTTGTTGAAACCAGTAACTATCCACACATTTTTCACGAAATTTCGGGCAGACATAATGAGTAAACATCAACCGATATCGTTTCCCATCGACAGTTTCGCCTTATTTGCAGAAAAATTACCCAATAACCATTTCGGCGCAAGCAACGGCCCAAATAGTGAATTTTTGTCATGCTATAGTATGTATTTCCTGGGTCTCATGAGGATTCTCCATTTCCCAAACGAGGCAATTTTGCCACAGATTGTGAAATGGCCCTCATCGATATGTACGTTAACAAAACTTATCGACTACTTTCAATATACATTTGTTTTGGTGTAAAGCTATACATGATAAAAATTGTACTGAATTGACGTTCTAAAGACTTAAAAAATTCAATCGGTTGATAAATGTCAAAGTTTTTATATGTTGCCATACCCAAAGATGGCGCAAGCAAGCTTAAGTTTTCCTCTTTCCCAACCCGTTCAAAAGTTGAAATTTTATCAAAAAAAACAGAGTTTTTTAGAGTGCAAAATCTTAAAAAAAGTATTTTGTTTTTAATTTTAAGGATGTATTAAAATTTTCTGAAAATTGGGAATACAATCTACTCAATAAAACACACATTAGGTCGCTTTTCATAAATTCAATTAATTTAATTTTGTAGCACCGTGTAATTGTTTTTAAATTATTATATTATGCCATATATTAGAAATAATAGAAATAGTAAATGTGTGTACGTGTTGATAGTTATAGGAATAAATAAAAAACAATATTTGAATTTTATATTTAATTAAAACAAATTCAAATATTAATTGTAAAATTATTGTTTAAATAAAATACAAACATACAAGCGAGTACTTATAATCAACCAAACACATTTGATAGACTGAAATAAATATTAATAAATACAACTGATGATTTATTAATATAATTGTATTAACATTTTGAACTTGACAAGTTTTATTTTAATTATAAATATTAAAATGTGCATATTAATATGTCAATGTCTTATTGTCATTTTATTTATTTTAATAATTATACTTTAAAAGAATTTATATATAAATGTTAATTAACTCATAAATTTGTTGTTTAAATAGAAAAAAAACTAAATTTGTTTTTTCAATAAATATCTGAGTTTTTAAAATGGAATCTTATTAATAAAACTACTAAATGATTTTTACTGATTGGAGCTATCACAACATTTATATTTCACACGCTGTGTATTCATTTATCAAAACTCATTTAGATGGTATTTTTTTTTTTATGAATTTTGTTAAATTTCTTTGATTTTTTTTTTGGAGTCTAGCGGCGGCTTGCCATCAAAAAGTCAAAATAACAACAACAATTATAATATCCAAAAAATTTTAGTGTGTTGGCGTGTAAATGTTAAATAAAACTGTCCATATCTATTTTCTCCTCCCAACTCAACCATAGATATTTTTGATATGTTTGAGTATATCTGTATAATTTTATGTATGAATGTACATTTATACCTCGACTTGCGGATATTTTATAAAAGATAGTACACTTAAAAATTAATTAATAAATTAAAAAACAAGTAAAAAAAGGCTTACATTCGGCTGTGACGAATCTTTGGATACCCTCCACCAATATCCTAAAAGAAATTTTCTCTACTGTTTTTGATACAAATAATGTAAAAAACTTTTGAAGTAAAATTATAGAGGTGAAAAAAATTTTTTAAAGTAAAAAAATTTTTTGTTGTAAAAAAAAATTTAGTGGTGATAAAAATTTTTTGAGGTAAAAAATATTTGAGGTGAATACAAAATATTAATAATTTCTAAGCGACTGATGAAAAAATATATTTTGTACCTGTCGCTTCAATGAAATTGTACTAAAATACACCAATTTGTATGGAAAATTTAGAGATATCTTCACATTTTAACTCATAACTTTTTAACCACCGGACCGATTTTGCTCATTTTCAATACCAAACTGCTCGAGATGATGTCCAACAATCTAGGTAGAAAAAGGCTTTCGTCTTCGAGTCGTGATCGCCATTTCAACAGACAGACGGACATCGCTAAATTGACTTAAAATTGCATAAGGATCACGAATATATATACTTTATGGGGTCTAAAACCTATATTTCGACATGTTACAAACGGAATGACAAACTGATATATAGCCTCACTATGTATGGTGGAGGGTATAACAAAATTGTTTTCAACCAGTTCTAAATTTTTAGAGTACTAGATAACTCAATTAATTTGGAAATTGGACGAATTTAGTTTTTTTTGTTTCTGAAAAAGGTCCGGCCTTGCCTTGGAGAAATGATTATTTTAATATTGTGTATGGCGCTATTCAATAATAATTTAAATTATTTGTGTATTTAAGGGTGTCCCGATAAAAGAAAATTAAGAGCATAATTAAGCTGATTATGGCACAAATAAGCAAAATCAACATAAGTTCAAATTACTACAGACAATTTATTAGATCTTAATAAAAAAAAAAAATATTTACAAAGTCATCCTCCTAACGCTTACACGTTAATATTAATGATTATCCAAATGATATTTCCGATGTTTAGGGAGTAAAAAAAAGTACCAAAAATTGGTACTAGGAGATTTCAGGAGATTATATACCGGCAACTTGTTTTTGCTCATTAACACTTGCTGTTACTTTTCCCGATATTCGTAACTTCTCGTATTCTAACGTTTTTTGTTTCTTTTTTCAACAACTTGGCAAACTTGATATTTTCAAATTTTAAAAATTTTCTGACATGCAGTTGAACAAAAAAAAATACCAAAAATTTGTAATTTTTCCACCCCTAAATATTGGATATGGCACTTAAAAACTATGAGGTTAATATGTGATTTGAATTTTCTATTACATATCCCAGTTTCATTCAAATCGCCGTGTAAGCGCTTGTTAGATATTTATGGTTTTTAGGCTTCATTTAAGGATAAAAAATTACCACGTTTTTAGTTTTTTTTTTCCTTTTTTACATGTCTGAATTCAAAAAACTTTCTGTTCTCTATCAGAAGTAATATTTATGTTTATATTTAGGATGAAATTTTTTAGTATCTTTAACGATATAAACATTTTTAATACTTTAAAATTCTGCTGAACTTATATACGAGGGCGGATCAATAAGTCCATGACTTTTCGAACTTCCCTCGTAGACTACTGTCAAATTTTGAACAAGTTCCGTCATTTACTTTGCGTTTAACAGCTTTTCAAAACATACAACCTCGTGGCTTTTTTTAAAAATGGAAAAAAGTGAATTTCATTAAACATTTTTTTTTGAGAAAAAAAACCGTCAATTAAATCAAGGAAAAGCTTCCTAAATACTATGGGGACTCTGCACCATCGATTTCAATGGTAAAAAAGTGGTTTACTGACTTTCTTTGTGGTCGCACAAGTACAAATGACGCTGAACGTTCTAGACGGCCAATTGAGGTCAATACACCCGAAAATGTCGAAGAGTAAAAGTGCGTGAGATTGTTGATGCCACAGGCATTCCATATGGCAGTGTGGTTTCGATTTAAAATAATCAGTTGGATTTAAGAAAGCTGTCTGCAAGATGGGTTACCATAAACGTAATCGTGTGACGTGTGTACTATCAATGGCAAAATTCCATGAATTGGTTTACGAATTGGTACCTCATCAGTCATATCCTCCGGATTTAGCCCCCAGTGACTATTTCCAAACCTAAAGAAATGGCTCGGTGAAAAGAGATTTAGCTCCAACGATGAAATTATTGATCAAACAAATGCCTATTTTATGGACTTTGAAAAATCCTATTTTTTTGGAAGGTATACAAAAATGGAGAAACGTTGAACAAAGTGTATGAAGCTAAAAGGAAATTATATTGAAAAATATTTTTTTTTTTTTGCAAAAAAAACTTTGTCATTCAAAAAGTCAACGGACTTAATAATCTACCCTCGTATATATAAATTTTTTAGCTTAATAAGTTTTATACTAAATTTTAATATTTTTTCTAAAAAAATCTTTTAATTTATTAAACTAAAAGTTTCTGAATATACTATAGTAACATTTAACTACATTTTGACAATTTTTAATATGTAAAAATAATTATTTTGAAAGCCGCTATAGTTGATGTCCGGGTGAACCTCTAAAAAAAGGCGCCTTGCGGTGAGCACAATATCTCTGGACTTGATCATCTGAAATGAAAAAAAAAGATATCAAAAATACTTCGTAAATATAATGTATTAACTTGTAATTGATGAAAGAAGTAATAAAGGATTATCAAAAAAAAAAAAATAATATTTTTTTAAGAAAAATGTAGGCCTTAAATTGTTTATAAAATAGAAAATATTAATAAGTGAAAACACCGTCGATTAGTTACTAAAAAATATTAAGTATATTACTTGTGTTAAAATCGGAGTCAGTGACTTTTAAAAGCACTTTATAACTAACACTCTGCCACAAAATTACAACTATGCGTGCAACTTTGATAATATTCGCCTGAGTGCGAAGAAATTTACTGCGCGTATACTTTAATATATCTATATTAAGAGACAAATAATTTTTTTTTTGAAAATCTTAACTGTATATAAGAACATTTTACATTGGACCACGAAAACAGCTTAACAATAAACCGTATTATACAATAATACGGCCGTCAGACATTGCATTAGTGTATTTATTAGACAGATAACAATCGTTTATTTTGCCTAGGGCTTTTTTTTATTAATTTTCTGTTAAGTGAGTCGTTTGCTCGTTCATTCGTTTCACAACAAAAAGTTGCTAAAAAAAATTAATTTGTTTTGTGGTCTCATTAGTGAAATGTGTTTATTTCATGTCCAAATTCAATTAAGCCGTATTATTAATTGGAATAATTGTTTGATTTCTTTTTTCGAAAATAAAATAATATTATTGTTTAATAATACATGTACTTTTTAAACAAAAATTTTAACTAATATAAACAAAGAAAACTTTGACGTTAAATTTCGAAATTTTGGATACAACAAAAAATTCCTATTAATCCTTTTTTAATTTTAAAATTCATAACATTTTTTTGGGGAGAAAATTTTAATTTCCAGTTTTTATTCCATTTGTTTTTTTTTTTTTTTGGTTTGTATAAATTGTCATACAACATTGTTATTTGTGGATTTCACGGCAAAAAAAAATATAATTTCCGTTTTTTGTACCCGTTTTTTGTTGTTCTTTTTTTTCTGGGGGGTAATAAAGAGATTTGAGTTCATTGATAAGCTTTGGTGCATTTATATGATGAACATCATCAATAGTAGTGATTGTATCCACGTACAAAGATATTTGTTGAATTATTCTTATTTATCCAATGATCGATTATAATGGGATTTTTTATTGTTTATTTTTATTATTTATAAATTTTACAAAAAAAAAAAACAAATATTTTGGGGTTAAATGTTATAAATTGATTTTTTTATCTGAAAGCATGTAGAAATTTGGGATAAAGGGCTCTTACTCTAATATTTAATTCTTCCAAACATTTAACGACATTATGACAACTGCTTGTTTAAATACAAATTGCAGGAATTTATATTAGGAACGTATGATTGATATTTGCATTTAATAATACACTCAAAATATTTTGTAGTTAACTGTTTGTAGTATCATAAAAAAGTTTTCCGTTCCATTTAAAAATAAAGGAAAATACATTTATTTTTCAAAGAAATATCTATATTAACTGTTTTATACATTTATTCGAAATAGTTTACTATCATTTACCGATTTTTTTCAGTTTCATTTATTTTTTTAATTTTTTTGAAATTTAATAAAAAATTACCCACAAAACGGAAACTTGTGGTTTATTTGTGTCCGTAACAGTTATTACAAATTTAAATTTTGTTTGCTGTCTGTTTCAAAAAAAAATATTCAAAGAATTTCAATTTGTTTTTTTATTTAAATTTGTTGTATATATACAAAATTTTTCAATACAAATTACAAGAACTTCATAAACACACATACATACACAAATACAAATACAAATGCTTTATATGCATACATACATTTTGTATTGCACGAGTATGTTAAAAAAAACAAAAAATACAAAAACGGAAATAATTTCAAATAAATGAAAAAACATTTATTTTTTAAGGATTGGTAGGTAAAATTTTGACATTTATTTTAACTGATTATATCATTTGTTTCTTACGGATGTGTCAGTTGATTAATCAACATTTAAAAATAAATAACAAATGACATTTAATTTAAATGAAAATTAAGTAGACCGGTTTTTAAATGAAATATCATTTCTTTTAAATGATATTTTCAGCTATTTTAACTTACAAACTTTTTTAAGTGTACTTGGATTTTGATTTAAAAATTACCTGGATTGTATTACGATTCTTTACAAACTTAAAAATAACTATAGACATTACAAACACGTTTTGTTAATTATTTTTTTTTATAAATCGCATTAATTATTTATTTTTTTTTTTAAATAATTTTTTATTATTGAGCGCTCATAGGACAGATAACAATAATAAGTACCTAATTAAAAATATTTATTTTACAAATTAACTCTTTAACAACAAAAGATCAAGAAAGGAAAACATAAAATAACCCAACAACCCCTGTTTTGTGCTTTAACGTTATTTTTAATTAAAAAATGATTCATTATGAGCAAATAAAAGGGTTTCACACGATTCATAATGTAATCATTGTGAAGAAAATAAAATTAACCCCTAATGGTAAATTAAAAAGTAAAATGTATAAAAAAAATTAAACGTAAATGTCAATCAAATTAAAAAACATTAGAAAGTTATTGTTATAACAAATAAAAAAGAAATCATTTAAAAAAAAGAACTCATTACGAATGCTGTACAAATTTTCTATAATTTTCAAAGTTTTTCCTATAAAAATTTCATTATACATTATAAAATTAATCGTTATTTCATTTTCATTTTATTAGGTAACTAAATACCAATGTCGAGCTGCTAAAGCGTCCAACACTTACTGCTGCTAACATCTAGTACATATAAATAAGTATAAAGACGAACAGACAGACAGACAAACATTCCCCCATGATGCGTTAAATCACTTAAATACGCCGTGTTAAGCAATTTAGCATTAACTGATGTCAGACGTGTTGACAGTTATTTTTGCCCATAGTATCTACAACCAAGCATGGTGTACATAATAAGCAGCAATAACTACACACATACAAAAGAATACATAGACAGACAGACAGACAGACAGACTAATGTGTATGTGTGCAAATTCAAACTTAAATCGAAACACGTACTTGTTGTTTAATGGGCAAATCAAAAAATACCTCCCCAAAAAAGTTGTCTTCTTGTATGTGAACAATAAAAACGAACAACTAAATATAATTCTTGTGCTCATTATCACCATCAAACCATAGACAATATAATATTAAAGTGATGTCAACTCTTTGAAAGTGAAAAATTGATAAACCTAAAAAGCACTATGATTCAACTGAAATTTAGACAAAACTAGAAGATCCATAATTGTACAATCTTAAATAAAACAATCATTTATAAAAAAGAGTTTGGGTTGGATTTTCATTTATGGCTGAATTTTGCAAAATAAAAATTTGTTTGATCATAATGTCAAAGTGAGAGGGCGGCTCCAAAATTAGAAAAATTCGTAAAATTTTCTTTATTTCTCAACATAATCTCCTTTTAGCTTCGATTTCCTGTTTATAGTAAGAACTGCCTAGCTCCTTAAAAAAGCCATCAATCTTTTACGAATGGGACATTTTATTTAAGTTTGGAAATAGAAAATAATCGGTGCGTGATAAAGCAATTCGAAATTTGATTAATTTTTTTTTGCCAATTTTTTCTAGTTATGTGACCAATTTTTTGCATGTTTACAAATTTACTGAGATCGTTTATTTTTGATGGCTCCAAAAAAGTACATATTTTTTATAAGGTTGCCACTTTTCTCCAATGCTGTGTATGAAGATACGCAAACCATTGCACAGTGTAAGGTTTGTGAGAATTAGTTGACCAAAAGTTGGTTTTTCACTTTAAGTTTTAGTAAATATATTATTTTTCTCTTTTTATTTTTAAAAATAAATAATTATAATTATTTTTATAATTAAACTAATACAGAAATCAAGAAGATCGAAGGAAACGAACAGAGTTTTAGAAAATACTTTAATCAAATATCAATAAGATCATCTTATTGAATAGGAAAATGCAAATAGTTTGGCTATTGGGTCTCAATTAAAGTTCGGGCACCTGTCCCGTGCAAACAGGATCGGTTTGAAAGGACCTATCCCATGAACGATAAAACTGGATCGATCTAAAAGCAGCTAACCCAGAATTAACGAAATATGACCGCAATAAATGTGCCAAGCCTGTACCGAGATCGGTGAACTGGGGATCAGAAAATTTATCAAAATACAAAATTTAATTATCTGTTTTGTAATTATTCCGAGGAAAAACATTGTAGCAACTATTTACGAGGCTACACTTAAAAAAGTTTGTAAGTTAAAATATTTAAAAAAATTTCATTTAAAAGAAATGATATTTCATTTAAAATTCGGTTTACTTAATTTTCAATTAAATTAAATGCCATTAGTTATTTATTTTTAAATGTTGATTAACCAACTGACACATACGTAAGAAACAAATGATATAATCAGTTAAAATAAATGTCAAAATTTTACCTACCAATTACTAAAAAAATAATGATTTTATCATTTATTTGAAATTGTTTCCGTTTTTGTATTTTTTGTTTTTTTTAACACACTCGTACAATACAAAATGTATGTATGCATAGCTATAGACACTTTTGGTGTGAATGTGTTTGTTTGTGTATGTATGTGTTTATGAATATCTTGTAATTTGAAATAAAAAAATTTTGTATATATACAACCAATTTAAATTAAAAAACAAATTGAAATTTAATATTTTTTTTGAAACAGACAGCAAACAAAATTTAAATTTGTAATAACTGTTACGGACACAAATAAACCTTAAAATTCCGTTTTGTGGGTGAATTTTTATTAAATTTCAAACAAATGAAAAAAATAAATAAAACTAAAAAAAATGGTAAATGATAGTAAATTATTTCGAATAAATGTATAAAAAAGTTAATATAGATATTTCTTTGAAAAATAAATGTATGTTCCTTTATTTTTAAATGGAACGGAAAACTTTTTCATTAAACTACAAACAGTTAACTATATAATATTCTGAGTGTATTTACTCGCTTGATTACTTTTGTTCGTGATGTTCAAAAAGTAATGGGTACCCATTATTTTTTGGCTGTTCGTAAGCCAGAGGGTAATGACCACCTATTACTTTCTGGTTTTTGTAAGTGAGAAGATAATGACCACCCATTACTTCTTGGACATCGCAAAAGTAATTAAACGAGTAAATAGGCTGGTATGTAGTTGAAACCCTATTTTTGCTGGGTTATTGATCATTTAAGTTTAACTTTGAGTTGTGTGTTTATTCGACTTAAGGCCCGACTACAGTTGGTTTGATTGAATATGAAACGAAAATTAAATATTTTTTAAAATTAAAAATTTGTATTTCGTTTCATACCAAATTAAAGCTTAAGTCACAAAAGCCAATTGTAGCTGGGCCTTTGAAATAAAATTTAAAATTATTAGCAGAAAAAATTAAAAAAAAAACTGCTAAATTGTCATTGCTGCCATGAAAACGACAGCACCGAGTTAAATACTGAAGAGAGAGAGTCAAAAGATAATAAAGAGGATTTCTATTGTTGCTGAAGATGATGCAAGGGGGTTGCCAAACTGTTGATGTATTTTTGCAAAAACATGAGTAAATAAAACACCCTTCTTTTTTTCTCCCAAATTAACGAGGTGGCTGATGATGTGGAATACAAAAAGTATGAGCCTTTTATAATGGTGGTGATAGTTGTGTGGTGGTGGTGGCAAATAAAAACCAAATAAGCTTTAAACGATAATAATAACTTTGTTAGCTCACATTTCGACTGGTGGTGGTAGCTATACTACTGATGTTGTTATTGCTGCTGCTGCTGCTGTTAGTGATGATGACAATAAGGACGATAAAAAAAAGCATCGAGTATAAGTAAGATGGTTATGGCGCGTTTATTCAATTATAGAATTTTTTTTTTTTTTGGTTTTCTTCATTTTAATAAATGGCTGCATGACTGAACATTTAAAAAGTATGAAATGCGTACCACATTAAAATATGAACAGAGTTTAACAGCAGCAGCAACAGCAGCATTTTGTGGCTTTGTGAGTCTAAATGTTGTTTGCCAAACAATAAAATAAAAATAATTTGATTTTACAATTTCTGTTTTTATACCCTACACCTGT
The DNA here is from genome assembly GCA_949748255.1 of Eustalomyia histrio. NCBI lineage: Eukaryota > Metazoa > Arthropoda > Insecta > Diptera > Anthomyiidae > Eustalomyia > Eustalomyia histrio. The sequence continues at coordinate 4,667,674 of OX456523.1, forward strand.
ATTTGGTCAGGGTATAATAAGTTTGTGCTGATATTTGTAACATCGAAAAATATCAGACCTAGACCTGCTCCTTAATAAATATACACACAAAATGCTTAAAAATATTTTGTACACACTTTCATATATAATAATATAAACAAAAAGTATTATTAGACATAATGCGTTTAAAATTAAACACTTTATGCCTAAAATTAGTATTCTTTTGTTAAATTAAAATTTTACGCACAAATTTTGTAAATATACGCACAAATTTTGTAAATATAAAATTGGAAAATATTAAAAAAATAAAAAAGGTAAAAGCGAATAATAATGTTTTAAAATTACAAAAAAAAAAAAAAATAATATTTGTGAAAATGTATATTAAATGATTTCGTCAAATACCAAATACACTTACACGTCCATACAAAAAAAAAAATAAATAAAATTTAAAATACATGCAGCCGAATTGTGTCAATATATTTTCAAGACAACAACATCTCATTGTTTGTACGTAAGGATAAATCAAATCTGTATATCTGGAAACGTTGCTCTTTAAAACGGAGAAGAGGATACAATATTGCCGCACACTACTATTAAAGATGACTATTACTGCACATGCTCATTTGAAATATATTATTTATTATATTTATTCATTATATAATTCATATTATTAAATTAATATAAATATTATCTAAACAAAAAAATAAATTTATTCTTATAATAAAAAATGTTTTTGTGCAGTTTAATTTAAACCAATGCGTTGTCAATTTTTTATATTTTTACGTATATTAAAATGCATTTTTAAGCATTTCATGCGTATATTTACCCTTCATTTAAGTTTTTTAAACACAATGTTAGTAAATTCGCAAATTATTTTAAAAACTTCATTTAATTTTTACGCACTTTCAATGTAAAATTACCTATTATGTGTGTACCAATTTATGCATAATGTGTGTACTTTTTTTCGTTTACACACACAGAGTAAATTTGCCCAATTTATAGAAGGAGTACAGTTTCCTATTATAAGTTTGATAAATTTCAACAGAAATTTATAAGAATGTATTTATAAAAAACTTCGTAAATATGATATAAGAAAAACTTCTTAGATTTTGATTCAATGTAACACTTTATAAATATGATGAATCTGTTTCATAAAAATACAAATTGATGACATGTTTCTTCATATTTATGAAACCTTTGTTAAATTTGATGAAGTATACTTTAAAAAATGTTTGTAAATTTACTGCTATAAAATGAGTAATTTTTTTTAATATAACGCATACTGAGTAAATATAAACACTTAATGCTTAAAATTATTTTGTACACACAGTCATAAACATTAATATACATTAAATGTAATTATAAGCATTATGTGTTTATAATGGCGTACATTTTTTTATTTTGTTAATAAATTTTAATTTCAGGCACAAATTTTGTAAATTTACTAATATTGAAAATATTGACGTTTAAAAAAATTTAATAAACACAGTAATATAAAAAAAAATTATAAGTAAAAATCATTTTCTAAAAAATGCTTATCTAAACGTGGAATTACTAAATAATTCAATGCTGAAAAAGTAAGTATTTCTGATGTGTACAAAAATTAGATTGGATTCAAGAAAATTGTGCTTTTTAAATTATTTTCTGAATTTATTTAATTTTTAAATATTTAGTATTTAGACAAAAAGATTATATAAATTATGTATAAATGATATCCGCACTGGCTCTTGAATGATTAGTGATTGTATTATCAACTTTAAATTTTATTGGTCTTTTATATATTTCGATTTGTCACTTTATTCGTTCTTTTTCCACCAGGATTGTGGAAGTTTACACCGGTAAATCAATAACATAGTTTTATTGCTGGCGGTAAAATGATGTATAACGATAAAATTTGTTCGTTTTTCATAATCTGACTTATTTTCATTTGGTAAAATTCTTTGGCGTTTGAACAACATAAAGTTCTTGATATCTGTTGATTTTTCTATTGGATTTTTCCTATAGGAAATGGCTTCTCATTCTGACCACTTTTTCTTATAAAGAGGTGTAGAATCTGAAACATTTTCTTTAGGAACATTTTCTCACAACATGCATTTTTTTGTATAGAAAAATTGCTTAGAAACTGAGGCTTTTCCTTTTTTGGTAGGATTCAATATATCAAACTTAAAAAAATGACCAGAATCTGATGTTTTTTCTGTTGGCTTTAGAAAAAAATCATCAGAAAATCTCACTGAATTTGAGGTTTTTTTCATAGAAAAACTCTCAGATTTTAAGGAATTTCTGATACGTAAAATCCCTCAGATTCTTATGACTGTAAAAATGCTCAGATTAGGAGTATTTTTCCAATAGACAAAACTTTTGATTCTTAGGGATTTATCCTTAAAAAACAGATTCTGAATACATTTCTATAGAAAAAACCCTCAGATTCCGAACACTTTTTCTTATTGAAAGACTTTTTCTATAGAAAATCCCTCCGACTCTAAGGTATTTTTGCTATATCTGTAAGGTTTTTTGCTTTATCTATGGGGAAAAGCGCTTAGAATAATTGTTTCATAGGCTTGTATTAGGCTTAAATATTATAAAAAAATTTTTATTAATAAAATATTTTAAAAATGATTTGATTCTTTTTGGGTGGTATATCATATTTTTGGACAATTTACGCACAAAAATAGTAAAATTGCACATAATTTCTGAAAATTTTCAATGTAAATTTACACATTTTGTGTAAAATCATCATTTTAACACTCGGATTAAATTAATCCAATGTATAGTAGGAGTATAGTAAGTTGGGTAAATTTGAACATAATAAATTTTCATCATAATTTGTGACGAAGTTTCATCAATATGATGAAGTTTCTTTGGAATTATTTAAGTAAATAAAAATTAAAACTTAATGAGAATTAGAAGCAGCTTTATTTCGCAACCGAAATAAATAATTTGTAAGGGTTTTTTTTATTAATTTTTATTACGAAATGATGATTTATAAAACTTTTATCATCAATATAATTAAAAATTCTTCACTGAGTTGATTTTCAAACAGACTGGTGTAATGTATTCTATAGTCGGCATGCCAGCTTATAACTTATTTTACTCGTTTATTTTTATTTAGTTGTACTTGTACATTAGGTTGCCCCGAATTTAAAAAACTTTTGATTTTTGTGAGGTAAAAAATAAATAAATAAATAAATAATAGCGCTTAAACGATAAGATTATTGAGCTGATTATAAGAAAAATAAAAAAGAAAAAATTCTAAGGTAGATACATAAATTTCGCTATCCGCTTATTTCCGTAGTGTATTAAAATTATTTTTTTTTCAGATGAAGTGGCATGACATGTTTTAAGGACATTTCTAAAAAGAACCATAAAGAAATACTTATAATATTTCAAAATAAATGCATATCAAAATAACTCAATGGAATTTTTTTTAGATATTAGTTCATGGAATTTTTTTAGAATATTACCAAACTTGTAAGCCCTATTTTACCCGAATATTTAAAATATGGGTAGCGAACTATATGTACTTTCGAAAACTTTTGTGGTATTATTTTTTTTCCTATAAACAGCTTCAAGTGCTAATATTTTCCAATATCGGTATACCCTATTGTTCATATATACAAACGAACAACATTTTTTTTTAGAGGGATGATTATTTTTGATAGCACAACAATAATAATGATTATAATGCTGATGATTATTTTGCGATAATAAATGAAAAAAGTTTTTTAGCAAAGCAGTTTGTTAACTTAAATTGGTTTTTTCTTGTTTATACCCGTTGGATAATGCGTGTGAAGTTTTATTTTATTAACTTTATGCACCCTACACTACATAGTGGTACAGGGTATAACGAATTTGTATCTATCAATAAGGGTATAATACAAAGTATGTACAATAAATTCAAGAATTGGCCGAAAATACCAATGTAAGCGATAGGATAATAACTATTTGCAAAGTTTCTTTTAACAATAACTTTTGTGTGAAAGCAGATTTAACTAAAATTAATCGCTTCTCTTTAAACATTGTCTAACGTCTTTAAATGAATCATAAATTTTACCATCTCCTATTTCTTTATAAATCTACTCATTTTAATCGACTCACATAAAAACGAATCTCAGCTAATCCCATTAAAGAAATAAAGTCAATAATAAGCCAACTTCATGATAAGCTTGTTAAACAATTTACACACAACAAACACAGCAACCCCCAGAAAAAAATCACAACCAAAGTATAATAATGAATAATTTTGTAACTAATATCAAATTTCCACAATTTCACAAGGAAGAAGGACGAAGCCTTTATGAATACACAAGAATACATACAGATAACTAAACAGACACACTCCCAAACAAACAAAAACAACACACAAAAAAAAAAAAAACACATAAAGTAAACCAGGAAAAATTTTCAACAAGGATAATAAATGTTAAATAATTTTGTTTGCTTAACACACAACACTTGAGCCAAAGGACACAGTGAGGCAACGAGGCAAGCAGCGTAATACCACAGGATAATATATTAAAACATAATAATGTTTGCAAAGAGGGAAGTGTGTAAAGAATGGGGCTGCAGGTCTTTTAACATCCATGAAACCACAGTTTAAACCCCAAATAAGAAGAAAACTTTTTATGGCGTTTTAAAACCATTTAGCATGTTAACTTTAGATTAATTCAATTTGCATTTTCAAAAAAGAAAAAGTTTATCTAAAAGGGAGAAATACCAGGAATGATACAATTAGTACAATTGTACCTTTTTGTATTTGGTACTAAACTGCGAAATTTAAATTCCAGAACTGAAACCACAAAACTATGATATTTCAAAAAATGCGATCCTTTAAAAAATTCACGATTAAATTGAAGAAAATCTGAAAGTGTAATTCTTTAAAAAAAATCAAGACTAAACAAAGAGACCAACAAAATTAAAAAAAAAAATTTTCGAACTGAGATCATTTATACCACCCACGATTGAAGGAAAAATTCGGATTGGGAAACTTTACTTCCTTTATGAAACGAAGCAAAGTATCGGACATTTTTAGGGCTTGATGAATACATAATTAAACTATGAAAACTGAAATACCTCTTGAACTATATCCACTTGAAGAATTGAAGTCAAGGGGTTAACAGCTTGACGAATCTGCAATTGAATCAGGAAGGTTTAAAAAGTTCTTGAATTTTACTTTATTTGTGTATCGAAGACAAGTTCTTTCCAAAATTTTCGACAATAACGAATTTACCAGTTAGTAATGAAAACTCGAAAAGCTTAACGAGATCACGACTGCATCATAAAGAAGACTATTCTAATGATATTTAGGCTCTTAATGAATCCTCAATTGGTGCATGGAAAGTCAAAGACTTCTTCTGCTTTAATAGCTTGATAAATTGATGAACTAAATGAAAATCTATTTTAAAAAATTCTTGATAGTGTCCAAAAGACTTCTTGAACTTGGACAGTTTGAAAAAATGAGGAATTAACTGGACTATGAAGTGCATTAACTTAAATAAAACACGATTGTATGATGTAGAGTCAAGCTTACATAGGTTTTGCAAAACAGAGCCTGATCTAATCGTTTGGAAGATTTCGGAACTTTACCTAATATTTTTAAAGTCCTTGGATAATGTAAATTCGGTGTAACCCTGTTCTATAGATATAACGGTGGAATGTGCTCTGCTAAAATAAATAAATTTACACCGGCGCCCGAGTCTTTGTTCGCAGTCTTGCACAACACATACAGAGAGAGATAGAGTTAGCTGTATGTGGAATCCAATTCCAGCGGAGCTTTACCCTGTAACTTACAATATAAAAAGTATTAAATTAAACATCGACAAACACTTCTTCATCTTTCTATTCCTGATATCAATATAATGTAATTCATCAGTAAGCGGCTGGTTGAAATAAAATAAAGTAAATCTTACGGCACAGAGTCCAGTTGTTATCCATACGGTAGGAACAAATACTTTTATGGAATGCAAAATGTGTTCAGTTATCCAAACTGAAATATTTACTATTTGGGAAATTTAAATAAGATAATTGACAGCAGATAAAAAGTATCAGCAGCTACAGCGACAGTCTTGAATCGTAAATCGCTTCGTACAAAATTGACACATAGTGAGATTGGACATCGCCACTGACATCTTATGTGTATCATGTCTAAAGGATTAGGATACAACCGAAGGTATTGACGTTTTAAAAATGTACTCTTTGGCCTGCTTTAGTACATGTTATTTACCATCCCTGCTGAGGAATATACAATGTTTGTTAAATAAATATGTAGTTACAAGGGGGATTCACCCTGGGGAGAAAAAGGAAATATTTATAAGGGTGTTAGTGTGGCTAAAGGCAAATGAAACGTATGTTTACCATCTACTAAATGTCGTGGGTATTTAAAAATGCTGACTGGTTGCCAGCAATGAGGATGCAGGAAGGGGGTTTCCACGAATTCCTTACAATTATTTACAGTTTCAAATTAATGGCGATAATGAATTTTGATTGTATACCATTTCATTGCTCATTTGGGTGGGGGGGGGGATAGAGGATAGAGCTGGGTGTTAAAGCGTTAACAATTGGTGTTGTGTGTGTGTGTGTGCTGTGTTTATGGGGGAGAAAATAGAAGATGAGAGTGTTGGTTGTTGACTTTACAAACATTTGCTTTCATTTAATTATTTAACGATTTTGCTAAACTTTGTTGTTTAACGTCAACTATGTATATTTACTTAATGACTCCAACCTTTTCTTAAGTCGTGATAATTGTTTGTTTAACAAATTTGAGAATTTCCTTGTTGTCTTTATATTTCTATAGAATTACAATGTCTTTTGTCATCTTCATATCTCATGTCTGGAGATGAATTAGTTTTTGTTTATCCAAAAACTCTAGGAACAAGCGAATAAACTCCTTCAATGAAGCTTTTAACATTGAAATTTTACTAATAGACAAACAAAAAATTAGCAACAGTCAGTTGAAAGACAGTAGTCAGAGTAGCCTGTACTGACAGTTGTATAAAATAAATAAACAGTAGTCACCGAAAGAACAACAAACCAACCAAACGACCGTCGAAACAACAGACAGAATTGTTATTTATTTTGTCAATTTGCAAATACCAACAATAACAGAACAAGTAGAATAAGAAGAAATCCTTTAAAGAGTTCATTAGTTAAACTTTAAACTGAATTGAAATAAAAGTGATTTTTCTTTTTTTTTTTGCAAAAACAATTTTAACACCAAACAAACAGCAGCCGTTGCATCAGAAGCTGGAGCAGGAATATGCATTCAACCAGCAAGTCTGTCAGCAGTAAACAGCGCCTACTATTTGTAATGCTCTCGCTTTATCGTTTAGATAGTGTCAAAACCTGTCTCATCCTTCGTGTGTTATGTACCTATGCATGTAACATACGTTCAATGCAGTTTGTAAACCACTGAAGTTTATTTAAGACCACTTAACGGAAGCTTTAACATAACAATCGTTAAGTTTTGTTGTCTAGGCAGGCGGCTTTAGCCAGAGAAGAACTAAAAGATGCGCATTGTGCGACAATTGTTCATACAAGGAATCTACACAATAGTGTAACCCATAGATTATAATGAAACTTGGATATAATGTAGACGAGGAAAAACTATGTAACAAACATTTTTTTAGGCGCACAATCTCATGTTTAGGAGTTTAAAAGTAAGCGGTCACATTTAAACCTACTATTTTTTTTATTTTTATTTATGTCAAAATAAATTTTTAATATATTTTCAGGCCAAGTTTTTAAAATGTAGATTATCTCTAAATTCAGTTTACTGCAGTTTATTTTATTTCAGCGAAAAGTTTTTCCAACAAATTTATGTTATTAAACAGAAAAATGGCAGACGAAATTCGTTTTCGATTTAACTAAACCCAGTTTAACTCACATCCCAAAAACTCGGCCTCAGTGTGGTAAAAAAAATTTTGAAAAGATATCAACAAACAATTTTTTTGAACAATTTTCAAATTCATTTTCACCCCCTTAAAATAAGATTACGCGGAACTATTTCTACCGTAATGTTCATTCATCAGATGTCGAAGTTTCAAAAAATCTGCGGGTTATAACTCAATGTAGTTTCCTTGTTAGTTTGTTTATTTGTTTGTTCATCCATTGGTTGGATGATTATTTTGGTTTTGTTTGTCTTTCTACTTTAACTGAAATGAGTTTTGGAGTTTAATATCACCTCTTTCAATAAACCTGTGACTCTATAATGGAGTAGTAGTACTTGTGCCATGCAGTGTTGCCCTACGGCTTGTACAGAACACATATTCGTTTACTTTGGGGATTGTTTTTATTTTGACTTTTATTACACAGTACGGCAGTGGTTGGTACACATGAGAAATGCTAACAGAATATGAAAATATGCTTAAAATAAAGAAATACGTGTCTCGGCGTTTTGCAGTAGCACGTCAGAATGTAATATATTTTTTAATGGTTATTTTTTAACTTTACATGAAAATTAAAGCGCCATCTAGCGAATAAAAAAAATTATTTTTTTAATAAAAAAAAAATCCAAATTTAATTCTCTTTTCAAAACTGGCTCAAGCATTAAAATCGGTTCACCCATTCTGTTTTTATAGAACTTTTTATAATAGTATTACATTACAAGTGGAACCTCCACGGTCCTTCGAAGCTTAAAAATCGATTTTCTCGAAATGACGTGCTGCAGCAAAACGCCGAGACACGTATTTCTTTATTTTAAGCCTAATTTCATATTCTGTTAACATTTCTCATGTGTACTCAAACAAATTTGATTTTGTCGTACTGTGTTATTACACCGTCCCACAAAAATTCAATTTTTGGTTGCATCCTTAAGGAAATCCATTATACATATTTTAAAAGAATAACTAACAAATAAAATATCAAAATCTTACGGTTTGCGTAAACCTCAAATTAATATTTTGTTAGCACTTTCGTAAGGTTACGTTATTTTTTCAGAATATACCAGATTTGATTATGGGTGCCAACACGTGTTGGACGGTGTTATTATTGCATTACTGTGCATTTGGGTGACGCACATTAAGTGTCGTTTTGCAGCTGCTAATTGACATTGTATACAATGCCAACACAAACAATATCACATACTTGTAACTTTACGACTGACTCCTCTCTTAACTTTGACAGTTAAATAAAATCACTACTAACTATTTAGTTTAAAAAGAATATAAAAGTCTATTGTTTTCAGTTTTAATGGAGATAAAATAGTGTAAAATTATGTTTCAAAATATTGATAAAAGTCGATTGAACGGTACACTACATTTAGAATAAATATCTTTTACCGGTGTTGCAGTAGGGTCATATTTTGTTATTACACAGTAAGAATGGATAAATTTTTTTTAAAGATCGAATTAGTTGTTACAGCCGGTATAATGTAGGTCTATTAAAATTTACTAAGGATAGGCACTGTGACCGCTAATTGTAACCAATTGAAATACCTTAACCGCTAAACTACCGCTTCAAATTAAAAACGGTAACTGAAAAATTTACTGTAAGTAAACCTTACCCACCGTAACCGATATTTATAGAACATGATATTTGCTTAAAGAATCAAAGAAACATTTTCCGAAACAATCTTGAAATTATGGGAGATCGTTTTGATATCTGGCTGGAAAAAGGCTTTCATTGTCCCCGTCCGGTTATACCGAGAAAATATTACTATGAAAATATTGTTAAGTTCCATGTGAAAAATATTTCAGTTTGTTTTCATTAAAGTACACCAAGAATACAATGTCGTTTAATAAAAAAGTTTTCAGTTCAGTTAAAAATAAAGGAACATACATATATTTTTCAAAGAAATGTTTATTTAAACTTTTTTATACATTTGTTCAAATGATATTTTATTTTTTCATTTATTTTAAATTTAATAAAACCCACAAAACGGAAGTTTGTGGCTTTGAGTGATGTGTTTAAAAAAAAATTTTAAAAAAAATCCAGTTTTGTTTCTTATATAAACTGTTTATATGCAAAATTATTTCAATTCCAGTTACAAGAACTTCATAAAAACACATTCATTCTATAGACTGTGTGAGTATACATTTTGCAGATTAAAAAACAAACAAAAATACAAAATACGAATTTGGTAGGTAAAATTTTGACATTTATTTTTAATTCATTAATCATTGGTTTTTACTGATGTTTACAACAAATAAGAAAAATCATTTGATTTTTTTAAGTATACCGATTTTTAAATGAAATATCATTTCTTTTAAATGGTATTTTATCTTATTTTAAATTACAAACTATTTTAAGGTAATTTTCACTCTCAGAAGCTTATCATTTTGTGCTTCAAAACATTTAAAAAATTTGTATGGAAAAGAATTAAAAAATCTAAGTTTTTTTAAAAATTTTTTTTAATTGTTTATATGTATGAAAACGTATTTTTAGTCTGGTTTGAGATCATAGAAAAATTGAAATGGAATGCATTTTCTAGTCCGCTACGACTTTCATCAACATTCTTTGTAACCTTGAAAGTGTCATTTTATGTAAAAAAAAACAATTTCAAAACACATGTATTTAATATAAGCTAATAGCTAATTTAGACATACGGCAATAAAAGGAGAATTTAAAAAACACAAAAATAGTAATAAAATTTCATCTAAATTTAATTATAAAAATCAACTGCATGTTAGCATAAATAGCTTTTTTCGTTGATTTGTTAGTTAAATAGAGATATTTGTAATTGACATTTTCAAGGGCACGAAGAATGTTGATGAAAGTCGTAGCGAACTAGAAAATGCATTCCATTTAGCTTGTGCCTAACAACTTTTTCTATGTATTCTTCATGATACAAATTTTTTCTATGATCTTGAACCAGACTTTTTTTATTTTCATACATATAAGTATTAACAAGATTAACTAAAAAATATAAACTGCACTATAAATTTTTTAAATGTTTTATTTTAGGAAATGATTCCCTTGGTTTTTCCGAACTTAATATTTAGCTTCGCCTAAAATAGGCCTTAATCATTTAGTTTTAGAGATATTGTCGATTGGACATCTTATTTTATCGAATTAAATTTTTTTCATATCTTGTGACTTTGAAAATTCGTGTCGATAATATCATCAGTAAGTTCCCCAGATTTGGTCAAATTTTATCTGGCGATAGTGCAATTGATTTTGTTGTTAATCGGTTATAGAGAGTTTTTAACAATATTATGATTAATCATATTTTTTTTAATTATAACGATTGTTTTTATCAAGAATGGTAACCAAAGCGAAATTCGGGTTCGGTTTGATTTTTTTAAATAAAGTAACGATTATGGTTTATGGTTACAATTTACTCAAGATGTTCCGGTATCCATCTTTGGTTGAGCACTTAAAAAACGCTATATGATTTTTTTTGAAACTGTTTCATACAGCCATTGTTGACATGAACTGAATGGGAATATATTTATTTATATATTTACCAGAATAAAAAAAAAAATATTGAGTCAAAATAAAATTGAAAAAAGTATATAAAACATTTCATTATTTTTGAGATACTGATAAAAAATAAGCTATTATGGGTAATGCATTATTTAATATTTTATACTTTTGGCGAAAGTATGGTGCATTGGTAGTCACAAAAAACAAATGATCCCTGAAATGAATTTAGAAATCACGTTTTTTTAGTGATTGCCTTTGCTTAAAAAGACTTTCAATTACCCACACTGTGCCGACTTTGTGTAGAGGTGATGCTACGAGCCAAAGTTGGCAAAGGGTTGCTGGTTCGGTTCCTGACTACGGCATACGATTTTTCAACAAACCACTTTCGAGTCCTTGGATGGGTCGTAAGTGCTGCATTTTTTTGATCTACTTGTGTCTGTTAAATTTTTGAATAAAAATATTTTCTTCATGTTCCTTTCAAAATTTTAATTATTTTTTATAAAAATCGGCAGTAGTTTTACTTTAAAGATTGTTTTTCGTTAAATCTTGTGCACGAGTTTTTATTCAAATCTAGCGACAACAGTAATTTAAAAAAAAAGTATTCTTAACATGTTTGATAACTCCATCATATAAAAAATGTCTACTTTCTAAAAGTTTTCGCTCAAATGTTTTTTCCACTAAAAATTTGTATGTTCTTTGCTTTTAAATGCAAAAAATTATTTTGTACAGAAATATATTTTTTTGTTTTGTTTTAATAATTAAATTTTTTATAAAACAAAATTTTAAAAATAGGTTTTTTAATAAAAAATAACTATTGAAGAAAAACCGTAATATCTAAATTCGTTTTATGCACAGCCGATTTGTGCTGTCTCAAACTGTAGTTAGAAAATTCGTAGACAATAAAATTAAAGGGTTGAAAAATTTATTGTTTAAAATCATTTTCATTTCGATTTGGTATTCATAATGTTTAAGAGAATTTTCCTAAATTTTAATAATATTTTACCAGTAATGAATAATTTAATAATTTAATAATTATTTCATAATTTTTTCACTTTCATGCCATTGCACATATTTTTTTTTAAGATATATAAACCCTTATATACAAAAAAAAAAATACCTAAATTCATAATTGTTTCATGAGTAAGTTGTGGGTACACATTTTGAAATTGATTATTGAATTGAAAAGTAAATACTAGCAGTGCAAATTAAGACTAAAACTTAAACTTACAAAAATTCAGGTGACAATGGATGACGAAGAAGCTTAAATAAATAAATATTTAAACAACTTACATGTCAGTCATAAGAGTTTCAGTTTTTTTTACAACAAAAAAAGATATTTATTTGTATGAAACAATTTAAGAGTACAGCTGTACCCGAATTCACGCGGAAGATAATTTACTGCGAAGCAAAATTAGGTGTTCCTTTTTTTTCTATTGAAAATGTAAATCTCTTTTTAAGCTGCCATGTTAATCGAGGGTTAGATGAGAGTTTTTATTTTATTTGCTAACTTTGTCACTGATTTGTTAACTTAAGGTAAGAGGAGACGTTGTAAAGATTTGCACAGAAGTCACACAGATGATAATTACTTTCAAGTTGGTGACCATGAAAAGAAACAGAAGTTGACAAATATAAACAAATAATAAAAACAAATATGAAACTAAAATAATTGCTATACAGCAAGAATTATACCCAGCCAGCAAAATGTTGATACTTTTGAAAACTACTTAAATAAAAAATTTATTTTTGAAATTTAAAAATTGTTTTTGTTAAAAATTACTAATTTTTTGGACTAAATTTTGAACCTTCTAAAAAAATTCATAAGAGATACAAAATTTTTAGGAAAATTTTAAAATCAAAATGGTTCCGAAATTAGCAAGAAATGTAAATAAATTTGTATATGTTGTGAACAATTCAAAAAATTAATAATTGAGTCTATACATACACTCTTATTAAGTTCTGTTGAATTTTACCCAACTTATAGTAGGAAACTGTACTCCTACTATAAATTGGGTAAATTTACTCTGTGTGCGTAAACGAAAAATACACACATTATGCGTAATATTATGCACACATTATGTGTAAATTTACATTAAAATTGCGTAAAAATTTAAGGAAATTTTCCAATTAATTTGTAAATTTACTAATATTGTGTGTAAAAAAGTTTGTTTTAAGAGAAAGTATACTAAAAATGCATTTCTGAATGCTTAAGAATTCCAAAAAAATTCAACTGCACAAAAACTTTTTCCAATAAAAACAATAAATTTATTTTTATTATAACACATAAAATACATTTAGCAATTTTTACAGGCCATATTGTAATGTGGGATATGATTTGTCCTTTTCTTCGTTCTTAAAGAGCCAACTTTATAGATATACAAATTTGATGCAGTATTTCAGTTTTTTGGCGGATGTTTGAAGTTTTTCATTCTTGACCCAATACATAATTTAATGTACATTTATCACAATTTCTTCAATAATTGACAATTTTTAAAAATAATTATTTGTATTTAGATTTTTTATTTTTTTTTTAATTCTTTTATAATTTCAAAATGTCAAAATAATTATACTAACTTTAGGCATAAAGTGAGCACATTATGTTTAAAAACACTTTTTGTTAGTATTATTGTATGTATATGAAAATGTGTACAGAACTGTTTTACGCATTTGGTGTTTATATTTATCGAATTTTCGTAATATTACATAAAACTTTACCTATTTTATAGTAGTAATTTTACAAACGTTTTTTAGAGTGTAGAATTTTTAAAATTTTTTTGATTAATTTAGTAATTTATCAAAAAGAAAAAAATTACACAAAAATTCGATCTTTTAGTAATATGTATATTTTGAGCACATTTTTGATTAATTTTTGAGCTCATTTGTTGGCTGGGTATTTAAGATATTGAAACCTAAATGAATTTTAAGTGGATCTTTAAAGTAAATATTATTATTTAAAAGAAAAAGTGTAGCAGTTTAAAGAAAACACAATTGAGTTTCAAGTATAATTGAACTTTAAAACAAAAACATCAAAATCACATTATAAAGGTAATAATTTACAATTTCCTTTCAAGAAACACTTTAGCAACTGATAATTATGAAAAATTTCTATCACAAAACTCTTGATAAATTTTGGTAGGTGTTGACCCAATCTTAAATATTGAGTATGGTAATTATTTTTAAAACACAAAATAAAATACTTGAATTAAACAAGTAACGAAAGAAATCAACTTTAAATAAGATGATGATTTATGACAAGTACTTGAGAAGTTTGTTCTTCTTAAAAAATCAATAAATATTGCGGTAATTATAACAGAAAAAGTAAGAGTACTTAATATTCAAAAAAGAAAAAAAAAGAATTAAAGCACATATAACATTATTCTACTTAAGTATAAAAAGATTGTTACATAACCACTTTTGTAATCGTTTAATCCTAATGATAATACTCTACTCTTCTCTAGACCCTTAACACTGAAGTACCATTTAGTACGATATGTTCGTTTACTACTTAACCCATCACTGAAATAATTCCTCACCCACAGAGTTGCAACACTTAAAACTTATAAGATAAGTGCCCGAGAGACTGAGATTGGCCAAACGGCAACAACATCATCTGCAACAGCAGCTGTACTTTAAAATATAGTATACAAATAATGGTTAAGACACAACAAAAAGGTTTTGTTCATCTTCTTGTTAATATATTTTCTTAAGTACTTATTTATGAAAAAAAAAAAATTCAGAAAGATATGATCATACTTCAAAATTCAAGTAGTGTGTGTTGTTTTTAAAAAGATGACCAGAGTTTAAACCGCAGGACATTTATTACTTGCCTTTTGTTTTGTATTGCAAACTCGAAAATAATTGCAGACAAACACACACTCGCAGGGTGATCTATCACAGATAATTTTGTCTTATTTATATTTTTTTTTTTTGGAAATTAGAAAAATTTCAATATGCATAATAATTTTTGCAACACCTTTTTTTTTTTGTTGAGGTAAAATCCTAAAATCCTATTCAGACACTTAGGAGTCAACAAATTTGTAGAAATAGTTTTCTTGGTTTTGCAAACAAATGTTATATTAAAGAAAAAAACAACAAATAAAATTTGAAAATTTTTCTGATTCCAACCGAACTGTAATTATCTTAAATAGATTTTTAAAAAATATAAATCAACGACGAAAGTCTCGTAGAGCGGACAACAGAACCCTTAATAAAATTTGGGTAAATGATAGAGGCGACAAAGGTAAGACACATTCGTTAAGAAATTTAGCTTCCCAGTCCAAGGGCCGGCAATATAGGGAACACCAAAGTTAAATCAAACACTTAAGTGAATATTTTTCTGAGATTTTAACTTTTTTTGTGCATTACTTAAGGCAGCACCAGAATTACCTTAAGTGACTTAAGCTAGGTATCGGGTAAGAAAAAAAAAAATAAAATTTTTTAATATTAAAAATTAGTATTTCTAAAATTTCGTTTTAAACCAAAACATAGCTTAAGTCAATTGTACTATTTGGGCCTTTACGACTGGTTTAAAAAGCACTTAAGTGGCCTAAATAGATACTTGATTAACCACCAAATTTTTGGAGATAAGA
Organism: Eustalomyia histrio; assembly: GCA_949748255.1. NCBI lineage: Eukaryota > Metazoa > Arthropoda > Insecta > Diptera > Anthomyiidae > Eustalomyia > Eustalomyia histrio. The sequence goes on from OX456523.1 coordinate 4,683,597, forward strand.
TTGGTTAATAGTTAGTTCGAAACTTTTTTCTAAAGATTTTTAAAATACCTCAATTTTGATGTCAAATTTAAATACTTTTATGAATTTAACATGCATAATATTGGTGCAATTTTTGATACCACTATTTAACCCTTGATATGAGATTTAAGAGCTAAAAATGGAGGTGTTATTTATATTTTCTGCTCTACAACATACCCAAGTTTCTTTGTGATCAGGAGAACTCCTTTGAAAGTAACGATTTGAGAGATATAGATCAATTAAGATTTAACTCGGCGAGGAGAAAAAAAGCATTTTAAAACTAGATTTTAAACGAACGCCCATACATACCCATAAAACAATGTAAAATTTCATTTCAATCACACAAAATCGCCACCTTAATAACTTTTAACAAATATAAAAAAAGATATGTACAAAAATAGAGCAAATTAATTATATTTATCTAGGCACCTATCTTCCTACATCAACATGTATCTTGTTCCGGTAAAATATCTCATCAGAACCCTAAGTTTTGAAAATGCTAGAGCCTCCTTGCGGGAAAAAAGGGGTCAGTTGGGAATTGGGATCTGTCCTGTGATATGTGAAAACAGGAAAGTTTTCGAAAATACATATCACGAGATAGGTGAAAAGAGGACCGGTTCCTAAAGTACCTTCCACGTGAACCTTTCCAAAGTCTAAATCACGTGATGGGTCTGAAAATAACAGTCCTATGGTAGGTGAAAACAGGATCGGTTTCTAAAATACCTATCACGTGATCGGTATAAAAAGTCTCTTTCAGGTGATCGGTATAAAAAGTCTCTTTCAGTACCGGTTCTCAAAAAACTTACTACATAATGAGTTTGAAAGTACGACTCATGTGATATGTTCTTTGGGATAAGTTGTGTCACATAGGGCGATTAATCCCCTCCTAGGACAAGCTCATGTTAAAGTGTCCGGTCCGTGGTCGGTCCCTATCTTAATGAACCGGTCAAGTAATGTGTCCTGGGTTAGGTCCTTTTCCCGCAGGGCTCTTAAATAGGCAGAGCTCAAATAAAAAACCAGGAAAAAATATTTTTCGCTCCATTCTTGCCTTCTTAGTATTCAAACACGTCGTTTACAGGCGCCATGATACTACTAAAGTTTTTGATTATTACGATTTAATAAGAAAGAGCAAACAGTATCTTTTCTGTGAAAAAGCTCAGGCCGCATGGTCTTTTTACTGAAAAGAACGTTTTCGGGCAGGATACTACTAATAGGTGGTATTAAGAATGATATCGGATGGGCTTTGTGCAGGAGATTAAGGGGGAGACTATTACCAATTTTTTTTTTTTGGTTTTTGGTTTTAACGTCTTAGTGGATGTTAACAATGGAATAGCTGCCGCACAACTAAAAAATTTTCAGCCCCAGAAATTGTTTAAGCTTAACATTAAATGGGTGACTTTCTGTTTCCATTAAATTTTGTAAATCTCAAAATCCAAGGTTTTCGGATTCCTTGTACCAACCGAATTTCTAGCCAACCGATATATGTGTATGTTGCGACCGAAATTTGGTTAATGCAACAGAATTTCATTTGAAACCAAATATTTCAATTGTATTTGGAATACATTTGTTTGCGACAATTAATTTGTCGTTTGTAGCAATGAATTTCTTTTCTCATACGTTTAAAAACAACATTTTTCCAGACGTAAATTATTTCAATTATGTGGGAGGTGGGCGCGGCAGTTGCCCAATTCCGCCCATTTTTTAGAAAAAGCTGTAGATTTTTCTAGTGAAGTCTTCATCAATAGGTCTAGCTTCTTTAATTTGTCTACCTAAAATGGTGAAATCTTACACCTTTAGCCAATTTTTGGAAAATAAAAATAAAGGCGTAATTTTATGCCAAACAAAAAATATGAAAAAAAATCCATACGCAATATATATGAAACCGTTTATACATTATACGAACTATTTCGTTATATTTTTTTTTTTTTTTTGTTTTCTTTCAAAGATTATAATGAACAAGAATAATTTAAAGTCATCTTGCATCTGAATTTTTTGGCATGTGACACGTAATTTTAAGGTAAATAACATAGTATACACAAAACTACATATTTAACTACTTATTTCGATGGTTATAAGTTGATAAGTAATAATAACTAATAACTACGAATTTTTTTCTCACAATTTAGGATAAGTATGCCAAATAACTTTTGTGTAAAGAAAAATTCGTTTTTGGTATTTATTTCAAAATGTTAAAAATTATAGTTAAGAGTCCTCAACTTATGATCATCAATATACAATGCTATACAAATTTTAAGAATTGAAAATTGGCTAATAATTTGTGGATGCATCCATGAGTTGTAAGTATTGTACTTGAAGAACACATACACAATGGCTGAAGTGTAGATGCTTGACCCGTATTGTTTGCCAAATGGATTCCTAACACATAATCCTATTTGGAATAACAAAATACAATTGAACAATAAAATATTGAAATTCTTGTAAAATCATCATCTAATATGAAAATCCAATTGTGTTTTGACGAGATTTCCCTTTTTTTGGCACGTACTCTGTTGCATTTGTTTGGGGGAGAAAAACACTGATCTAAAACAATTGACTCTTGTTAAACTTTTAAAAGAGAAGGTGAGAGACATGGTGGTCGACGACAAGCGGATTAATAGGATTAAAATTATTTCAAAAGTCAGAGTTAGAATTACGACAAACAATTTTCGCTTGTAATAATGAATGAATGCATGAGTGTTTTTAAAGTCTTAAATATATATTAAAAGATTTCTTACGTATTGTTTGTTGTATGATCTTTTTAACATATCGAATTCAATCAGTTTTTGGTTAATTTGTTGTCATATGGTAGTTTTGTATTTATTACGATTCAAAACAATTTTTATTGCTGCTGGTAACACATACTTACACTCACACAATCGCTAAACAGTATTTAAGTATGATCTATAAAAAAAAATAGTTTTGAAACATCTGCCTTATTTTGCTTTTCTAACATTTTATATAAATTTATGTAATACATTAGAAATGAATCCTTTTGACATTTAACATGTCCTTGTTTCATTTTATAACCATAAAACATGCGACAAACGTAATAGAGAAAATTGTGTGACCGATTGGTGTTAAATACTCTAACAAACGCTCCTTAAATAACGAAAAAACACCCAAACTACCACATCTTTAAGATAAAAGCCAATAATATTGTACAAGCGATATACAAAAACGAAAGCAAGCTGCGGTAAACAACCGTCAGTCAATAAGCCAATCAAGAGTGTTCAGAAGAGTCCTTCATATGATCATCATTATGATCATCTTATATCCAGTCGTTTGTTTGTTTGTTTGCTTATTGTTTTATGTTATTTTGTTGTCTGTTATTAATGTCTCTACTCGTAAATGCCTTTTGATTGTACTCAAGTGATACTAGTCCCTATTTCTACCACATACACTTAAAATAAATGCATGTGTGTATTAGGGATATTTCGGCACATATGAAGCAGATGTGCATTAGCAGTTACAGCATTTGAACAAATGAACAAAAAAAAACAAATCTTTAAGAAATATAAAGCATTAATTTTATATTTTATTGTATTAAGTATGTAAGTATATATTTTGGTGATATTTTCTTAATGAATTTATGTTTAAATTTATAGTTTTAAAGAAAATTTATTGATTATTTTGATGTGTTCTTCAGTATATTAGTAAAGGATTAATATATGATTTCGAAATATAAATAAATAAGAAATGCATTTGGGGGAAGCTTATAAAAAATTTACTTAAGTCAAAAGTTTTTAATTCGGTTTTGAGTTTGATTTACAGTATACTAAATGGTTTGATCAATGGAACCCTTGATTTGTGTGGTTCTGTTCTATGTAATAAAATATTAGTGGGCATTTTTTGAATTACGTGAAAAACACGATTTATTGTGGAGTTTTACTAAAAGACACCAAAAAAGGAAAAAAAATATTAAGTAATATTAAAATTAATTTCTTCAGCTTTGGGAAAGAAGTCAACACTTAGAAGAACTCCTGGCGTAAAATTTTGTGATCTCAAAAATTATTAACTTGTTAATACAAATTTTATTGTAATTTTTAATTCTCTTTTTCTAATATTTGAAACACGTAGTTTAAATTGTTAAAAAATAATATTGCCAATTAGCCTCAATAACGCCTTAAAAGCGTTCAGGCAACTCAATAATAATGTAATATATTTTTAGGAATTTCCAAACTCAGTTTTATAAAAAAAAGTTCATGTAACAAATTATATTTAAATATCTCTATTCTGTGTTTTCAAAGCTTTACATAAATTTGTGTGTAAAGAAACACGTTTTTTTTTGTAAATGCTGAAAATCGCACAAAAATTGTCTATTTTTACCACTACGATGTTGAAAATTAAACAGCAAATTTTTTTTTGTAATTAAGTCAATAAATTTATTTTCTTTTAATTTATAGAATTTTTTAGATTTTTTTTTCAATTTAAAATGTCATAGTTTCTACCATTATATGTTAATATACTTACACACTTAGTGCGTAAAATTTGTATTCAACAAAATAATATTAATTTAAGGTATAATGTGTTTAATTGGAGTTTCTTTTGATGATATTCTAAAAATTAGTGTTCTATTATTTCTTCCTAAATTTATTTACACACAAAAGCCAAAATATATCTTTGATCAAAATCAGGGGAAAAAAGCTAATACTCCGTAGACATCGCTTATTTTTGAATATCAATTTCATGCTAACTCTGCTCGTCTTTGGAATTTATTACGACACAACATATAAAGAACCAGCAACCAACGCACTTCAAAAAACTACACTCTAATTAAATTCTGCTGAAATTTACCCAAATTATAGTAGGAAACTGTACTCCTACTATAAGTTGGGTAAATTTACTCTGTGTGCGAAAATGAAAAAAATACACACATTATGCGTAAGTTGATGAACACAAAATAGGTAAAATTACATTAAAAGTGCGTAAATTTACCAAATTTTGTGCGTAAAGAAACACAATTTTCCTGTAAATGTACACATAATATTCGGAAATATCCTACAAAAATGCGCATATTTTCTATTACGATGTTAAAAAATTAAACAGCTCAAAAATGTTTGTTTTGTAATAAAAACAAAAGAATAAAAAAAATAATTTTTTTGTTTAGTAATTCCAAATACTCAATAAATTTAAAAAACTAATGAAGTTTTCTTTTTAAATTTTGAAAATGTTTTAGATTTTTTTTTTTTCAATTTCAATATGTCACAATTTTGTTTACCACTATAAGTAAGAATATTTAAATGAAAAAAATGTCCGATGACCCCTCCAGCGAAACCCATACAGTGACTTTGAGCGGGTGTAATGGCTCTTCGTGGGTTACACGCGGATTTTCAGTGCCCCAGAAGCGTAAATTTTGCTTATTAACGTACCTGCTAAGATGGAAATGGGCCTCATCACTAATGATTATTTTTGATGAAAAATCATCTTCATTATTGCTCAAATAAATAGTCACCAATATTCCGCGTTCTGGAGCAGTGTAGCGTAACATTGTTTATTAACGTGTATTTCGCATGTGTTTACTACACAAATGTCAAAACAGAACTGACATTAGGGGCCAATCACAAAATGCGTCACCTTGTATATGTAGTAAATAAAAAGATTTTACTCCTAAATTAAAATATCGTTTAAATTTAAATATAAATTTTATTCAAAACTAAATGTTATAAGATGAATTTAACTCATAAATGTTAAAAAATGTTATATCTTTTTTTTTTAAATTCGTAAGTACCATTGTTCTGATATTCTTTAAAAAAAGTGGAAATGGCGACAATACTTTGTGAGTATCACCTTAGTAATTCCTCCATGGTTGCGACAACTAATAAATTCGGTAGCCATAGAGCCCGAATTACAGTTAGAAAATAGCAAAATTTTTCCCTATGTGATTTGATCAGATTTTAAAAAAAATAATGCTAAAAAAAAAAAAAAAACGTTTTTGAACTACATTTTTGTGGATAACGAACATAGGCTTCACAATTTAAAATAACAAACTGTTTCTCAATCCACTCCTATTATCATTTTTGCATACAAAATCTATAAAAACGTTTAAATTGATTTTTATTTAAGTAGCATTATTTGTATGTATTGCCATACATAATTAAAATAAAATCTCAAAATTTAATGGTAAATTGATATTCATTTATAATAATTTTCTCTATATGCGGGGGTTGTTAAAAATTCGAAAGAAAGAAAAAAATAAACGAAATACCATTCTAATCTGCACATAATTGGCATTTTTATTTGCTTGTTTTTATAAATACTTGAAAATCCCATAAAAGTATTTTTTTTTGTCATCATAAATATGAAAATAATAGGGGGGTAGAAGATATTAAACCAATCATCCCGCACTTAAAAAAATATACATATAAAAATTAAACGAATGTTTGACATATTTTTGTTTTTCATAAACGAGGAGTGGAATTGGAAGGGAATTATTTTTAAGCGATTGTCATTGTGAAAAAGGGATTTGTTTTGTAAAAACAAACAACTGTTAATAATGATATGGACAGACTTAACATATTTATTAGGGTGGATCAAGAAATTAAAATTGACTTAAAAATAATTAATTTGCTAAATTTTTGTTAATATACGGAGGTTGAAAACTAAATAAAAGAAAAAGAAATCTTGTTGTATATTGAGCCAGAGTAAAACTTAGAATCTTTTTTTTATAAGTAGAACAATTTCGATTTTTTTTAATAATGTCATAGTGCTTGTTGGGAAAGCACTTAATAACTTGGTTGATTGCTAAGAACATAAGAATGGAACAAATTATATATTTTAAAATGTTACTTTTTTAAGCTCTGCCTGATCTGAAGCTTTTCTAAAACTTCGTGTTCTGATGCGGTACTTTCCCAGATCGAAATACATTTATCAACCTTGATAAAAATAATTTGTAATTAACTTTATTTCTGTAAATACACGGAGGAAACACGTTTAAAAAAATTTTTAATTTTTCAAAAATTATTTCCTCACTTTATTTTAATTCGTAATTAAGTTTAAGATTTTTAATTAAAATGCTTAAACTTAAAGTAATACCCGATTAAACATAAAATTCACAATATAATTTTTCGACCCCATCATTGACAAATACTTAAAATTTTTATTGGGTAATCCTCCCTAATACTCATATAAAGATCTAACAAAATTTGTTGATAAACATCTATATAATGAGCAGATTGGAATGTGTAAATCTACAAGGCGAACTGCGAAATAAGTCAAACTAAATGATGGTGGAGGGATTTTAAAATTATAATGATAAAGCTGGAGATTTCTATGTTGTCATTGTTAATCAAACATAAGTGGTTTATTGCTATTGAAATAAAATTATTGTCATGGGCACCCAAGCAACAACATATGCGCCAAAAATCTTTAATTAACCACAACAGGGCATCTGTAGATCTTTTTGAGTGTAATGTTGTTTTTGCTTAAGAGTGGCAAAAATGCGGGTTATAAGAAACATTTTATTTCTTTTGGAAAATTCTTTAATTCTTGGTCAGCTAAGGGTATTTTATTACAAAGACAATTAATTTTAATTTTGAAAAACAATAAACTGCAATTTTTACTAATATTAATTGCTGTCGGTAAGTTTTTTTTTGAAATCATTTAGAAAACAATTGAAATTTTGTATTGTACGAGTATATTAAAAAAAAAATACAAAAATGGAAACAATTTCAAATAAATGAAAAAAACATTTATTTTTTAAGGATTGGTAGGTAAAATTTTGACATTTATTTTAACTGATTATATCATTTGTTTCTTACGGATATGTCAGTTGATTAATTAACATTTAAAAATAAATAAGAACTGGCATTTAATTTAAATGAAATTTAAATAGATCGGGTTTTTAATGAATTATCATTTCTTTTAAATGATATTTTCAGTTATTTTAACTTACAAACTTTTTTAACTGTAGACTTTTATTTAAATGACAATAAAATAAAATTTGGTAAATACTAATTAAATATGTTAAAGTTATATTCCCCCATACATAAATACTTACAAGGAAAGTATCCTAATGGGTTCCCTAGTATCTTAATGAAATTCAGTTGTATGATAAAGTAATAAAGAAAAATGTAAAAAACACAAAAATAGTAAGAAAATTTCATCTGAACTCAATAAAAAAATCAACTGGATATTCGTAATCATTCAGTATTAAGGTGACTTTTTACCCACCCTGGAGCGAAAAAGAATTGAGTAGTTTTTGACCTCACTTCTTAACCCACATTCGCATTTCAATATGACCGGAAAGCATTCATTGGTATACCTTCCTTGTCAGTCGCCATCCCGAGTTTATCTGTAGTTTAATGTGTCAACGGATCATTAAGTGTTGCCCATTAACTCAAATATCAATTAAATTCATTAAATTTTAGTAAATTTAAATAAATGTATATTTGCAATATTCTCTTAATTGATTTTTGTTTGAAAACAATTCAAATGTATGTTGAATAATTTATTACATAAACACATGTGAGCATCATTTCATTATACAATGGATACGCAAAAATGCATTCAAAAATGCTGGTGAAATGTTAACAATCCCATATTTTTGGAAAAATGGAAAAATGAAAAAAATTTCACTGACATTTACATAGTTATTATTCAGATATATGTACTCGTATATGTATTATGAATGTTGCTAAGCTGATGACATTAATAAAATGGCAGCATGTTTGCCATTATTGAAAGATTAAACAACGATGGGCCTTTGTTAAAAATTAACTAACCGTGTTGGAGAGAATAACAACGGGAAACTATTACATATTGCCAAAAACTAAATTAATATGAAAATGTTTATTTCAAATTCATAGTGGATGATTTTTTAAATGGTTATGTTAAGTTTATTTTTAAGTATATAAAAGCGTAACGTAATTTAACTGTCATTTCAACAGTCAATTTGATTAGGGTTGTGGGTAAATAATTAAATAGCAGTTTAATTTATCTTTAAAAATTTTAAGAACTTTCATTTAGTTGAGTGTTTAAGAATATCAGCTTTGTGACAGCTCAGTATATTAGTAATAATTTTCACTTCCACTTTTGATGAAACAAATAATTTGAAATAATTTATAATAAATAGCACCTTTTGAACACTACAAAAATTTTAGAAATATGTACTTTTTTTAAATGCTTAATTAGTTTATCCTTCGTCTTAAAACTCGTGGCGCTTAAAATTCCCTTAACAGTTTGTTGAGACTCACATATTAATTTTTAATCGTTTTCTTTATTCCCTGCTCCAATTACAAAATAAAACGATTCTTCTAACCGCAACGAATTTCGGAAATGTAGCATTTCTCAAAACATGTTATTTTCTCCTCCCCTTGTTCATCCGTTGTTGCATTTTCTTTTGTTTTTCCTATTTTTTTCAATGATATCCGATCCCTAATGTATCGTTAGACAAGTTGCCGCTTCAAGGATCGTTAGTGGCAGACAAGTTGGGCGCTGCCGTAACAACATAATTTCGTGGAATCTATGGTATTTTTTACTCCTCTTCTTTCCCCATACCCCGCATTTTGTATTGTTTTCATGCATTGCCTTGATGATGATCAGTGATCACACACACAGTTAATACGTGTTTGTCGGTGTAAAAGATGTTGTAAGTAGCTGTCATTTCCAACACATGTTTTGACCGCAGTAATAAATCATCTAGGAGTAGGAGGATGTTTCAAAGATATGTTCTGTTATATATTTGTAATATTTTAAAGAAATAGAACAAGTTTAAATTATTTTTAATTACTGATAAATGGTTCATTTAGTAAAGAATTTGTAAAGAAATGTTAAATTCAAAATAAATTGTATTTTAAATCCATTTGAAGAGCTATTTTTTTAGATTTTAAATTTGTAAATATATCAGTACCCACACATTGGCAATTCTTCAAAAATGTTAAAATATATTTTCAGGAACTTTGCATGTAACAATTTTATAAACTACCTAGTGAGAAAAATACAAACGGGAAAGCGCCAGCAAGACACTTTAACAAGTGGGACAATTGCTGGCAAAAGCTGTTTTCCCAATCCCAATTCAAAGGGAGTTGGAAAAGCTGTGGTGACACAAAATTTCCACTGTTTTCAAAAATATAAGTAAAACAAATTATTTTGTGGTCTAAAAATATATTCTTCAGAATAAAAGAAAAAAGTTAATTTGTATTTTTGATCCCTGTAACCGGTCTTGAACTCGAAACCTTCCGTCTACAAAATTTTTTTAACAAAGCGTCATAATTTTTACAAATGCTCTGCAAGTGGACTGATTTTTATACTTCCTGTAATTACTACTGACTGGGGGTGGTATTGAAAAACCATTTTTTACGAACGTTGGCCTAGCGGCCACCTCGAACTTTTAGGGGATCAAAAAGGGATTCAAAAAGGGCAATTTTTTTCGTTTAGATTTAGGTTGGTTTAATTGGAAATGGATTTTTTAGTGCTTTTTACTGGTACCTCTTTTAGGTACTTTTTGTTTTAAGAATTTGCTGTTATAAAAATTTAAAAAATTTTGTACTTTCCCTGTTAGCTGTCAAGTGACACTTTGACTTTTGTTGGAATTTTCCCAAAATAAAAAACCATTTCGATTACTTCAAACGATAACCAATTCGCTTACGTTTAAAACTAGTTATCGATTCTGTAAAGAAAAGTTTTCAAGAATGTAAATATTAAAAACGTGCAAAACAGCAATCGATAATAAAATAACTATAGTTATCCGAAATCTACGTGATGATTTATAATACCATCGTTTTTTTCATTTATCACCGGTGTTATATTGTCATTTTAGCGGTTTGATTTTGTGTTACGTGCATATATGACGTGTGGGGATGTTTAAATCCTTTATAACCGATTTTAATCAGTTGGAAATTTTACAATTTTTAAATTTTGAAATAACTAGCAAAAATTCACAAAACCTACAGTTTAGTTATTTTTTTTCAATGTGTTAGTTAAATATAAAACAAATTTGTTCTTATAATTACAGATTTAAAATCATCAGACTAGAGTCATTAGACTCAAAATATTTATACATTACTTGACTTTAGTTTATGTTATTTGAAAAGTTATCCATACAATTGCTTTAAACGATTAAATATTTAAAATACGAACTAAATTTTTCAACCTTTTTCACATTTATTTAAAAAAGAAAATACATAAAAATACGGATTTTCTGTTATAGTTAATATTTTAATTTAAAATGTTTTGTTAAAATTTTGTTTTTATTTTTTATAGTTAATTGGCTAATAGTTAAAAGAAAACAAATAAATGAATGACTTTGCTTTCATGACATTAAAATAGCGAAATAAACAAAATATCATATCTTTAAACGGATTTTGTAGTTAATTTGTTGGCAGTTAAATGAAATAGAAAAAGGAATTTGTTTTTACAGAAAATGAAAAATCAATTATTTTTTCGGATAAAGTTGTTTTGATTTAAATAAAAAGTAGGTACACTCTAAAAAATGTCTGTAAATGTACTACAATAAAATAGGTAAAGTTTTGTGTAATATTACGAAAATTCAGTAAATATACACAAAAAATGCCTAAAAATATTTTGTACACACTTTCATATACAATAATACACACAAAAAGTATTTTTAGACATAATGCGTTTAAAATTAAACACTTTGTGCCTAAAATTAGTATTATTTTGTTAGATTGTAATTTTACGCACAAATTTTGTAAATATACTAACTTAGAATGGTAATAAATATTTTGACATTTGGAAATGGGAAAATATTAAAAAAATAAAAAAAAGCTAAATACGAAAATTAATTATTCAAAAATTTATAAATATATTTGTGAATATTGTGAATTTAAATTCAAGATGACCATCATGACAGCACATACCCATTCATAATATATTAGGTGTTATATTTGTAATTCATTATTATTAAAACATACATACATATAATTAATTTATTCTTTAAAAAAAATATATTTTTCTTCAGTTTAATTTAAAACATGCGTTGGTAAATATACGAATTTTTTTATATAATTACGCTTTTTTTTTATATAATTACGCATTTTTTTATATAATTAGGCATTTAATGCGTATATTTTCTCTTCAAATAGATTTTTTACACACAGTTTTAGTAAATTTTCAAATTACTTTTAAAATTTCTTTTAATTTTTACGCACTTTCAATGTAAAATTACCCATTATGTGAGGATCAACTTACGCATAATGTGTGTCAATTTACAGAGTCAATTTACCTAATTTATAGTAGGAGTACAGTTTCCTACACTTAAAAAAGTGTGTAAGTTAAAATAACTAAAAATATCATTTAAAAGAAATGATATTTCATTTAAAAACCGGTCTACTTAATTTTCATTTAAATTAAATGTCATTTGTTATTTATTTTTAAATGTTGATTAATCAACTGACATGCCCGTAAGAAACAAATTATATAATCAGTTAAATTAAACGTCAAAATTTTACCTACCAATCCCTTAAAAATAAATGTTTTTTTTTTTTTCATTTATTTGAAATTGTTTCCGTTTCCGTTTTTGTATTTTTTTTTTTTTTAAATATCCTCATTCAAAAGACATTTAACATGTGCGTGTCATTGCAAATCTAAAAAACTATTGACTAGGTGTTGACATTGGAACCAGAGATTCACTAGTATATTTTAATGATTCTAATCTACACTTTTGGAACTTTTTACTAGATTTCCACACTAGGAAGGAAATAAGATTAAACAGGTGCATTAATTTTGTTATATAAGATATTTAATTAATAAAATTTTTTTTATAAAATTCATTAAAGTAAAAAAAAATTTGTGCAAATTTAATTTTGGAGTAGGTAAATCTTTTAAAGACAGCACAAAATCATCCACAGGCTCCGTAAAATCTTCATCAGGCTCCACAAAATCTCTAGTTTTCACTAAAAATTGTTGCCTCTTTCTTGTAATTTTTTTTTATACAAAATTGATTATTATATACTTTGTTCAAATTGGTATATTTAACGTTTAAACTCATTTTTTATTTTTATTATATTTTTATTAAATACTTTAATTTTGCAACAATAAAAAAATCAAGAACAAGCTCAGCTTTATAGATGTGTAAAAAGTATAGACGCTTTGTCAAAAAATTCACCCAAAATAGTCGACAAAAGTGGTGACTTATAGACACTTTACCCCAGGCTTCCTACAGGGTATGAACACTTTTTGTGTGAATGTGCTTGTGTATGTATGTATGTTTATGAAGTTCTTGTAATTTATATTGATAAATTTTGTATACATACAACCAATTTAAATAAAAAAGCAAATTGAAATTTTTTGATTTTTTTTTATGAAACAGACAGCAAACAATATTTAAATTTGTAATAACTGTTACGTACACAAAAAAGCCACAAGTTTCCGTTTTATTAAACTACAAACTTTTTTATTAAACTACAAACATTTAACTACATAATATTCTGAGTGTACTATAAGTTGGGTAAATTTCAACAGAAATTTATTAGAGTGTAGACCCGAGGGTCAATTCTCGTTCTGTGATAATGTGAAGTGAAAAAAAACTTTTCATTTTCGTTTTCATAAGCACTTTTCACTCGAACTTTTCACAAATACATAATTTGCGATTCTCGTTTGTATTGTGAAAAAAATGTTTCATTCGCACTGTACCCATGAAAGTTTTGTAACTGTGTTATCCAAAATTTAAAGCAAATGTCAAAACAGAGAAAAACGTAAACAAAAGTGAATTAAGTTCGTAAAATTTATTTCAAATAATTATATAAAAATGTCTGATTAATTGTATTATTGGATATTACTCAAAGAATTCGGGATGAACAAAGGTAAGACAATGATGTTACAAGCATTTCATTGCTGTAAATAATTTAATAATTTATAGGAATATTTTGAGAGTGCATACTTTGTGATGGCCAAAATCCATTCGAGATGACAACCGACGAGCACTTCATGGATTTATATCGGCTTGCTTAAATGAACTACATTTGGTGCGAGTATGAAGTCTAATATTACTTAAAGAAAAAAAAAAAAAACATTCCATAAAGAATATAAATAAACTATAAATAAATAAACCTCCAATACTTTTTCCATTTTTCACCGTCCTTTTGGGTCCTACTAAAACTGTTAAGGCTCGCCGATAATTCGTTACACTTTTCGTCTCTAAATTTTGCACCATCTGCAGTTACAAATCTGTAAATATGGGATTAATAAAAGTGTGATTATGGTAATTAGACTACTTACTTATCGTTAGCAATGTCCTCATTCTTTTCTAAATAATTAATTAAATACTCCTTTTGGCTTTCGCTGGCACGCTTTCCTCTTACAACCTTCTCCATGTTTATTTCACTTATAAATATTCTGTGTAAACAATTTTTTCATATGAAAATATTTTGACAGTTGTTTGCACTGTTACACAAAACAAGAATCGCCAGTGCTGTGCAATCGTGAAAAAGTCTTGTTTCGTTCCACTTTTTTTCATATGAAAACGTTTTGATATTTCTTTACATTGAAACGCGAAAAAACTTTTCATTTCATCGTTTCAGAAAACGAGAATTGACCCTCAGTTTTTAAATGATTTTTTTGTTTATTTTTAATGATACTTTCAGTTAATTTAAACCACAAACTAGTTTGAGAGTTTCGCCTTTATGCAATTTTTTCTTTCCTTGGTAAGGTGAAGCTGAAACTTAATACACACAGAGAAAAATTTGTTAAATTTCTCAATGAAATTCAGTTTCTACCACTGAAATTGCACCAAAGCAACTGAATATTGATTAATACAACGGAATTTTGATTGCAACCGTCAAAAATATTCTGCAATCACATTTGAATTTGGTTATGCTAACCGAATTCATTGACTGTTGCAACCAAAATACACTTTTCAATTTGGTTGGCTATTTATTTTTCTGTGTGTGCGTATTATTTACTTCTGATTTTATTTGCACACGAAGAACATATAAATACCAACAAGTGTAAACTAAACAAGATTTTTAAAATTAACTAACACACATTAACTCTTTACTGAAAAAAAAAAAACTGTTTTGGTAATTGTTTATAATAATTTTTAGAATAATTGCTTTAAACAACAGTTACACAATGCAGTAATTTTTGCTAATTGTTTTTTTTTTAATAACTAAGATAACAGTTGGTTTGTATTTTCATTTAATTTCGTGATTTTTCATGAATTTTTAAGTTCAATAAACTTCAAATTAATAAAACAAACAAATAGTAGTCTTCTTATCATCTTAAACATTTAAAATTTTCTAATTGTTATGATGGTCTGACAAACAAATAATTATAATTAAAAAAAAAAAAAACTCAAAGATAAACCCAACTAAACAATTATTAAAAAAAAGTCATATTGTTTATCAATAGAAACTAAAAAAAAGAATCAACTTAAAAACGAGATTTGAGGATAAGAAGAATGTCAGTGGCATTTAATAAATGCTAAATTGACACTTAATGGCAGCCAACATTTTTATGGCACATCAATTGGTTTAATGTGGAGGGGATGATAGACTGGATGGTTGGATGGTTTACACAACAAAGTATTTTTGGGAATAATCCTTATCTAAATACTACTACACTAAACCGCAAAAGCAAGACCAGTGCATGTAATTGATATTGTTAATCAGCAGGCATAACGCTTGACTAAACTTAACTTAATACACTGCAGCAGAGATACACAGCGATGGAAAATAAAGATTGTTTCCAAGTCTTAGAGCTAAGAAACAATGACATTATGTTAATGTTTTATATTTTGTTGCTTGCTGGGGTTTTGGGGATTGATTCCATAGACAAACTCTATACAAGCAACCACTTCACTCCACTCCACACACTTATCTCCCCGTCTCAATCGATGTGCATTAGTTAAACACTGTAATTATGATCGAATATTTTTGTATTTTATTTATTTTTTTTGTTCAGGAAATTATTAACAGTTTACAAAATGCTTTTTTAAATGATGAACGAACAAGCGATAACCTTAGTGTGAACTGATTACATTTAGTTGGTTGGTGGACAATTTTGTTTAAAAGAAGAATTTCTATTCATTTAGTTCGTTTTGTATTATTACACTCAAGTATTATTGATTCGATTCAAGAAAATTGTCAAGCGTTAAAAGATTTATGATATTTCTATTCTATTAGTCGTAATGGTAATAAAATTTCGATAACACTTGTTTAGTTTTTTTCCCTCCCCACCCAAAAGTATACAAAATTTCTTAAGATAAGATTTGTAATATGAATCCCCTTTTTGAGGAAAAATTAAAGCATAAATAATGTCTATTAGTGCTTCGATTTGTTGTTAAAAATTGTTTTTTTTTTTAAATTTTTATCAACAATTTTTAATTACTGTAAAAATGTCTTTTTAATTATTTTTTTTTCTAAAACACTATTGTTAATTTACATGAATATTTTTTTAAATCATTTGCTGGTCTTCTTGGCCAGACAGTGGTTTTATGCTTGCTTGAATTTCAGACAGAGCGTCTAAGACATAATCACAACACGGCGCCGGGGGTGTCAACTTGTAACACATTTTATGCAGTTAAGCGTAAAAACATTACCATCCTTTTAATTAATACTAAATAGATCATATGACACATTTTCAAAAGTCAAACCTTGTGGTTATTAATTCTTCGGTGGCTACTGTTTCAAATACAAGTCACTTTAAAATCTTAATAATATTGGTGCTAAATTCTTGGAAATGGTGTGAAAATTAACACAACATGTGTTGCAAAAGATTTTTTTTTTGGTCATATAAATATTACACATTTTTAAAGTATTCTTTGGTAAACATTTGGTTACAAAATTTACTATTTAAGGTGGGTTTATTATGTAGGAACAACATTATGAAGGGAATATTTAAATGGTTAGCAAAAATTATAAAAAAAATATATAAATTTTTAAAATTTTATAAAAGACATGTTATTACAGTATAAAAATCATACTTGGGACTATTTACTTGATGATTAGCATTTCATTGATATCAATTGTAAAGAAATTATTTTTATTGCTAACTTTTTTTAATGATAATAATTTTAATTGTTTGATTTCATTGATTAATGGTAAAAATAAATAATTGCTATTGACTTTTAAAAATCGTTTAAATGGAGATATATTTCTAAAACCAGGAAAATGCTCGCTCGGGCTCGTTATCATTGAGAAAACAAATGGAATGAAATTAGGAATAAGTGAAATTGGAACATTGAGCACTGACAACGAAATGGAATGAAACGGGAAACGAAACTAGTATTATCATAAAAATTTATAAAAAAAAAGAATAAATACTCACCCTGTTGCTGTTTTATAAAAATTCAACGCGACCAACCTAATATGCATGTATTATCGAATGGGCATTCGTCGAGCTTTGCAAAATTTGTATCGGTCTTCCGTTATCTCTCTTAGTTTTCGAGATATTCACCATTTTCAAAAATGTTTTTTTTTAATTGGCCGTTAACTCGAAAACTTTGCGTAGTGATAAATAATTTATCATTTTCACTTCATGTTTTCATTTTGGGCGATTCCCATTCTCGATATGAAAACAAATTTTGTTGTGTGTCAATTTTATTTCATTCCACTCGTCCCGTGAGTTTTAAAGCAATTTTTTTTTAAAAATTTCAATTAATTCTTGTATTTTAATTAAAAAATAAATATTTATATAAAGAAGTGTCTCTATATTCGTTTATGCTTCTGGTTTTTATGTTTTATTCTTTTCTATAGTGTTGCAAACATGGATTTTTCAAATGCGATTTGAGCGTTTTTTTTTATAATAAAAATGTAATTATTGTTTTTACAAATTCTTTAATTCTTTTGAAAATTTAAAATTTCGTAATAAAATAAAAAAAAATTTATTAAAAAAAATATAAAATGTTGAAAAATAATTAATTTAAAAAATAGTCGCTAGCAATGGCCCATAGTGATAGTCCACATTTTATACTAAAAAAATAAACAAGTGCAACATTGATCAGCTGATTTTATAATATCTGAAAAAAAAGTGTGTAAATAAAGAATTTGCAATGGCAAAATGTGAAAAGAAAAAATTTTAGAAAAAAAAAAGAAAAGTATATTTTTATTAATATAAATTTATTTTTTATTGATATTAATTTCCTTTCAATATTTTGCAATTCAAAAATTTTTTTTACAAAAATTTTATTGGCGGAAAACAGCTGTTGTTAAATTTTATAAAACCAACTTCTGCTAGTTTTAATTTTAAAGCAGAGTTAAACGATTAAAGTATACTTTTACTTGTCTATAAAGTATACTTTTAAGAAAAGTATACTTTAGAACTCCTAAAGTATACTTTATTTTTGACTATGATTACGCCCCAATGTTTGTAAAATAGTGCAACACTCACATTTTTCATGAACTTTTATATCGTGAAAAAACTCATATGATAAAATTTCAACAGATAGTTTTCGCAAAAGTTAAATTAAAAATCGGATTCTTTGCGAAGTAGTGAAAATTTTGATCACTTCATAGCTTCACACATTCAGAATCGGTCTCCAGCTGCGGGAGAGATCGCGAGGGATCCATTTTATAAACTAACCTAAAAAAAAGCAATTTAAACATCCACTAGTTTTTGTTAACTGATGCCCTTTCTATGCAATTACAATTAGTTTTTGGGACATTAGTATAATTTCATTAGCATTAGTAGGATAAGCGCTAATGCCAGAAAATTTCATTACCATTAAATGGTAATAGAATTTTTTTTAGCATTACTCAACTAATGCTAATGAAATTTTAATGCCAATAAAAAAATCCTTAGTATGATTAAAAAAAGATTATCTTTAAAGTCCAATAATGGTGCTTAAAGTAAAAAGTAGAACTATTCTAAGTGCCAAATTAATTATCTAGTCCTTATCGTGGTAAGATTTTCATATTTTTATTTCCTATTGAAACTTAAAAATTAAAAAAACGGCAAAAAAAAAAAACAAATTTGCTTGCGGCTTTTAAATTTATTTCACAAAAATTTAAGAAAAATCGCCGCTATAAGGATTTCAGTTTTAATTGGCTAAACAATAAAAAAAGAGATCGAAATCGGTTTACCCATTTGGCTGTTTTGAACTCATGGTTAAGCATTTTATTTTGTTCTACATGCTCTAGCATTGTTTTTTTTACTTGTCAAGCCTTTAACTTTAATCAGGTTATAAGATTAAAGTTTAACAGGAAAACACTACAGATTTCAATTACTTATTTCAAAATTAAGTAAAAGTACAACAAGCACGAAAATATAAGTTTAATCTGATAACATGCTCTTTCAAATTGATCTTGGTAATTTAAGTATTTTTCCCCAAAAAAAAAAATTAACGACAAATCATTTACACTTAATTTAAAAGCACCATTAAATCGACTCAAATTACAAACATTTTAAAATATTATTTCAAAGAAATAAAAACCATTTTGTAACGATAGACAACTACTATACAATGCTAATAATAATGATGGCGATAATAATGGTAGTGGTGGTTTTTTGGTTGAGTCTATCTAAATTTTTCATGATTATATAAATCAAGTTTAAAATTGAAATTCATCGTCACTTTAGTAAAACTCTAATGAGGCTTAAGTACCCTTCTTTTGCCCAATGTAGTAAAGTATGACTAAATAATTTAAACAACAAGAAAGCCACGAATAAGGATAAAATGATATACAGGCATAAATATTGTCGTGATATTTTTAAATTTATACAAACAATTAGGGATGAATTTCACAAAATGAAAAAATAAAATTAATATAACTAGAAATCATTTTAATTAGCTGCAGCCATAAAAGTCTACAAAAGAGGGGAATGAATTTAGAAAGAAAAAAAAAACAAGGTGCAAAATGCTGGATGTATATATTCACAAATGAGTATAAATATTTTCACAATTAACAAAGATTAAAGAATCATCGAAAGGACAATAAAAACGGCATCACAAAAACAAAACAGCAGGATCATTTTTATAAAGATCACCGTAGTCATGTAAACTAAATACAATACAGCAAATGTTCACTTGAGCATATGTGTGTGTGTGTATTTGTGTGAGTGTATATTGCCACTTAAAATACCACTTGAATTTAAACACACAACAAACATTTATTTAATAGACTTTTGAACACACAATACAAGGACATTCACAATGGAACGAGCAGAAGCGGCAGCATCATCCTCATCATATCAGTAGTAACTGCGGCAGTAATAACAATAATATAAAATAAATGTGTAATAAATTAACTTAACTTCATCATACAACAATAAAAAATTGAAAAAAAATAATATTTCAAATGAATTTCTATTCAACGAAGCATGAAAATTTTCCGCAAAAAAGGGAGAGATACAGATTATAAGAGAATGAAAAGAATTTTTAAATTTCTTTTAGATTTTGAAATTAGAATTAAGAAATGGTAAAAATAAAGTGGAAAGAATTAAGTTTTTTTAAGAATACAAAAAGTGTAAAAAACATCTGTTTCTGCCTTAAGATATAGAAAATTTTTCAAAAACCAGACCTAAGCGATCTCAATTACATTTGGCAATTATGCACTTTTGTAATATGTTCATAATAATAATTCTATCAGACCTACACTCACATTTGTGGGATTAAACGACGCCTTGGAAAATTTGGATTTTTTTTTTTTGATACTAGACATAGAAAATACTTAAAATTTTTGTGTTCTTAAATATCATACAATTGATTTTAATTCAATTAATTAAACATAAATTCGTATTGTATTCACTATGTCAGCATTTGGAATTACACTTAAAGTTTGTTGAAGAATGATTCTTAAAAAAACTTGTAGAAATAGAAAAAAAAAGAATTAAAAAGGGGACAAAGAAACTAAAAAAAACAATCCTAATAACCAATTATTGACAATTCGATCAAAACCATTAACATTTATTTGTAAGGACTTTATTTTATTTTGAATAGCCTATAATCCATTATTGTATCAAAAATATGGCATTGGGAATTAAAAAGAGGGAAAAAGAACCAAAAAGGATACTATTATCAAATTTTTTATTTATTTAGTGAATGTCCTGGAAACTAGTACAATCAATCAAATATATTAAAAAATTGTCGGTTATCCTGATCAAATATATTATTTAATTAGGGGTTTAGTTGAGCCAACCGAATTGTGGATCGTATTGATTATAGGAGCCACTAACGATTGGTATTTGTAAACGAATTTTCATGCTAAATTTATTTTCTTAAAAAATTATTTAATTTCAAAATTAGTCATTAAAAGTAATAAGTGTTTGTAGGCTAGTGGGTTGAGAGCTAGTCCCCTACTCTAAATTTGTCAGTTCAAATCCCGGTAAAAGCAAACATTTAAAAAATATATATTTTTTTAATAAAAAAAATAAAATATTCAAATGTTTAAAAAACAAATACATCAAATAAAATAAAATTAAATTAAATTGTGGTGCAGTAATTAAGAGTGTGAATTATGAATCTGGATGTCTAGGTACGATACCGGAAAAATCTAAAAATAAAATTTTTCTTAAAATAAAATTTTGTGGACCGTAATAATATTTATGTGGATTATAAATATTATATTAGACAACTTAATATTGGCTTTCACAATTAAAAATATAATTTAGTATGAAGATAGTAGAAGATCGTAACCGCCAGAATTCGATTGGCAACAAATTCGATGGCCAAAACTGATACTGTTTTCTGGGTGTAAAAGCAACCATTTATTTCGTGAATACAATTTATCAAATTTATTAAAAAATTGTCGAAATTCAAATAAGGTTATCCTGAAAAAATATATCATTTAATTAGGGTTTCAGTAGAACCAACCGAATTGTGGATTGTATTGATAAAAGACGTCACAACTTAATGGCATTGGTAAAAAAAAATTTATATTCTATTTGTTTTGATAAAAAATTGTTTTAACTAAAAATTAGCCATCAAAATTTATAAGTGTTTGTGGTGTAGTGGGTAGAGAGGTAGACTAGTACTCCGAATTTCCGTGCTCAAATCCCGGTAAAGGCTAACTAACATTTAGAAAAATATTTTTTTTTAATTAAAATGAAATATTCACATATTTAAATAGTAAATATACCAAAGAAAAATCTGAAAATGAAATTTTTCTTAAAATAAAATTTTTAAAACGTAATATTATTTACACTCACCAAAAAAAGTCTGTAATAGCAACTGAAAATGTTGCTGTTATTACGGGAAATTTCGCTAACTTGAGCCCAGCGGTATTGTTTGCTTGTCTTAGCAACACATGTCTGCTGACGTGTAGTACAATGAAATTAGTAGAAAAAATTACCTGCCGCCACTAAATTTTAGTAAACTTTTTGTAAAGTGGAATTTAAAATCATTTTGCTAAAATCACCAAAAAAATACTAAAAATTATTAATATTAGTACAAAATTTCAAACTAATTTTTTATGGAGCATAAAAATTTATTTTATTTTATTTAATTATTTATTTTTTTTTGAAAATATTTTAGACAAAATTAAATTAAAAAAAATCAAAGGCTTAAAAATCTAAAAACATAAACAAATTACTTTACTAACTTTTTTTCTGAGTGTATGTGGAATATGAAATTAGACAACTGAATATTGGCTTTCACAACAAAAAAATATAATTTAATATGAAAATAGCTGTCGTAACCGCCACAATTCGATTGGCAACAAATTCGTTGGTCACAATGATTCTGCTTTCTAGGTGTATTAAAGAAAAAGTTGTTGCGATACAACGAATATCATTCGTTATACAAGTCTTTGACTGTATTGTGAAATCTATAAAGTGAAAAGTTCTTTAAAGTGAAAAGTAAACGTCCACATAAATATATAAGCATCAAAAAGTTCAAGTCTACAAAGACATCAAAACGTTGAACGATTTCATTCTTTTAAAAACTGATAGACACGAGTAGATATAAAACATCGACACTTAAAATTACAAGAGACATATGAGTGAATAATAAGGTCTCATAGAAACACATACAAATATGTGCATCAATGGTTATTATAATATATTATTAATGAATCCTTTTTAAAAATTACAAAAGAAAAAGTAGAAAAAAAAAACAAAAAACGATTTTACTCACTACCACCGTTTGTCGTCGTTTAAGGATAATTAAATGGATATGTAAGTGAATGAGAATGGCATTATACATATATTTGTAAACGATAAAAACGCGTTTACAAAAATTAATGAACTAGAAGAAAACAAAAACAACTACAACAACAACAAAAGCAGCAGCAGCAGCAACATTATTATTAGGCAGCATAAACATATTAGAATTCCAAATTCATTCAACATTCAGAAGCATTCATTTAAAAACATCTTTAAACTGCACCATCATTGGTAACATTATGATTCTTCTTAGCATCATCATCATTATTATTATCATGGCTATCAGCTGTAAGAAGTACAAGTAGTAGCAGCGATTAATATTTCTCTCATAAAAATTTCTTCGAATTATGATCAAACTAGATTCATATTTCGTTTACACGAGACATTAAATATTATTTACTTTACAGGATTCTTTTACACCCATTAAATGAGAAAAAAATAAAAATAAAACATTGAAGTCAAACCGACATTACGATCCTTTGTTCGGATGCCAGCGTTGTTTTTACTCCTTACAAGACTTCTGTTATGGCAGTTTATTTTTCTTTGGTTATTGTGTCATGAGATGGTGTCAAATATTTTCAGAATTTTACGCCTTTTCATTCTTAAATTGAAAACACATGAAAGTAGAGAGTGTTTTTGATTCAAAAGACCGTTTTCTTAATCGAATGAGTATTAAAACAAGGCCTCTATTGAAGAAGAGGTGTTTTTGTAAGTTGATACTAATATTGTGTTTACAATTTATCATTTATTAATGATTTTCATTCCAGAATGTCAACGTTTATTTGACATAATTTTTGTTAATAAGAAAAAAAAGCTGAAAATTTAAAAAAAAAGTATTAATGTTTTTTATTAAAATTTAATTTTTTTCTCTTAGAAAAACTTAAAATTAATTGGTTTCGTTAAGCCTTTATTATGAAATATGCAATATTCTTTAACAGAAAAAAGATGACTACACTCAGAATATTGTGAAGTTAAGTGTTAAAAATAAAGGAGCATACATTTATTTTTCAAAGAAATATCTATATTAACTTTTTTATACATTTATTCGTAATAATTTACTATCATTTAAAGTGTCTATAGCTTTATATGCATACATACATTTTGTATTGTACTAGTATATTAAAAAAAAAAACAAAAAAAAAGGAAACAATTTCAAATAAATGAAAAAAACATTTATTTTTTAAGGATTTGACATTTATTTTAACTGATTATATCATTTGTTTCATACGGATGTGTCAGTTAATTAATCAACATTTAA
This sequence comes from Eustalomyia histrio, assembly GCA_949748255.1. NCBI lineage: Eukaryota > Metazoa > Arthropoda > Insecta > Diptera > Anthomyiidae > Eustalomyia > Eustalomyia histrio. The sequence goes on from OX456523.1 coordinate 4,707,868, forward strand.
AATTAATAACAAATGGCATTTAATTTAAATGAAAATTAAGTTGACCGGGCTTAAAATGAAATATCATTTCTTTTAAATGATATTTTCAGTTCTTTTAACTAACAAACTACTTTAAGTGCATTTTGTTAGAAATTATTTTTGTATTACACAGTGCAGCATTTTTAAGGTCATCGTGTGGTTCCTCCTTCATACCCGTTTTTTTTTGAAGTATATATCGAAACTAAAAAAAACCTGCAAAGGACTTGGCCAGATTACATCGAATTTTTTTTTTTATGGACACCCTAAGTTTTTGTACCCAAAAAAAATTAATATATTTATTTTATTATAATACACATGTTTTGCATTTGTATAAATAAACAAAAAAACTTAAACAAAAAATAAAAAAAAAATTATGAAGTTGTTAATTGCGTTATAAAATAATTACTTTTTATTAATAAAATAAATATATTAATTTTTTCAAAAACATATCAGCATTACAACAATAAAATGTTTAAATAGTAAATTTGAAAACAAGTAACAACAAAAACGGCATTAACCTATATAGTCTTTCTTTGTCGAAACGACAAACATTGGCTATGCAAAATAAGTGTGAGCAAAAAGATGTGCTTTCTAGGGTTAAGGAATGTTCGTATTAAGATGGCATGTACTAGAGAGTTGTTTATATTGTTGTTAGATATAATTTAGCTGAAGAAAGATTTCTTAAATTCCCAGTATTTAAGCCATTTCAGGACAAAATCATGAAAAAATCATAAAAAAATAGCATTTTTTCCCAATTTTTTGCAATTTTGATGCAGTGGATGCAATTTTTTTGGGTCGGTCCATGTGAGAATTTTTTTGCTTTGGTTTGGATCTACAACTTTGCCAAAGACATAAAAACAAAATTCCGAACGGTTTATGATATATGGATTCCATAAAAATTTTCCTTTTTTAAAAAAATCATGTTTGGGTGCAAAAACTTAGGGTGTCCATAAAAAAAAATTTCGATGTAATCTGGCCAAGTCCGTTGCGGATTTTTTTTTAGTTTCGATATACACTTCAAAAAAAACCGGGTACGAAAGAGGAACCAATTTATGTGTTGCCATTTCAGGACAAAATCATGAAAAAATCATAAAAAAATAGCATTTTTTCCCAATTTTTTGCAATTTTGATGCAGTGGATGCAATTTTTTTGGGTCGGTCCATATGAGAATTTTTTTGCTTTGGTTTGGATCTACAACTTTGCCAAAGACATAAAAACAAAATTCCGAACGGTTTATGATATATGGATTCCATAAAAATTTTCCTTTTTTAAAAAAATCATGTTTGGGTGCAAAAACTTAGGGTGTCCATAAAAAAAAATTTCGATGTAATCTGGCCAAGTCCGTTGCGGATTTTTTTTAGTTTCAATATACACTTCAAAAAAAACCGGGTACGAAAGAGGAACAAATTTATGTGTTGCACTGTGTTATTTTCGATAAACAAAAATTACTTAAATTTGTAATTACAAACATTTTCAACTAGACATGTTCAGACATTCAGTTTGGAATCATTGATATTCTTGATGAAATTCAGTTTTATTCAAGCCTTTTTGAAATGGATAACATTTTAAGAACAAACTCTGTGGACTCTAGATCTATGCCCCTGAATTTTTTATGTTGTTCCTGTCACTGAATAGCACATCTAGCTGAGATATTTGGCGTCAAAGTTAAACATTTTTACATAATGAATTTAAAGGACGGGATAAAATTTTTCACAAAATTAAATTTTTGAGCTTTTTTGCTACAAAACTTCACATTAATTTAAAATTTTTTTGGAAATCTATATTCCCATATGTGGTCATATAAGGCCACATATATGGATTCATATGCTCGGATACGATATTTTAGGATATATGGTCGTATATGAATGTTCATATATTGTCATATATGAGTGCTTTTCCTATATGCCTGTATATTAAAAAAAAAACTTTTATACATTTTTCAACAAAAATATTGTTATACTTCTATTAACATGTTGCCAAGTATGATATCATATATGTAATGTTCATATATGGTTTGATGTATTACGATATATGAATACTTTCACATACGATTTTTTTTATTTTGGACTTTTATTTAGATTGTCATATGCCCAGGAAAAAAGACCTTACCAAATAATGGGTTTAGAACGAGCGGTAACTGGTTGAAGTTTGACCTGATAAGCTAATTATTTGAACACATGGATATCATTGGAGGTCGCTAGTTGCCTCCAAGCTTACCAGAAGTTATACGTAAGGCAAAAAATAAATGGTTACAATTTATATAATAAAAACTGATTTTTGTTAACAATTTAAGAAAAATTTTAAATGACAAAACCAAAAATAGATTTTAAGTGTCAAATAAGAAACCTGCGGGAAAAATGGAGGCAGTTGGGAATGGGAACCTGTCACGTGATAGGACCAGTTCCGAAAATACATCACGAAATAGGTGAAAAGAGGTCTGGTTCCTGAAGTACCAATCATGTCATGGCTTAAAAGTCATGACATATTCTTTCAGACCAGTCATGTGACATGTCACGGAGGACTATTGAACCCCTCCTAGCACAAGCCCATGTTAAAGAGACCGGTCCCGTGACCGGTTCCTATCACAATGAATCGGTCACGTGACATGTCCTGGGATAGGTCCCTTTCCCGCAGTACAGTTAAAACATATTACCAGTAACTCATTATTTTCACTTTTAAAGTAATGCAATATGCAACGAGCTGGAATGGAATATAAGTAGCTTATTAGTAACTCATTATTTTCACTTTACCAAATTTTTCCTGGATGGCCAACTCTTGGTCAGATGACGCGTAAAAACTGTTCTAAGATTTATCATCTCGCACAATTGCAAGAAAACCATCATCTTTCAACTTCTTGCAGCTCTCCTCTATCCCATTTCCCTTAAAAAAAATGTTATGAAACATGTTTTAAAAAATTTTGATTAATATGATGAAAAAGAAGTTTGATTAATTTTAAACGTGAGATGGGACAGCTAAAAAATATATATATATCTCTTTTTTTTCTCCTCCATCATATACTCGAATTTCATTAAGATCTAAAGAGCTAACTATATTATACTTTTGCTAGCTTAAGCAAATGTGCGAATACATGTAATCAAGTGTGTATGACTTTATTGTACTTTACAAACTTTTCGTTAAGTTTCGTCAAGTGTCATTTGCTTAAGCAAACAGCGAAACTGACCGCACTTTACTTAAGGAATCATGTGTTTTTAGAAAAACTGTTTATGAAAAAAAAACAAATTGCAATGTACGCGGAAAATATTTTTATAGAAAATTTAATTGAAAATGTTAAAAAACAAACGTGCATGTATAACAAAAGGGGTGGGTTTTGTATTTGTTTTTCGATTGAGATGCAAGCACTGTTGCATTTTTTAGTACTTTTTTATTTATGTTTTCATTTATTTCTTTTAATTATTTAAAATTAATATAGATTTACTTGTTAATTGTAAAATATTTGTAAATTGAACACATTAAATAATATTTTTCGAAAAGATACATATATTTTGGAAATATAAGAAGAAAACAGTTTTTGCAAAAGTACAAATATTTGCAACTAAGTGTAGTAAGTATTTAAGTTTAAAAAGTACATTGTAGCCACCCAAAAGTCTTCAATAAGTTGATTAAGCATTTGACAGACTTTTCGTTAATTTTTGACAGTAGCTTAAGTTAGCAAAAGTATAATATAGTTAGCCCTTAAGGCATTCAATTGAGATAGTTTCTTTGCGAGAAAGAATATAATTTGAAATATATTGCAAGTGTTGATTTTTCGATATGTCCATTAATATAAAATGCTTTTTCTGAAAGTATTTCGAAAAATTCTAAATTTAATCTGAAATTACAATATTTAAAAAAAATCTTTTTTGTCTTTCCCCTTCAATTATTCGTATGTTTTGTAACTTTAAAAATAATACAATATCAATCTCTACCCTGCAACATCTGTTGTTTCTTTATTTCTCCCTTTTCGGTCATGTTGGTCGGTATAGTTTTAAGATTGTTGCAACAGCTTTTAGCAACCAATTAACAATTCATTATAAAGGCATTAATATAATAAATAATCATTGACTTACTTGACATTGCGCCATAAATTTGTCCCCATGTCACATGCTATAAAATGCTAAAAACAGCACTATCACACAATACAACAACTACACCAAATTCGCACAATGAACAAACAACAATAAACCGGTGGATGTCCCTGATTCCTCCCGTTGTCGTCGGCATCGTCTCTACCGCTGTCTGCGCCGACGACACCATCTATTACTGCAATATGAGGTTTATACTAAAAACATTGATTTATTTTAATATGTTTCAGTATTTTCATTACAAAAACGACTGTGAGTGTGACGGAGTGAATATCGAAAGCCATTTAAAAGCACAACACACAACTACTAGTCAGCCAGCCAGCCAGCCAGCCACAACTACAGATTTCCACCCAAATTATAACTCAATAAATCTTAAAGAAAACAAAACGTACATTTAATTCAAAAAATATTTAAGAAAAAAAAAACAATATATTACTAAATAAAGCTTTGGCAATGATTAAGCAAAACATTATGCCAGGCCAAACATACAGACATTTGTAGTCAACAGTTTTACACTGAATATAAGATTACTGTGTCTGCTGGCTGGTCATGCTGCTCATACGGTAGAGACTTGTGCCAACAGAAGAAAAAAAAAAACGAGAGTACATGTGGAAGTCGTTTGGGTTTAATCCACATATTATCATCATCGTCAACAGCAGCGTCTTGAAGATGTGAATGCGTTAATTTGTTTGGTAGCATAATTGTCGAAGCGGGCGTTGAAATGTTGTCCGCTTGCAATCACATTGCATTTTTTTCAGTTTATGCGCAATTTTAATCTTATTTCACGCTGATCTTTAAACTAAATTTAAGAACACTCTGTTATGATACTCTAGCACCTTCTTTACTTATGTATTTATGATTTATGATGTTCAGTATTATGCCAGGCCATATGTTGACTCCTTCTCCACTCTGTCTCTGCCAAAGGGAGCTCCTGTTAGAATTCTTAGCATTCATTCCTTAAGATCCTCGTTTGCTCAACATAACAATATGTTTTGTTTGCTAATCATAAACTAATTTCAAATACAATACAATCCAACGAACCATTGAAATATTTCGTATTACTAAATGTAGATTAATGTTGAAGTGTCATTAATTTACACCATTATCATGGCACAGTAATAGCCAATCTGTACGAGTACAAAACTTAACTGGTACAACACTTTTGGCCGCTATACAATAATGCTGCTGCTGATGATGATAAGTTGGATTGGGTTATGTGTTGAAAATTGCATTTAACTTATAAATTGTCCTTTTAACCAGACCACTCCGTCTCAATCTCAATATATGCATTTCTTTTTTGCGGATTGAAGTAACAACATTAATTTTAAATACATACATTATTGTGGCTAATTGCACTAAACGATTTGAATTTTTATTTATGTATGGTATCTTTTATTCTTAGCTGCAGATCAACTTAACTCCTTATTGATATTTATAGTAAATATAGGGTGACCATTGGTACTAATATGATCGGTACGTATAAAAACTATTAGTCAGGTGTAATTATGGAAAAATCGTGTAATGATTTAGAGCAACCGATTGGTTTACTCCGAACTGGAACCAGTTATTCTACAACCAGTTTTAGAGCTAGATCTCTGGCAGTTATTCCTTATTCTTTAGATCCGTGAAACGGGTTCCAGGGTTAATTTCAAGAAATATATTCTAAAAAAATCAGTTTAAGAAAGATAGGATTGAGAAGCAATTCTAATATAATTTCCTGGGTAGTTTATCATTTATTGGAATTTGTGGTGATTTTTGTATGGAACGTCCTCAGAATTCGGAAGATTTTCTAAAGGAAAGTGACTTTGCAGAGTTCTGTCAAAACTAAAAATGGTAATAATTGGTTGTGGGATGATTTAAAAATAATTTAGATATAATCACATTAATTATGAAAAAATAAATTTGTTTTGAGCTATTCATCATTCCCGCCCCTTAAAATAATCGGACATAGGGAGGAGGTGCCGCATTGACCCTTAAGCTTGAAAATGGATTACAAAAAAAAAATATGACTTTTTATTGAATTTATAAAAAATTTGTATTTTTTAAGTCGAGTTTGAATTAAAATAATTAATGTAATTTGCAGTAAATTGTCTTTCTAATAAGACAATCAAAACCAAAATTGGTTAAAAAAACTGCCAAGTTAATGTGCCCCGCCAATTAATGCGCCACAGACCACTTGATCGACAAATTCGATTACATATTTTAAAATTTATTAAAATTATCCACTACAACAACATTTTTGTATTCTTTTAATTACAATGTACTAAGGTGAGAAGTATGTTTTGCTAACTTGTCAATTATTGGACTTTAAGGTTTTATTAAGGGATTAAAAATGCCAAAAATTGTAGGTATTTTATGTTTTGTTTGTTTTCCATTTATTTTTACAAATTCTATATGTATTTTTCCGAAATATTTAAAAATAATATAAATTATATCAATCCTTTAAATTATGTCAAAATGGAGATATACAGGGTGTCCGCCGCGAAGGTATACTACTTTGTTTGTTTATAATTTTTGATTAAATAAAAGAGAATGGATCTTATAATGATGAATGTTTTATTTAATGTCGGCAATTATGTATGGAATACAATATCAGATATATGTCCGCCTCTGTTAGCCAAACACATTTCATTACATTCTCACACATTTCACGCTGTATTTCATTAATTTCATCACGAATATTTTGTTTGAGTTCCTTAAGTGTTTCTGGTTTGTTTGCGTAAACCTTGCTTTTCAGATATCCCCACAAAAAGAAGTCCGAAGCAGTCAAATTAGGCGACCGTCGAGTCCAATCAACATCACCATTTCTTGAAATAACTTGTTGTGGAGAGAGGTCTCGCAAAATTCCATTGTAATCCTGGCTGCATGCGATGTGGCACCGTCTTGTTGAAACAACATGATTCCTCCTGACCAAATTGCACACTAGACTGTCACTTTTAATGGATGCAAAGGTGACTGATGAATAATTTGAGGGTTTTCCATTGCCCAGAACCGACTATTCTGTATGTTCACATATCCATTCATATGAAAATGTGCCACGGCACTCATTATGATTTTTTCATGAAAATCAGGGTTGTCATGTTTTATCATGTTTTAACAATTAAAACATGTTGGTTTATCGAATATTAATAAATTTGCCACGTGTCTACTTCACGACTGCCAAATATGAACTGTCAAGACTAATGTTTACCAAAATGGCGGCAAAACAAAGTGGTATACGTTCCCGGCGGACACCCGTTACTATATCGCCCCTGTTTAAGGTCAAAGGTCAAATTTTAGAGGATTTTTATTGTTTTAACATATTAATTTAACACAAATTTCTGAAAGGATATTGATAAAACTGCTTGATATTATTTTTCTATGTCTTTAAATAATATACCTATTTTGTTTAAGAAATGACTGAAGTTCACGACATTTTTCAAAAATTTTACTATATTAAACAATGGTCCGATATTTTTTTCATACAATTTTACCATTTAAAGAGTGTCTTTTTGAATCCTCAAAAGAATGCATAAAACAGCAAATTTATTCTAGTTATTTAATATTTTTACAATAGAAATGGGTAATAATGGCTACGGATACACAGAGATGGTCAACGTCTGTGTAGCCCTTAATACTTTCCATGTCAAAATGTTATATTTGAATTTGTACATATTTTTTAACACACTAGGAAAGTTTCATTGAATTTTTTAGTTTTATTGAAATGTGCAATTTTAGTAAAAATCAATAGTATATTAAACGAAAATCCTGCTTTGATATGAAGAATCTTTTTATGAAAAAAAAACTTGAAAACTCTTAAGCATGGGATGCAGTACTTAAAAATGCCCCTCAAAACTCAACATTTTTGCAACCAAAGATTGTTGGTGTTTTATCAGAGTGTTAATTTACTAAATGGAAAGCGGTAACTTTCCTCTTGTGGTTAAATACTTTTTGGGTTCGCATACAATACACATGGCGCACAACGTATACCAGAGGGTCAATTCTCGTTTTGTGAAACGGTGAAATGTAAAGTTTTTTCACGTTTTCATAGTACTTTTGATTCGCGTTCTGTGAAAAAATTTAAAGAAATATCAAAACGTTTTCATATGAAAAAAAAGTGGAACGAAACAAGATTTTTTCACGATTGCACAGCACTGGCGATTCTTGTTTTGTGTAACAGTGCAAACAACTGTCAAAATATTTTCATATGAAAAAATAGTTTACACATACAATTTATAGGTGAAATAAACATGGAGAAGGTTGTAAGAGGAAAGCATGCCTGCGAAAGCCAAAAGGAGTATTAAATTAATTATTTAGAAAAGCATATGGACATTGCAAACGATAAGTAAGTTGTTTAATTACCATAAGCATACTTTTATAAACCCCATATTTGCAGATTTGTAACTGCAGATGGTGCCAAATTTAGAGACGAAAAGTGTAACGAATTAGCCGCCAGCCTTAACAGTCAAAAGGACGGTGAAAAATGGAAAAAGAATTGGAGCGACTTAAGGTTTATTTATGTATATACTTTATGAAATGTTTTTTTTTTTTTCTTAAAGTAATATAGTTCACTTAATCAAGCCGATATAAATCCATGAAGTGCTCGTCGGTTGTCTTCTCGAATGGATTTTGACCGAAGTATGCGTCTCAGCATTCTCTAAAAATTCCTATAAATTATTAAATTATTTACTGCAATGAAATGCTTGTAACATCATTGTCTTACCTTTGTTCATCCCGAATTCTTTGAGTAATACCCAATAATACAATTAATCCAGATTTTTTTATATAATTATTTAAAATACATTTTACGAACTTATTTCACTTTTGTTTACGTTTTTCTCTGTTTTGACATTTGCTTTAAATTTTGGATAACACAGTTACAAAAGTTTCATGGGTACAGTGCGATTGAAACATTTTTTTCATATACATACGAGAATCGCAATTCATGTATTTGTGAAAAGTTCGAGAGAAAAGTGCTTATGAAAACGAAAATGAAAATTTTTTTTTCACTTCACACTATCACAGAACGAGAATTGACCCTCAGGTATGATAACAAACGCTAGGGATAGGAAAACGTTTATTTAGGAGAATGAAAAGAAAAGTGATGAAATAAAATCCAAATAATACAAAACTTTAAATTTAAAACCAGAGATATTTAATATAAACATTTTAAGGATATTTTAAATATTTTAATATGAACATTTAAGGATATTTTAAATATTATTTTATTTTAAATATTATTCCCACACTGGAAGTTGAAAAAGGAAATGATGAAGAATAAGTTAATGGACATAAAGCAAAGAATTAGGGCAATATTCCACACATTTGGATAATGGACATAACACCTAATTCTATTGTTGCGATTATGCCCAAGAGTTTTTCGGGCATAATCACAAAACCGGATATTGAATTAAATATGAACTGGTTTCTTGAAGGTAAAGGAGAGCATCATTAGTCATCTGGATATCAACTTACTTTTTTCTAATCGATTATGGTGCTTTACATAAGTAAATTGGGGTTAAGCAAAATAGTGTGTTGTTTTAGGTGGACTAGGTGCGGATAATAACTTTTCTCGATTAGATTTGAGGTATTTGAGAAATTAGTAGTACAACAAGACTTTTTACTCATCCAATTATGTGATTTGTTAAAGACAACCGTTTGGCAGAAAAGTTCTTATATGCAATATGATTTCAACTTGAAAAACTTTAATATCATACAAATGTCTACAGTTACTGCTACCTCTTTCCATTATCAATTCAGATTAAAATGACTGCATATCTCAAATAAGAATTCCCTTTGAGTTATACACTTTGTCAAAAATTTGATTCCTCCACTTATTGTAATAACATAAAAGTCTCATTATGATGTGAAAATCTTATTGATTTATTTTTCATTTAATACTTATTATATTCAAAGAAAATTTAATAAATATGTTAGTGGTTAAAAATATATTTAACCGTATCATACTTAAAAAGACAATTTGTAATGCTTTGTTTATGTCAAACTCATTTATGTAGTCACTGGCAGTTTATCATTAAACTATTAATCGTTTTCAAGAGTATTTTAGTGATGTGTTAGATAGATGATTATGATGACGGCAATGATTATATAGTTTGCTACCATCAACTATTGTCTAAAGCGTGCGATCTTTTTGTTAATTATGTCAAGATGCAATCGTGTGTTAATAATCGCATATTTATAATCGTATTAAAAATATATTCTACACACAGCCTAACATACATAGGGACACTCGTTCGTTCACTTAGTTATAAGAAATTTATATCACTACATACACACACTAATACCCGTTTAAGACTTATTGTCATCACATTTCATTGAACCATATTGACATTTGTTATAGATTTTGGTTAACAAAATGTCACTGGTTCAATAATAATAATAATAATATTGTAAAAAAAATAAGCAAAAAGAAATAAATACAGTGGTTTTTTGTTCTCTTTTTGTTGGTTATTAATATGTACAATATGTCGTTTTTTATGTGGTGGTAGTAAAATTGGATAATGAAGTTGTACAAATTCCTTCTATGAATTTCAGTTTGTTTTTTTTTTTATAAATGTTTGACTGTCACTCATTGTGACACATAATTAAAATGATCTCAAAATGTTATTAAGCGTCCGTCCATGACATTGTGGTATGTTCGTTTCATTTCATTTATGTTAGTTCTTGTCTCTATTGTTTTCAGTGATATTTATTGATTTTGAATGAAATACATTTACTAGTTTTTTATTTGTTAAAAAATAAAATGGTTCAAAAAAAATTAATGAGATTTATTTTTTGCTACGTGTTTAAATATTTATTTGTTATTGTGGTACTTTTTTCCAGAGGAAAGTCTGATGTTTTTGTAGACAATGTGTGGAACAAACACTTAAAAACCCAAAATATGTAATTAATTAATAGTGTTACACGTTTTTTATTTACTAGTTTAACTTGAATGTTTGGTTCAGCTTCTTAAGGTTTCATAAGTTATTGATGTCTCGGCAAATAAAGTACATATATTTGATACTTTTGAAAACAAAGCAATCAAACTGTCAACACTAAATAATTCTAAAAATACTGTGGAGAATTCACTATGAAATACAGTGGCAAATTTACCTTGTTTTTGTGGGAAATATGTATGGATTTTCTAATAGAATTTAGATTTAAGGGCACTTACACATGTTGGCTAACTATAGGGTCCGCCATCTAACGTTTTTTTTTTTTTCAACTAGTGCTTATTTTGTGAATGGTAACACTTAGCTCATGTGTGCTTTGACACATAATTAGTTATATCGTTCCGCTGAACGAATATGGTTGTGTATACGCTTGAACAACGCTGGGAAATATTGCGACATTACTTTGAAAATCATGGTAATGTTGCAGAATGTCATCTTTTCAATGTCATCTTTTCAGATGAAGCTCATTTTGATCTTGGCGGTTATGTAAACAAGCAAAATTGTCGCATTTGGGGCACAGAAAACCCGCACGCATACATTGAAAAGCCGATGCACTCAAAACGAGTCACTGTTTGGTGCGGATTTTGGTCCATAGGCATAATTGGGCCATTTTTCTTCGAAAATGAGCAAGGAGTGGCCGTTACAGTCAATGGCAATCATTATTGGGCCATGTTGAACGAATTTTAGTTCACAAAAATTGAAGAGGAGGATATTGGCAACATTTGGTTTCAACAGGACGGCGCTACGTGCCACACAGCCGAAGCTACACTCGATGTTTTGCGCCCTGTTTTTGAAGATCGCATTATCTGAGCTGATGACGTTTGGCCACCTCGGAGCTGCGATTTGACACCGTTGGAATATTATTTGTGGGGTGCCGTCAAAGATAAGTGTTACGCCGACAATCCAGAGACAATTGACGCTTTAAAGGACAATATTAGTGAAGCCATTGGTGAAATACAGCTACACACAATCGATAATGTGCTTAAAAATTGGACCGATCGTGTAGGCTACTGCATGGCCAGCCGAGGCAGCCATTTGAATGAAATTATTTTCCATTATTAACCGGAAGGATTGTACTTTCAAATATAAAAAGAAATTTGAGAAAATATTCAGTAGTTTTTTTTTATAGCATTTTCAAAAAAAAAAGTTATTTGGCGGACCCTATCTATATATTTACTACTATGTCCCCAGTATTGGTGAGAAAGTAGTAACTAGAAACTTTTATAATTGGCATATCACATACCCAATACTGTAAAATAACATACAGAGAAAACAGGTTATCGTGACAACAAAATTTCTTGCAAACTGAATATTTTGGTTGCAGCAACAAAATTATTTAGTTGTCCCAGTCAAATGTTTTCCTGATACAATTGAAATATTAAGTTTCAACTGAAAGTCTGTTGCATTAAACAAATTTCGGTTGCGACAAATAAATATTTTAGTGGCTTCAACTAAAGCATTCGGTTGGCAATGAATCGGTTTTCTTTGCACACAGAAAAATAAATTGGCAACTGAATTGATAAGTTTATTTTGGTTGCGAAAACCAACAAATTCGGTTAGCATAACCCAATTTAAATGTGATTGATGTATATTTAGGTGTTGTAACTAAAATTCATTTGTATTAACCAAATTATTGCTTTAGAAAACAATATTCAGTTGTACCAAATGATTACAGTTGTAGAAACTGAATTTCAGTTTGACAAACAGAGATTGTAGACAGAGATACTCAATAGAGATGGTCAACATTGAAATCAAGCTTTCAGAATCATAAGATATGTTTTTATTTACCTTTAACAACTTATTTGCTCATTGAAAAAAATATAAATTTTCAACAAGATTACCCTTAAATTTATATATGAAGCTTTCCATGTCAACTATCCAGCGAAAAAAAAAGACATGTCACGTCAATGTCATAGCTACAGTATTTTTTCCCATAAACGGTACAAATAAACTATTTTTAAATTGCTTAAAAAGTTGACGATGTAAAATTGCTTCAAAAATTGACGATGGTTAAATATGGACCAATTTAGCGCCTATTTTGGAAATATCTACTATATATTAAAATTTGATGGAGATTGGTAAATGCTAATAATGGGCAATTTTGATGAAAAATAAACCCTTTTTTAAAAAAATTCAGAACTAGTTTTGGTATAATAGATTCAAATTATTTAAAAATCGGCCAAATTTTTATTTAGTTTTTTTTCTTAGAATAAGTTTAGATGTCTTTTTAGCAATTCAAAAAGTTACAGCGTATTAATCGGCTTCGTTTTAGAGAAAATATTTGTTGAATGTTGTCCACCTCAAATAATCAGTAAAAATTTAGTTTTCCATATGCATTATAAATTTCAGAGAAATCCATCAAAAATTGATTAAGTAATGCTGCCTGCCGTGGACCTCTATACTAAATATACTATCATTTTGTAAAACTTTGTGAAAAACAAATATTTTTTTGTACTCCTTCATAAATCTTGTGAAAACCAATCTTTGTTAACACATCTCCGTAAATAAAGAAAATAAAAAAAGAAAGTTTTTATATATAGGCTTCTTACGTAGGTTTTACCCCTTAAGTAGTATAAAAGGGTGCTTGAGGTCAATGATTTTTGATGTAAAAAATTGGTATCATTGCGACAAAAACATTGATATATAACCCTTTAAGATCCGACTGTAAATACAGAAGATATGGCAAAAAAATTAAAAATGCCCTACATTCGGCAACAAAAAAAATTAAAAAAAAATAAAATAATAGTTCCGCTGGAATTATTGGAATACTTTCCTAGCAAAAGTTTATTGCCTTTTTGCGAGCTTTCATTTTAAAATATTAGGGTAGTTCATTAAGGTGGTAGCAACTGAGATGTGGTGGGTTAATACTAGAACAGGTTACTTGAGGTCAATGGCTCCTTCGAGGAAAACATCGGTCTCCGCGTGACAAAAAACATTGATATACAACACTTTAAGATCCGACGGTAAATGGCGAAGATATAAAGAAAAATATAAAATGGCGACCCCTACGTTCGGCCAAAAAAAAAAAAAACATTTTCGAAATTTTCTTGTTAAAATACTTTATATTTGAGGGTGTACGGTGAACTTTTTTTTTGAGGTACGGTCTAATGTACATATATATTTTTTTGCTTCAAATTTTCGAGTAAAAGGGAATTGGGAAATAGCAGTAGTATAACAATGGATTAAAGATTAAACTTAATATGCTTTCCTGTATTTAGCTTGACGTGAATGTTCCGATGGGTCAAGGTTTCTGTACAAGCCCCATACGTATTCAGCAAGCATTACACTTTGGGATTTCCCTTTGAATCTTTCTTCCAATACCTTTAAACTTTTCACCGTGTTCATCTGAAACCGCTCCAAGGTCTTCTTTAAAAAAATTGAGATGAGAGTGCAGAAAATGCAGCTTTAGTGACATCTTAACGCCAATATTGTTAAAACCGATTAGCATGCTTTCAATATTTTCTGCATAGTTTTGTGCTTTTGAGTTTCCAAGGAATTCTGATATAACCAGCTGCATAAAGTCAAATGCTGTCTTTTGCATATCCGACAGATGACCATAAATTTCTTCATCTTGTAATAATTTTCTTATATCGGGTCCAACGAGCATTCCAAGAAAAGGTAATTTACATTAAATGAATTAAAGTATTTCTTAAAACCGTATTTTACCTTCTTTTAATTTTGCTGCAGATAATATGGGGAAAATTGTTTGAATGCATTTGAAATCATTTCCTTGTGTATTTAAGCTTTTAATAAAATTTTTCACCACGCCCAACTTAATATGCAGCGGTGGAAGTATGACCTTATCTTTTGGGACAAGGGATTCATGGATTACATTTAAGTCACCAATAATATTTTCTTTACGTTCTTCGAAATATTTAATATGATAATGGCTGCTGGTAGCACGTGAATCCCATTTACAAAGAAAGCACATATGTTTTGTGTATCCTGTTTGCATTCCAGTCAATATTGCAATCATTTGGAAGTCTGCGTATACTTCCCATTTATATTTATAGTATTCAATTTTATTTAAGAGCTTTATTTACAACATTGGTGTCTTTGGTGACCCCCACTGAAATTTTCCGGCAAACATTTTCGTAGAATATTTTAATCCTTAAATGTCCTTTTTTAAAGGATATTTTTTGATTTTCTCGAAAAAAGGGTCAAATTGACCCATTAAGAGACCAGTTAGAGGGTTAAGATCTTCCACAAAAATAATCCTCATACAATTCCACAATACAACTCTGACCATAAGAATTCTCTCGGACATTAACTTACAGCATTTTTTTCATATAGTATAATGCTCCCTTCGACCGAAAAATGAAAACTTTGACCCACTGTAAAAAAAATACTCAGACGTGCTGGACCATAAGTTTGTTCTACAAAAATGATCTACTCAACATACCCTTTCAGAATTATGGGGTCGTTATTCTGTTCCATTCAAAAAGTCTTAATTTGTTGGACAGTAATTATTAGTTATTGTATTCCATGATTTGGCTATTCGAACGAAGTTTTGTTCGCAAGCAACGATTAGAACCCAGTATTTTTTTTATAATCAATTAGAACCACAGTACGTATGATCAATGATCAGTACGCATAATCATATAGATCATACGTTCTGTTATCGCTAATACTTGGAACAAAAGTATTACTTCCCTACAAGAAATTGATGATGGAAACTAATACATAAAAAACTTATTTCCTAACACACTTGCAGCAATTTTGATTTAATTGTTGCTGTCGGCGTTGCCATAGTGGGGTTTTTCATACCAAATTCCGATGAACATTTTGTTAAACTTTCTCTTTTACTTAATCTTATTTTGGCTTCACTTTTATATACGTATTTGATCATCATTTTATGTTTTTCAAAAGTTTTAGTTTTTTTTTGTCCTTTTTTTCAAATAAATTTCATACAAATATTTTGATTTTATATATTATGGAATTGTGGGGATTTTTTTAAACAAGACTTTGTTAATAAAAAATGTTACGCAATGGCAACGCTGACTAGTCAGCTATGACGATGTTTACATCATTACTGATTAGTAAAATACTGTGGAGTTGGTTAGCAGTTCAGATATATGTTTTACTAGTTCATGAAGTTCACAAGTATGAGAGAGAAACAAAATCACACGTACACGAATATTTACATCAGTTTTTTCATATTGCCGTTAATAAAATGATAGAAACTTCTGATGTCTATACCCATCAGCAATGACCATCAGATGATGCATTAAATGACCGTCATTGTTCTTGTAGGTTTTTTACTGGATATTTTCGATTTGTAATATTTAAGGAATATTTTATAAAAAATGATGCCGAAGAACACGCTGAAAATTGCAGAATCGACAGTAAACATTTTTGTTGGATTATAAAAAATTGAGTTATGAATTATACCAAAAATTCAGAATTAGTAGCTCTGAATTTATAAAATATATTTATGATTTCAAATTGCTATAAAAAAAACACCGGCTGGCATAGTCCAAAATCCTTTAAATTTAATAAATAATATGTCAAAAATTAGTCAATGTTTAACCACGCCTACTTTTTAAAAAAGTTGTTAAATTTTTAATCTGTAAGACAATAAATTACACGTAAGACCATAAATACTGCAAGTTTGACATATAGTTTTTTCTGACTCTTAAATTCCCGTTAGTTGAAGTATTTTAAAGCTTTTTAATATCGCTTAAGGGATAACTCAACTATAATCTCTGTAAATATTGTTAATATCGGTCTATCTTTGTAGAAATTATATTCTCCAAAAGTTTTCCCCATTTAACTCTGTCAATTGGTAGCTAACCCTAATTCCAAATGGTGAAATACGAAATCTATTTTATCCGTAAGTATTCTATATCCCCTAATGTTGCAATAACTCCTCATGGGTTAAAAGTAATTTACGAATTGTGTAATGGATAATGAATTTTGTCTTAAGAAATAACAATTGTAACAAGAAGCTGAAGAAGACCTGGTTGCACTCCACTCAATATTACTTCATTTAGCTTATTATGGTTAAATTAAATATTTTGTTACAGCAAACACTACGTACTTAGCTTAAGCTTTTTGAAAATAAAAAACCAGCCGATCCGAACAGTATACTTACTTATGTCGACAATAATAAGCTCTTTTAGTTTAAAAATAAAAAAAAAACAAATCAGGTATAATTTAGTTTATTGTTATAAATGGGGCTGTAATACGCTACAGCAGTGTATAAGTAAAGAAGAGTATAAAATTGAAAACCCAGCAACATTTGGTCTTGCAAAGAAACGATTGTAACAAATTTATTCATTACGCAATATCATCCACAAATGGAAGAAGATTTTTATTTAAATTTTCTAGTTCAATACAAACATTAACTTTTTAGTTCAAGGAATAGTCTTCTGAAAGGGGTTTAGAAAAGGGCTTCACAGATTTTTTACTGGGATTGTTCGCTTTAATTAAAGGTGGGCACGTGAGTGAACCTTGAGTCATAGTACTTACGCTTATGATAGTGTATGTGACCCACGCACACTTACCAACATTTGTTATCTACTCACACTCACTCACGTTCATGTAATTCAAGTTAATGTAAATGAATTACGTAAATGTATGCTCACGTGCCCATCTCTAGTTTTAATACTTTGTATGTTATGTTGCTAGTTGCTGATGTTACTGCTGCATGAATGTTAACTGAGTTCAACTTATTTGTTAAGCTTTGATTGTACAATATTTTTTCCTTTTCATTTTCGAACCGCTGCTGCTGGTAAAAAGTGTTATAAAATTTGTTTTAGTTAATTTCTTAAAGTGCTTGTTAAATTTATTTTGATCGAATACATGTTTCAAAATCAAAAATCATTATAATCACAAAAATTATTATCATCATAATCGTCGCAACTATACCATCATATTTAATAACTCCACACCCTGTATGTTTGCAGAGGAATGCGAGTGAGTGTCTATACGGTTTGTTCCGTTTGATGATGATGGCCAGATTTGCCAGACTTGCGATTTTGCCCCCAAATTTGGGAAGTTTCTTTTGTTGGTCTTGGGGACAAACATTTTCTGTTGAGGACAGGGCATTTTTTGGGATTTAAAAAAATATTTTGAAGATTTTTAGGGGATATTAAAAATTTCTGATCAAATTTTGAATTTTCTGAAAAATTCTTTCAAGTTGGCACAAACCCATTCAAAGTAAAGTACAAAATTAATCTGTTTAATTAATTTGAGGTGATTTCTTAAAAATTTTGCAAAGTTTGATTTGTATAAAATTAAAATTTTAATATTTCTAGAGATAAAATCACAAAAATTCATATTGCATTTGTAATACAACAAAATATTTTTTACATTTTTTTAATAAGTTTTGGGATTTAACCACACCCAGAAAACAGTATCAGTTGTGTCCACCGACTGTCTTCATATTAAATTATATTTTTAGTTGTGAAAGCTAATATTCAGTTGTACAATTTAATATTTATATTCCACAGAAATATTATTACGTTCCACAAAATTTTATTTAAAAAAAAATTTATTTTTAATTGTTTCCGGTATCGAACCTGGGCAATCAGATTTACAGTTCACACTGTACCACAAATTATTTGAATTTTCTTTGATATATTTGTCATTTAAACATTTGAATGTTTTATTTTAATTAAAAAAAATATATTTTTTAAATGTTTGCCTTTTCCGGGACTTGAACTCGGAAATACTGAGTACTGAGCTACGTCTCTACCTACTACACCACAAACACTTATGAATTTTTATGGCTTATTTTGAATTCAAACAATTTGTTAAAAGAAGAAATGTTATATGAAATTTGTTTATCAATACCAATCATTAGTGACGCCTATTATCCCTAATTTTTATTCCCAATACAACATGTTTGCTTTATTAATGGATTTTAGGTTATTCCAAATTACATTAAATCCTCACAAATAAATGTTAACGGTTTTGATCGAATTGCAACCAATCTTTTCTCTGGGTGCACATTTTTTTTCTTTTATGCAATTAATGTTAAAATTAAATTTAAAATATTCCATATTTTGTGTTTAAAACAACCTTATTTACTTAATTTGAATTTATATTTATCGGGAAAAATACTAATTGCATTAAAATAATTAAATGTGCTATAATCTCACAAAACATATAACAAATTGTGAAAAATAATTTGTTGTAGGCTTCATTATTGCCTAAGTAAATCATCAGGAGACGATGTTTACTAATGATATTTTAAGCGTCTAAGTTCTATGGGCCACATATTTTTATGGGATTAACTTCGCAGAATTTGAAATAACATTTTTGGGAAAAAATATTCATATTATTTGAAGATTAGTCTTTAGATTTAGAGTCTTGTAATATCAGTACAATAAGTGTAAAAAATTTGTGAAATTTTTAAAAGAAAACCTCAAAATAATATACTAAGTTTATTATAAGTGGGTACTTTCCGGGGATATTTTGTCATTTGTTTGGAGACAACGAAAAAAGTATCTGGCAAGTCTAATGACGAGATCGACGATGATTGTTGTTGGTAGTAATCAAAAATACATTTTATCTTGTTGAGAGGTGTTGCTGGATGATTACGATTAGTGTGATGATGGGTCATCAGAAATAAGTTTTATGTTGGTTGGTTATTTGTTGTTGTTGTTGGAGATTATACTGTGCTGACGGTACGTCATCCGCATTATGAAGTTTATCAAAATAAAAATTGTTTTTGTTGATTGAGTCATTATATTTTATTGTTTTGATAAAATTAGTATAATTTTCATAAATTGCTTTTTTTATAATTTTTTTTATTTTTAAAAATTAATTGAACGAATTTACACTTATGAAAAAGAGTTTGTTAACCCTAAACATACCGCCAAAATAGTTTATTTATTTATAGCATTACGATACAATTTACTTAAAATTACTAAACAATTTTAAGAAGTATTTGTACTTATTTTTTTATGTGTACCGATTTCAAAAAAATTTATTAAATATTATGTCAGCTCTCAGTAGTGTGTTGCCAGAAGCGAGAACGTTCTAATAGGACAATACTGTAGAGATAGATAATCCCACGTTATGACACTTTATCAGTATCATACATGTAGTATTTTTCTACCTGGGTGTCTACATCCTGTTACAAGGAAATTCTTAAGATAAGATTCATCAGATTTTAATAAAATTGGGATATATGATTGAGGGAAAAATATAACCCAATCTCACATTTAGGGTTTAAAAATAGTATCAAATATATTTTTTTATCGTTTTTTGAATTTTTTCGAGCTTGCTTCAAATACATATTTACAAATTGGTTACTAAATGAAAGGTAATTAAGACCTATGCAATGATGTACTAAAGAATTATCGAACACTTTTGAAACACATATTTATCTCTACACTCAGAAAAACAAAGATAGTACAATAATTTGTAAACGGTTTTCAACTGATTTTTAGTAAAAAAAAATATTATTTAGCAAATCTTTTTGCTGGTAACATTTTACATATTACAGAATTTTTACAGAATATTTACAAATTTTTGTTGCTAATTTCAGAAATCATTTTACAAATTTATGAAAGCCGATTTGCTTAAATTAGCAATAAAATTTACTAATTTAAAAAAAATGGATATTGAAGAAAATTTTATTTCTAATTAAAACTTACACCTACAAACTTAAATTGCCTTAAAATGTTACATAGATTAAAAAAGATACCGACTCATGTCTAAAAATAGGAAATCCATTTAAAAAAGCACTAAAAAGTTTTTTTTTTTATTTCTAAAAATCAGCCCTTAACAATTAAAATTTGACCTTAAAAGTAAAAAAAAATGACTGAAATATTTTTCAAAACAGAAATTACCAAATTAAAACAAAATTTTGATGCTCGATATAAAAATAAATTTGAAATTTTTTACTAATAAATAGTATAATATTTAGTAAATTTTTTTTGTCCATTTTAGCAAACAGATTTTAAATTTCACTTTACAAAAAGTTTACTAAAATTTAGAAGCGGCAGCTAATTTGTTCTACAAATTTCATTGAACTACACATCAGAAAACATGTGATACTAAGATTAGCAAAAAATACCGCTGGGCTCCAATTAACAAAATTTTCCGTAATAACAGCAAAATTTTCAGTTGCCATTACAGACTTTTTTTAGTGAGTATAAAAGTATTTTGTTTCAAATCTAAGGGAAACCTCAATATAGTTTCTTTATTAGTAATTTTAAAATAAAAAAAGACAATCACCCTTATTCTAGTTGTCGTCATCGACACAAGACAATGTTGTCTTGGGATTTTTTTTTTGAAATTGGTATTCCCGTTGTCGTTATCGAAAAAAATTGATAGCTGTCGACAAGTATTTGGTATTCTGTAAGAAAATATGACGACGATATTGTCTTGAAAAGACTCTGATTTTGTCGACACAATTTTTAGTAATGACTTGAGGAAAAGTAATGACTGAAAAAAAAAGGAAAAAAAGGGAAGAAATATCAAATTTATTAAATGCACTTGGCCCACCGAGAATAATGTGAGATGGATGGCAGAAGGTAAAGAAAGCATGATCATATAAAGTGCATTATATAAATAAAACAAAATTTATTTATAGGTTTGGCGAGACTTAAAATTTAAAGTTAAAAAGAAAATGGTAGCCAACAAAACCGAGTGTAATGCTACAGGTGGCGGAAGATTCAAGCAATTTATATTGAGCCCGCTGGAGGAAGCTGTGGCAAATCTTCTACAGTTTCAGAAACAGCTGAACCCTAAGTTAAAGTTGTTTCCAACACTGAGCTGGTACGACCTCTGGGCTAAAAATCTTAATGTAGCTGCCAAGTTTATTGTTTTGGAAGTAAATGTGAACATTAGGGTGTCCAGAAATTGGAAAATCTTACATAATGGTACTAAAACGGTGCGAATTATCGAGCTGATTATGGGAAAAATATCAACAAAAAAATTGTTCTATGAAAATTCTATAAACATTTTTCCCAAAACACCAAAGCGTTACCAAACATTTAAGCCCTATTATGACCAAAAATTTGAGAAAAAAATACACTACTACTAAGTAACCCAGCAAAACTTTGGTAATGGGTGCGATATTCTCATGCGTTACCTTGTAATGATAGCTCGTTACCTTTTTCATTATTTGCAAGCATAAAGTAATAAGTTACTAATTATTGATTACGTAATATATGATTTATAAATGTAAAGTAATAATTGAAATATTTTTGAAAATATATTTTTAGATACATTACTTTGTGTGTTTTTTGTAAGCAAAAGGGTAATGTATGTTTGTTTTGGCAACGCTGGCGAAAAAACGAAGCGCAACAATTCATTTAAGTTCAAAGCAATCAGATTTCCCTGGTTCGATTATTCCCATCTTAACCACATTATTTTTAATAACGTTTAAAATATTTGTAATAATTTTTTTTTTTTAATAAGAATTCCTCTTTTTTAAAAATCTATTTTAAGACACATTACTTTTTCCATTCTCGTAACCATATAAGTAACCCCTTACTTCATCACCTCTAAAGTAATGGGTATATACATTACTTTGAGGCTCATCGCCTGTAAAATTCATTAGTGAAGTAAGGTGTAAAATAATCCATCGGCCCTTATGGCTACACATTACTTTACACATTATTTAGTAATGTGTGGTTTTGATGGGAACCTCGAAAAAAAACATTTTAATATTTTTCTCATAATCATTTCAATAATACACATCATTTGAGTAAATATTACGCTAGGAAATGCGAACATTTTCGATATTAGGGATAACCTAATGACTATTAATGATATCCTTCAAAATAAAAACCTTAAACTTTGATTAGTCATATAGTTAACGTTCATTCATACTCAAAAGCCACTTAACCTAAGAGGATTAACTGGCAACAAAACAGGCTAACAAACATTTTTCTTTTTTAAAAAATACTGAAATAATGGTTAACAACAAAAGCACCAGCAACAGCAAATGTTCCACACGAATGAAACAAATTTTAAGTACATCAAACAAATAATGAAAAATAATAATAAATTCTAAATCACAATAGAAAAATAATTCTAAAATTTATAAATCCAACTAATATGAATGTATATAAAATAAGTTAGACAATTATACAAAAACAACAACAAACTTCCAAATATTAATGGAAAATGTTTATTGTAGTACATGAATACAACAATAGTTGACAATCACAAAAATTTACAATTTATAAAAATCTCTTTTTGCCATATTATTATTACGTACGATACGGATGCATTCACGAAAAACTGTATGCAACTCTGAATGTCATTATGAATTGTACAGCAGTAGCAACAACAACAGCACAAAATTAACAACAACTACAAAATGTGATGCTCATAAACCAGGATTAATTTCATTTGATTCACACTTAAATTGTCAAAATACACTTAATACTCGTTCGTATGAATGAAATGAACATTATAAATGCGTATGCTGTGGTATACAAATACTTTTTTGTTCCTTTTATGTTCAGAATGTTGAATGCTCTGACCATTGTAGTTGCCAACATGGACCATGTAGTATGAATTTAGCGCATCACAGCAGATTTAAAATTAAATGAAAAACTATACAGAAGGCAGGATATGAATAAATGTGGCTGATATTGTTGCTGATAAAGGTGTAGGTGGTGATGGTGGCAACAGCAACAGCATCAGCAATTGTGTTGCAGTTAGTTGTATTTATTTAAGTATTTACACAATGAATAAAATTGTTTTCACAAAATAATATGAATTTGGTTGGTAATTGAAATCATAATAAAAATTTAAGCGATGACATCTGGTAGACAAACACACTCATGGACAGACCAACAATTACCATAATTTTTTTTTAAATGAAAAGCAAATTATAAATATAAAGTGGGTTGGAATTAGCAGCGTTTAAATGTTTACAATATATTGAATTTATTTTAATTTTATAACTCCAGCAAAGCTCCCTGCATAACAATAACAAGAAAAATAAATTGTTGTTGCTTTGCATGTATTTTTGTGTTTTAACATTCCTTTTATGTCTCGTGTAGACGTTAAGTTATGGAAAACTAAAGTTGTATTGATAAATTTAATGCTTAAATTATATTATATAAGACGAAAACTGCCAGCAGCAACTTAAAAAAAAAATCAATTTATCAATGTAAAGGTGAGATAAAAATTTCAATTTCCTATATGCAGCGACAATTAATATATTTTTTTCTCACTAACTGACACATTACCAACAAAAATTATTGGGGTAGATCAAAAAAGAATTATAACGAAAATATACATATGTAAGCAACTCAGGCTGACGTTTCTACTTTCATTTAATCTCATCTAACAGCTTATTTGACATAAGTTAATAATGGAGGTTATTAATCACATAGACATTTCAGAAGTAACCAGAAAATACATTCCATTCGGCTGAATTTTCCTGTGTAGTATTCATCATTGCAAATCAAGGATGATAAAGTTGGTAAAAACTTTATATATAACTATTATGTATTAGCTTTTAATTTCCAACAAAAATAGGTGAGAAACAAGTGCTTCGAATTTTTTTATTTTATTAATAAAAAATACAAACTTGTGATGTTTGTGAAATGTTTGCAGATTAGCAAATACTGGAAAGGTGGGTTTAAATGGGGAATAGATCCAAATATGGTCCTATTTATTTTTATTCGGAGGTATGATTTATGCACTCAAAAAATAAAATGAACTAGAATTTAGAAAAATTAACTTATTTAGAGGAAAAATTGAAATGAAAACGGCGCCAAAGATACTTTTTACCTATATTTAATAAAATTTTCCTTGAAATTAAGAAACAAATTTTACTAAAAATTTGGTAAAAATTTCTAAATTATAGAAAAACTACTGAGAACTAAATTTTTATTAGAAAACAGTAAAATTTCTTCCTAATTAGTTCATAACATACATCATCTAAAATTTTACTGTTAGTAAGGAAATGTTTCCTTGGTTTTAAGAAAAATTGTATTTTATTTAAGTTTATTGGATAATTTTTTTTATTAAAAACTAGAACTTAACTCCCTAAAAATAAGAAAATATTTTCTAACATCAAGTTAGATAGCACTTCTTTTAAGTGAAAATTATCCTAATCCTGCTTCTATGGTAAAGGTAATATATTTTACCATATATTTTGAAGTACTTTACACTCATTGAGTAAGAACTTTCCCACTTTTAGAGGACTTCCTTTTTCTGAGGACACTGCTCTTAACAAGCTTTTTTTGTCTTAAAATTAAATTGAATTATCTAAACTCATGTATTTAAAATATTAATTAAATTTCATTAGCAAAAATTTAAACAAATTAAATAAATGTACTGCAGGATATCCTGAAACGTAATAAATTGTGACAAAGTCAGATCCTTTTCGTAGTTAATTAACGGTTCTGCTTGAGAGAACTACAAAAAGGGACGCCCTAAGTAACACACGGCATCTATGGCTAAGGAACACTGGGGGTACTTTGTCTTTTTAAATTAACTAATTTAAGGAAATTGTTTCAAAAATACAAAATAACACAGTTACATTTCTTGTTATTATTGGAAAATGGTAAAGTCATAAGTTTATTTTATGGGATTTTTAGTTCAAACTTTATTGGACATATAAAAATTTAAATTTTTTTATTATTAAGTGAAGAATAAAAATAGTTCGATAAATATAAAGTTGCTTGCGATATTTTTTATTGTAGTCAGCAAACAAATTTATTACATAAAAGCGCAAATTCGAAATTTCTAATCTTTTGCTAACAAAATTTTAAAAAAATATTCTAAGCTACTTTAAGTTCAATGTTAAAGACTGTTAAGATTAGAGTGGGCACGTGAGCCATTTTTAAATCACGCACCAAAAATTACAATCATGCAATTATTCTTTTTAAGAAAATTTGTCTAAGTTAACTTAAATTGAGGACAATTTATAAACTATTTTGAAGGAAATTTTTGATTACATTTTAGTTCATGTCTTTTTTTTTTGAGTGTTCTCATTTCATATTCACAACCGAAATTTCCACCAGATATCTACGGTTTTGTGTGTCTAAATACCATTTTACTATATAATTAAATTTTATAGGATGTAGGTAGATCGATTCCTATAAATTAAAGCAAATTATGACCTGACTTTCACGACCCGATAAAGATATTTTCTATATAGAAATTTTGAAATTAGAAATACAAATTTTAATCTAATTTATTTATGCAGCAGAATCCCGTGAACATAACCAAAAAATGATATTGCACTGCCTAAAAACTTTTGGATATAAAAGTGGTTTTACCCAACCATTACACAAAAAAAAAAAGTTAGTAGAAAAATTTGTAAACTGTTTTCAATCCCACTTTACTATTTTTGTACTGATTTTAAGTAAAAAAATTATTGTTTAGGAAATCTTTTTGCTATTTACATTTTACAAATTACAGAGTTTTTACAGAATATTTACAAATTTTTGTTGCTAATTTCAGAAATCATTTTACAAATTTTTGAAAAACGATTTGCTAAAATTAGCAAAAAATTTACTAATTTTAAAAACTTAAATTGCCTTAAAATGTTACATAGATTAAAAAAGGGATCGGAAGTGAATATACCGACTCATGTCTAAAAATAGGACATCCACTTAAAATAGCACTAAAGTTTTTTTAGTTCTAAAAATCAGCCCAAAAAACAATAAAAATTTGACTTTAAAAGTAAAAAAAAAAAATTGATTAAAATATTTTTCAAAACAGAAATTACCAAATTAAAACAAAATGATAAATTCGTTTATGTTTTAATTTTGTATAAAATATTTCTTAAAAAATAAATAAAATAAAAATAATTTGATGCTCGATAAAAAAAAATAATTTAAAAATTTGTACTAATTTTTTTTGCTGATTTTATCAAACAGACTTTAAATTACACTTTACAAAAGGTGTACTAAAATTTAGTAGCGGCTATTAATTTTTTTTACTAATTTCATTGTACTACACGTCAGCAGACATGTGTTGCTAAGATTAGCAAAAAATACCGCTGGGCTCAAATTAGCAAAATTTCCCGTAATAACAGTAAAATTTTCAGTTGCCATTACAGACTTTTTTTGGTGAGTGTAGTAGTAGAGATACAAAAATTAAATTTATGAAATATATAAAGTTAAAATTAATAATTGAAAATACAACTCTTAAGCCACAGTAAATTATTTTTCCCTTAAAAAAATTTCGCTCGAACTTTAATGTCTTCAAATCGTAAAAAATTATGTAAAAATAATTTTTTTTTTATTTTTATAAAAAAGACAATCACAATAAACACAAAATGTTACTATTTCACTTGGAAAATAATAGTGGGAAAACCAATTGTACTAAATTTTCAAGTTAAATTTATTATAGTGAAAAATCATATTTTTAGTAACGGTTTTTTCACGCGAAACCTGAACAATTTGCTAGGCTTTGACTCAAAAAAATTTTGCCCATTGAGAAGGTTAAAAAATCTTAATTTCTTAAACACAGTAAATCTTTTTTTCCGTGAACAGAATTTTATTCGGACTTTAATGGATTCAAGCGTAATTTAAATTGTATAAATTAATATTTTTTATTTTATAAGAAAGACGCAATCATAGTAAATCCAAAATGATACTTTTAAATTTTAAAAATTACTTTTTTTATATGGATTATAACAGTTTTTTTTTATATAAAACCCGTACCCGAAGACTGAATGAACTCAAACATCTTGTTCTTTAAGCATAGTAAGTTGTTTCGATTTCACATGAAAAAACTGTTAAGCTTCATATAAAAAAAAAAAAAAAATTCAAGATAGAGCACAGACTACACCTGTCTGTTAGTCTGTGATAAAGAGTTTCACATGATAATTGTGTACAATTTGTTTTCACGCAAATTTAATTTAGAAGAATATTATTTTTCCGGTGAAAAAGTGATATTTTGGATTTAATGTGATTGTGTATTTCTTATAAAAAAATTGTTCAGTTTTGTAGTTTAAATAATGATTTGAAGCATTTAAAGTCCAAGTGAAATTTTTCCACGGGAAAAATGATTTACTATGCTTTACAAGGTATTTAAATAATGAAGGTGAAGTGAAAAATTTATACTGCATTTCTGATAAAAGGATCTACAAATCTATTTTTAAACACGGTTTAAATTATAATCCTTATTAATTACTCAAGATTGCCCTTCTGTCCTTTTAAAACAAAAAAGATTTCTCACATTTCCCCCCCTTCAAACGAAATCAAACAAGAAACAGTGTTGATAAAAAACTATCATTAGCATACAATAATACTCCTGCTCTTCTATAGGGATATTATTATGTTTATCAGTGACAATAACCTAACGAGCCTCCACTTTAACGAAAAACAAACTAAAAACAATTTATATTGTTTGCTATAAAAATGCCAAGTAATCATGATTTAACAAAAATATATGATCTTGTCAATAATAACAATACAAAAAAGACGAAATAAAAAAAATATTTAAAGCGGCTCCAATCTGTCTGGCCTGTTTAAGATTTAAACAAATGAGACACCAGACAAAAAGATTAGCCATATTGATGATAAGTGTTAAAAATGATTTCTTTCCCCCTTTCAATCTCTATCTACATTATCGACTTGATTTCGGTCTTTATCAATAGATATTTTGTTTATTGAATTGGTCATGCATTCATGACAATTACTACTCATTTTCAGTTCTTTTCTTCTTCCTTATTCAATAGATTGCTTGATTCTTTTGGGGGCATACAAAATCAATTTTTAATTGTATTCATTCAATAATTTTTTTTTTTCATTCTTTCTGGTTACCTTCTTAAGCGTTGAGTTGCATTGTGATTATAAGAATATTTTAAATATTTTCCAAAGTGTAAATGTGTAATAAGTTAAATTTTGATGATCACTAATCATTTTAACTCTCTGTTGTTGTGCTTCATAACTGATTGATTTATTGTGGCCTACAAACCAAACAGCCGATCGACCGATCGATGATCTTCAAAAGTAACACTTTTAAAAATAAACAATACAAGTGCTCAACTTGAAAAAAAAAAAAAATAAAAAAACAATAATGCGATATTTTTTAAGAACAATTTGAGAAATTATTTAAAATGATGAAAAATTATTTATCGTCCATCACTTTGAATTGTATTTATTTAAAAATTATAATTTTTTGTTTGATCATCATTAAATGTTTTCTTATCAATTTTATTAACAAACAATTATAAAATTTTAAGAAAAAAATATGTGTTGGGAATTTCTTTAAGTTTTTCTTTGATTGAAGTTAATTACAATTTATGAGAATCTTGTTGATAAAGGAAAATTATAAATGTACAAGTAAGGAGAAAACTTTCTTCTTAACAAGTATACTTTACTGAATATAATTAATTACTTTAAAACAATTGACTGATACTTTGACTCTGAAATATTGTGGTTTTTCTGAAATTTGGAACGACTTCTGAAATTTATAAAGCTTTCCATTGTTTTCGTTTTTATTTTTTTACTATCATCACAAAAAAAATAAAAAAAAGTTTAATCAAATTTAGGAAAAGCTTAATTGATGTTTAACCTATAATACATGTTGTCATATTTACCAAATGTTTTATTCGATTTATAAATTATCTGCCGAAAATAAACTACTTTATTCCATCCCTTTTTGAATTGAAAAATTATTTTTTTTTTTAAGAACTAATTAAATTTTTAGAAATAAATCACTTTAAGACATGTTACAGTTATGTGTACATTTTCTTTATCGACCTACTCGCTTTCAAACTCCAAATAAAAACGGGATTAACATAATAAAATTAATAAATTAACATGTTTAAAATTTTATGGTTATAGAAACTCCAACACAAATTCATAAATCCCCCAGTGTTTTTTGTAATATACTGTAAAATAATATTCGGAAAATAAAGAGAGATTGCTTTGTGGTTTGATCGAAATAATCATGAACATGCATGCTTTCATACATAACATACATATGCGGGTAAATGTCATAATAAAAACTCAAGCTGTCATGATTTATCGGTCAACATATACGAGTTAATAAACTACAAAATAAAAGAACGAGTGAGTAAATGAATGAATGAATGAATGAATAAACCATACATAGATATTAAAATATCAGCAATAATAAACAAATAAACGTCTAAATATAACAAAACTTGGTTCAAAAAGTATGCAGAATACATCTATATGTGTACACTCAGAATATTATGTAGTTAACTGTTTGTAGTTTAATAAAAAAGTTTTCCGTTCCATTTAAAAATAAAGGAAGATACATTTATTTTTAAAGAAACATCTATATTAACTTTTTTATACATTTATTCGAAATAATTTACTATCATTTAGCGGTTTTTTGTCAGTTTCATTTATTTTTTTCATTTGTTTGAAATTTAATAAAAATTTACCCACAAAACGGAAACTTGTGGTTTATTTGTGTCCGTAACAGTTATTATAAATTTAAATTTTGTTTGCTGTCTGTTTCAAAAAAAAAAATATTCAAAAAATTTCAATTTGTTTTTTTATTTTAATTGGTTGTATATATACAAAATTTTTCAATACAATTTACAAGAACTTCATAAACACCGTACATATACAAATACATTCACACAAAAAGTGTTTATAGCTTCATATGCATACATACATTTTGTATTGTACGAGTATATTAAAAAAAAAAAACAAAAAAAATACAAAAACGGAAATAATTTCAAATAAATGAAAAAAACATTTATTTTTTAAGGATTGGTGGGTAAAATTTTGACATTTATTTTAACTCATTATATCAGTTGTTTCTAACGGATGTGTCAGTTGATTAATCAACATTTAAAAATAAATAACAAATGGTATTTAATTTAAATGAAAATTAAGTAGACCGGTTTGTAAATGAAATATCATTTCTTTTAAATGATATTTTCAGTTATTTTAACTTACAAACTTTTTTAAGTGTATGATTTAAGAAGTTACTGACAATTGAGTTGACAAACTACAAACAAATTGTCGTTACACAAGTTATGGAAATTTTATTTTAACTAAATTTTTAATTTATGGACTTAATTTCTTAAAAAGGTATCAAAGAGCACGGTATCAGCTCTAACCAGATCGCATTAGATCTAATAGTGCAAGATCTAACTTGATCTCAAAACTGGGAACAAATTTAAGACCCTATTACATCTGATCGTATCTGGGCAGATCTGGCACACCATCTGATACAATTTTGTCTGGACAAATAATATCAGATTCAATAAGAAAAGAGCAATTAAAAACACCTTTTTTTTACATACATTATTATTTTAGTTGTATGATATGAATGGATCTGCCACCAGATATGATCCTGTTTGACTATATCTGGCCACAAAAATCTTCAAATTTCCCAGATTCCTTTAGATATGAACATATCTGGCCATAAAGTATATCACATATTCTCTATTAAGATTTAGTTATATCTAAATAGATCTAAGCAGATCTGAAGTTTTTTGCAGTCTTCCCATGGTTGTTCTAAACAAAAATATTAACATTGGAGTAACAAATGAAAGATATTTTCCAATGGAGTATCAAAAATAATAAAAAGTTTTTAACCCAAAAACTCTTAAAAAAAATGTGAAACTAATTTTTACTTCCTAAAAAACAACTGCGGAAAATGTGTTTATTAACAAAAGTTTTTAAATGTTGTCCCCTCTATCATATGCCCAAATTTAATTAAAATTTAAAAGAACCTTAAAAGAGACTCTCCTTGCTAGTTTCATTATTTGAAAGTGAATTTCCCAAGAAATTTATACAATACATGTGAAAAATTTATTAGCTAAATATTTATAATTTTAATATAAAAATTGTTTGAAATTTTAAATACTTTTTGGACAAAGTGTATGTATGAATAAACATCCAGTCTAACATATGAAAAATAAGATTAAAACAAGTTAAAGTCGGGCATGCCTACTATATAATACCCTACACCACAATACGATTTGCGTAATGTTCCGGAAAGCGGATTAAATTCCGGGAATGAATTACATTTAATGGGGCAATAAAAATACCCAACAAAACAAAGTAACACAAGGAGAGAAAAAGACGCAGTGATTTTGATTCCGGTGTTGTGAAAATTTGGATCGAAACCAATGATTTTTACATAGGAGTGTCATAGGGTAGAAGTTTTCTTTTATTACACTTTAAATTGCATCTAAAGCCCTCCTCATGGTTTAGTGAAAAATTAGATCTTTTGATGCTTCCAAATAAATTTTGAATTTGTAATTTAGATTTTATTAGAATATCAATAATCGGGTCTTAGCTTCATTTTCACAATCTCCCTTTAGCTTCTACCTGGGAACTTAACTGACCCATTTGTTGTTGTTTCCCATATAAAGTTTGAGTTTGACTGTTGGTTAAATTATATCGAACGGGGCATTCAGTAATAGGGCCTTATATATTCTTGCATTTTTTACTACAATAATTTTTTACTTTTTGTAGCAATAATAACTACGATTTTAAGAATTTAAAATATGGTAAATTGTAAGTTAGAGATTGAAACAAATCACTTTAACTTAAACCATAGTTATAAATGTCAAATTTATATAGAAATATCTACCCTGCGGAAAAGAACCTATCCCAGGACACGTCACATGACCGGTTCATTGTGATAGGGACCGGTCACGGGACCGATCACTTTAACATGGGCTTGTTCTAGAAGGGGGTCAATTGCCCTCTGTGACATGTCACAGGACTGGCCTAAAAGGACATGTCGTGACTTTTAAACCGGTCACGTTTAATATCACTAATAGGTGCTCTTTTCACCTATTAGTGATATGTTTTTTCGAAACCGGTTCAGTTTTCACCCATCCCGGGACCGGTCCCAAATCCCAACTGACCCCTTTTTTCCCGCAGGGTATGATTAATGTTTATCTTTGGTTGTTTTTAAAAGAATTTACCCGTCATAGATTTGAAAAGTGTTAAATTTCATTAAAAATCACATTTTTAGAAGTTAAGAAAAAAAACTGCCTTAGAAAAGGAAAATCAGAACTAAATGATACTTTGGAATCAGTGAAAAACGTTTAAATAGGCAAACTTTTGTAAGAATTCGAATTTGAATATACAAAATATTTGTATTGGTTCGAAAACTTTTTTCTGTGTATTAGTTGGATTTACGATCATTATTTTTGGTAGTAACAAACATCAGCACAAACTCAATATGATCTGTTCCACAGAGTAGTGCAGGGTATAAAAAGAAATTGAATTTAAATTTAAATAGCTTTGTAAATGAATTAAGTCCATCCATATAAAGGGTTATCACAGCTCCTGATAGTTATTTATAGAGTTGAGAGAAGAAAAGAGAAAAAGAAGCAGTGATTTTGATTCCAGTGTTGTGAAAATTTGGATCGAAACCAATGATTTTTACATAGGGGTGTCATAGGGTGGAAGTTTTCTTTTATGATCCTTTTTCATCGCATCTAAAGCCCTTCTTATGGTTTAGTGAAAAATTAAATCTTTTGTTCTTCCCAAATAAATTTTGAATTTGTAATTTAGATTTCTACAGGACATCAGTAATCGGGCCTTAGCCTCATTTTCACAATCTCCCGTTAGCTTCTACCTGGAAATTAAACTGACACATTTTTTGTTGTTTCCTATACAAAGTTTGAGTTTTACTGTTCGTTAAATTTTAGCGGGAAATTCAGCAATCGGGCCTTATCTCTATTGGAAATCCTTGCAATTTAGCGTCATAGATTTCATTAAAAATCTAGATTTCATTAAAAAACTCATTTTTATAAGTTGTGAAAAAGAACTTCCTTAGAAGAGAAAAATCAGAACTAAACGATACTTTAGAATCAATGAAAAATTAATTCCTTAAGAATCACTTCCATTTATTTTTGCTGGGAAACAAAGGACACCAAGTGTTGGTGTATCTAGAAAATATAAAAAAAAATAATATTAAAAATTAAATATTGCCGTAAATTATTGTAAATTATTTAAAGAATCAATAAATTTTTAGCAAATACATTAACTAAAATCTAATTTTTCTAGAATTTTGTATGTATTTTTTTCAGTTTTCTAATATTTAGCCAAAAATTTTATTGGGTTTAAGAAGAAGTTTTTTATTTACAATCGACTAACTGTTAGCACAACTGCTGAATTTAATATTTTATTTTTTTTTCTAAAAATAAGCTTGCTGATTTCTTCCCTTAATTCCACCTCCTTTTTTGGGACAGATAATAATTGTTAATTAAAATATTATTATAAGATCTAAAAAATTAACGGTACTCGAATCCCAATTTACGGTTTTCTAAAAATGTTGCATTCAATTTAAATTTGTTCTAAGCACAGCGCTAAAATGTCATAAGTTATGATGAAAAATGTAAACCACAACTTTAAAGAAAAAAACTATTAAAACCTCAACAAAATCCAACATATGCTTATAAATCGGCCGGGTTATGGTTATAAAATATAAAAAACAAATATTTATATTTAAATAAAGCGAAAAAAAAATAAATAAACTCATAAAAGGAATGGATTCACTACAAATCAAATGACTGCTTTAAATACTCATACAAACATACACTATGTGCCTTTCCGCCACATGAATAAATGGTCAGATTTGGTTTGATTTAATTGTAAAAATAGGCATTTGACAGCATTACTTAGAGATTTACTGTGTGCTGGTATGGAATGACAGAAAATAATAACAATCTTCAAAGAAATTTTTATTGGTTTCAATGTGGACTACACAGCCAACAGCACAAATTAATCTTATTTTTTATTTAATACAGTCATGAAAAGTGTAAAGTCTATAAATGCCATTAACATAAGCCGAGGAGGGATTCTATTGAAATTTATGATAATAAATCACAAAGTTATGATGATGTTTTTAGTATGTATTTTTATTTTTTTTTTGAAAAATTTAACTGAAAGTCTTTGTGTTGTATATAACCCTGCAAAAAATTTTAAAATTAAAACGTATTTTACAATGAAAAAGTCATTGTTTTAAAACCTGCATGTCTTACGGACTTAGTTTTAGACAGATAGCCCGTCATGTTGATGCTTGTAACAAGCAAAATTATCGGCCTCAGAATCAATTTTTGCAACTTGGTACACCAACTTTGTCCAAGGACAAATCCTATTGACTTTGGTTAGAATTGACATATGTACCCCAAAACTAGGATTTTATGACTGTACGTGCAGATTGTAAATACAAAGATGATTTAAAACACTGTATCATACACTCAGTATATTATGTAATTTACTGTTTGTAGTTTAATACAAATGTTTTCAGTTCAGTTAAAATTAAAGAAACATACATTTATTCTTCAAAGAAATATTTATATTAACCTTTTTATACATTTATTCAAAATGACTTACTGTCATTTACCGATTTTTTCAGTTGCATTTATTCTTTTCATTTGTTGGAAATTTAATAAAAATTCACCCACAAAACGAAAATTTGTTACAGCTATTACAAGATTAAATTTTGTTTGCGGTATTTTAAAAAATAAATTTTCATTGGAAATTTGTTCTTTATTTAAATTGTTTGCTTATACTCGTATACGAATTTATTTCAATTCAATACAAGAACTTCATAAATACACACACATGCACACATATGGTCATTCACACAAAATGTGTCTTTAGACTGTGTTAATATACATTTTGTAGATTATAAAACAAACAAAAATACAAAAAACGAAAACAATTTTAAATAAATGAATAATCAGTTATATTTTACGGAATTGTTAGGTAAAATTTTAACATTTACTTTTAACTTATTAATCATTTGTTTTTTACTGATGCATCAGTTGTTTAAATAACATTTAAAAATAAATAACACAAACCATTTGATTTAAATTAAAAGTAAGTAGACCGAGTTTTAAATGAAATATAATTTATTTTAAAAGGCATTTTCTGTTATTTTAACTTACAAACTATTTTAAGTGTATTAGCCCACCCGTATAAAATAGATTAGAACTGAATAGATCTATTTGTCGTGATTTAGTATAAGATCTACGCAGGATGTTTAAGCTATTTTAAAGGCACCAAAACAAAAATGTGTATAAAAGTTTAGTTTAAAGAGCTCATTTAGTCCAAAAAATGGGTTTATCTAATTTGATCAAGTTATATTTAATTTTATACATTTTTCGTATAACTTGGTATAATTCCGGAAATCGTTTTGATATATTTTAGACGTGAGACTTTTTTTTTAAATTTGGATTTTTTCATTTTGAAATTTTAATAGTGAGAGCAGTCAAGCACATATTTGGTTTTTGTTGGCGGTTACAGAGCAGTAAAAAGTTTTGTTTTATCGACGAGATCCAGGTCAAATTAAAACTGATTATGAAAGGTATGCTAGATGTAAGTAGATCTCAAATTTATGCTCAATTTCGATATCTTATTAGATTTTGTAGAATTAGGCCAAATGAAATCTGGCATAAATATTTCAGATAAAATTGATTCATGCTTAGGCGTAATGTGGATAATCAACATTATCAGCCTTAAAAATAAAAAGTCACAATGTTGTAAAGTAATAAACATTTTTGAATACAAATTTATTCCC
Organism: Eustalomyia histrio; assembly: GCA_949748255.1. NCBI lineage: Eukaryota > Metazoa > Arthropoda > Insecta > Diptera > Anthomyiidae > Eustalomyia > Eustalomyia histrio. The sequence goes on from OX456523.1 coordinate 4,744,322, forward strand.
AGCCATTAAGATTTGGGATTTAATAATAACACAAATTTCTCTCAACATGTAATGCTGATTTTTGCTGGGATATTAATATGAATAGAGAGTTTTTGGTCATGTTTATTGGTTGGTTGAATGCTGTTTTTGTATTTATTTATGCAACGAAGACCCTGGTGACTCCTACACGTTTTATTGCTATTTAAAAAGTTACAAATTCTTGTCAATACATAATTGTTTTTTCAATGAGCTTTAACCAAATAAAGTCCCTTGCCACAATACAACACAACACACATACCCAACATACCATATCATATAACAAACATATTGCAGTACAACATAATTATGCCATGCTTCATTTCGAAAAACATTTACTTGATTAAGCAAAAAACACAAAAAGAAAAAAAAAAAAACAACAACCAATATGTATGTTAGGGAACAGTGGCTAGGAGTGCTATAAAACTTGAAATCTTCTATGAGAAATCCTTTAATTCACATTTTATTTAGAAAAGTTGTACTGTTCTTTTTGTTAAATCATATGTTTCTATGTATATGTAGTTATATGGTCGGTCATGTTGCATATAAAGATAATGATAATGTTAAACTATTATGAAAAATAGTTTAACTAGGGAAGCTTAAACTTAAAAGTAACATACAACACATTTTCAAACAACAACATAATCATAAACATTCCATAGAGTGGAAGGAAAACAAAAACAAGAAACAACAACAGCTCTAGTTACTACTCCCATCCCTTGTCTTAAAGTCCCGACTTTAACACCAACACCATCCACTAGCGCAAGCTCTACATGAGTAGTCATGCTTTGCTCTATAGATAACCATCAGTGTAAAACGATTTTTTTACATGATGCTGCTGCTGTTGCTGCTTGCTGGCTTGCACCGAAGAAGGGACAATTGCAATTGTGGAATATGGTCTGTGCTGCTGCCGTTGCTGCTGCTGCCGTTGCTATATTTATGTTGTTGATTGTTGCTGTAAACCATTATCTTTAACGAATCGCTGGCTATATGCAAATTCATGGTACTTTTAACTTTTTGAATACCTTGTCTTTGAGCATGCCTAAATTCATAGTATCTCTTATAAAATCACTATTAAAACCATTGGATATTTGAGCATGGTTTAAGCTAAACTATAAATCAATACCAAAAAAAAAATAAATAAAGAAAGCGATAGTTTTGTTCGTGATGATTGATTGTATATTAATGGAACAATATCGACGGAAATTTTTGCTAAAAAAAATTCTCAAATGTTCACAGAATGCAAGTATCTAATGTATACTTTGTTAAACATCTTTTAATATTTAATTAATCTCAGACAAAACTATGTCTTTATTTTAAATCATCAAATCAATGAAATTATTTTATATAAAATTATTTATATAAAAAATTTACACATTTATTTCATACAAATTTTGTATTACTTTTGGGCCGAACAATTTTTAGCAATTTATCTAAAATATAATTGGCTGCATTTTATGAAATACATAGATCCAAAATTTATATTTCATTACCAAAATTTACAACAATTTCATTAAAATGTAATTATGAAAAAACCCCAGGCGTATACTTGATATGTATTACTTATCCGTCTGTGGATCCTTACTTTAGTCTTAGCTATCAACATAAAATAAACTATTTTATGAAAAAAGAAAAATACAGGGTGTCCGCCGGGAAGGTATACTACTTTGTTTTGCCGCCATTTTGGTAAACATTAGTCTTGACAGTTCATATTTGGCAGTCGTGAAGTAGACACGTGGCAAATTTATTATGGAAAAATATTTGATAAACCAACGTGTTACAGCTCGCCCATAAAAAAATGAGTGACGAGGCACATTTTCATTTAAATGGATATGTGAATAAACAGAATAGTCGGTTCTGGGCAATGGAAACCCCTCAAATAATTCATCAGTCACCTTTGCATTCATTAAAAGTGGCAGTCTGGTGTGCAATTTGGTCAGGAGGAATCTTTGGACCTTACTTCTTTGAAAATGAAAACGGCGTAACGGTAACTGTGAATGGGGAGCGATATCGTAATTGAATTGAAATCTTTTTAACGCCACAACTGCATGTTTTGGGCTTTATTAATATGTGGTATCAACAAGACGGTGCCACATCGCATTACTGCGAGACCTCTTTCCACAACAAGTTATTTCAAGAATTGGTGATGTTGATTGGCCTCCACGGTCGCCTGATTTCACTGCTCCGGACTTCTTTTTGTGAGGATATCTGAAAAGCAAGGTATATGCAAACAAACCAGAAACGCTTGAGCAACTCAAACAAAATATTCGTGATGAAATTAATGAAATGTGTGAGAATGTAATTAAAAATGTGCTCAAAAGGGCACGCATTTGTGAGGCTAACAGGGGCGGACAGTTATCTGATATTGTATAACATACATAATTGCCGACATTAAAAAAAACATTTATCAATATAAGATCCATTCTCTTTCATTTAATCAAAAATTATAAACAAACAAAGTAGTATACCTTCCCGCCTGCCATACGTGAATAGATCACACTTTATACGCAAATTTATTTTTTCCGAGACAGTTTTTCTATTTGAATGTAAATAAAATAATTTAGTTTTATTTTTCCTTAAATTCAGCTACATCGGTCTACGTTTGTAAAAGTTTACCCAAAAAATACAAAGAAGGAAACAATTTCAAATAAATGAAAAAAAAAACATTTATTTTTTAAGGATTGGTAGGTAAAATTTTGACATTTACTTTAACTGATTATATCATTTGTTTCTTACGGATGTAAGGATGATTAATCAACATTTAAAAATAAATAACAAAAGGCATTTAATTGAAATGAAAATTAAGTAGACCGGTTCTTAAATGAAATATAATTTCTTTTAAATGATATTTTCAGTTATTTTAACTTACAAACTTTTTTAAATGTACAGGAAAACTTTAGTTGCACTATGTAGAAATATTTCCCATTTTTTCCAAACTCCGGAATATATAATTATATATAAGTCCCGAAGATATACAATAATTTCATAAAGTCAGTCATTATATACAGCTGTGTGTGGCTAAGTGCCACATACAGCGAAGGCATTGTTTTTTTAGAACTGTAATATTTTTTTTCAATTTTTTTTTATACATTTTATTATATTGATCTAATTTGAAAAAAATTGATCTGACATTTTTCGGGTCATCTAAGATCCTTCTTAATCCCCAAATTTATTGCTGGATTGAATTTGATCTGGAATTTTACGGAAAATTTAGAATCTTCTAAATCTAATTTGATCTGCAATTATTTAGATCAATTAAGATCTTACTTATCGCCAAATTTATTGCTGGATTTAACTTAATCTGCCATATTTACAGCAGATATTATATATTATCAAATTGGATATGATCAAATATAATTCCATATAATTGTGTAAAGACTTTATCAAATCATTTAATATTTCAGATTAAAGCCTAATTGCTGAGTGTCCCGTTAACGAACAGTCAAATTTAAGTTTTATCTGGAAAACAACAACAAATATAAAGGTTTACTTGCCAGTTAGTATCGAAAGGGGCATTGCAAAATTATTACAGTTAAATTATGATAAAATTTTGCTATGATTTTCTTAAAATCGAAGTAAATAACTTTTTTTTTGTTGGACTTTTGAGGAATTTTTCCCATATGTGAATGTTGGTAGTTTGTGAAAATTTTGACTTATGATTTTTGCACACAGGGTTATCTACTAAATGCCTAACGGTTAGGAATAGCATTTATTACACACGTAGATGCGTCTTCAAAAAACCTTTCGTTTTACACCAATTTTATCTACAGTTTTTTTTTTTTTTCTCACTTCTAAATACCTAATTTACACCAAAAAGCTACACTTGCTTTGTCAGGGTAAACTTTTCTTTTAACTGTCAAAAATGGTTATGTAAACGATAAAGATTAGCAAAGTAGATTAACGTTAATCAAGTAGGTTTAGTCCGCGATCTTAACCCGCTTTAATCCCGAGACGTAAGTTTGGGCCATAAAAAAAATACCTGTCTCTTATTTTGTTTCCCCTCTACAACATAACCGAGTTTCATCAAGATCAGAGACAACCCATTGGGATAACTTGCTTTTAAAATGCAATGGATTTTGAAGCAAAGCTATAGCTTATTATTCTTGAAACAACCCATGTTGTAACCGTTTTGTCTACTAAAACTGCATACTTTACATATACAAATATGAATGTTTGCAACAATAACTGTATGTGTGTGTTAAAAAATCATTTAAAAAAAAAACAGCCAACCAACGAACAAAGCTCCTTTATAAACAAAAATTAAGATGTTTTCTCGTTCAGTACACAAAAACAATATGCAAAAATTATAGTTTTTTATGACAAACTGACAAAAAAAAAGTAGATATAAAACAACAGCAGCAGGCGAGCGAGCAAAAGCTAACCAAAAAAATGACGTCACCTAATTCGCCTACAATAATTCTCTTGTAGTTTTTTGTTTTGGCCAAGAAAGTCGTGAGCCATAAGCACGATTTTCATTCAACATTAGCTTCTTAAATCATGTTGCACTGCACCAGCAGCAGCAAGCAGCAGGAGTAGTAAATATTATGTATAGAGATTCTATGCTATGCTGGTGGAAGAGAAGACAATATCTTAAGTTAAGTTGTCTATGGCAAAACTAAAAAAAAGTGATAAATTTTAAACATTGTCGCTGACATTGAACACCAAACAAACAAAAAACACTATGGAAGTTGCCAGCCAGCCAGCCAGCTAAGCTAGATAGTTTTCCTGCCTGCCCAGGCAGCCTGCTGCTGCTGACATGCTCAATTATCAGTCCCGAAAAAGCGTTAACAACAACAACAACAGCAACAATACACATGCCCTAAACATTAGTTGTCATTGTGTTACAAACAAAAACTACTACTTGTAGAATTTTTATTCGCATATAAAGTACTAGAATGAAGAACGATGTATTAACTACTAACTATCCTGTACTAACAATATTACTAATATAGAGTTAATCTGCTTGTATTTGATGTATTTTCATATGAATTTGTATACCCTACATAAAACTTGAAATTTTTACTTAATTTCTTTAATATATTTGCTTAACATCCCCAAAATTATAATTGTGAGTTCTTTTGGGTACTAAAAGGCACTTAAGGTACTCAAATTTAGAGATTTTATTTTCATTCTCCGTCCCAAATTTATGACAAACCATGAGTGGCTTCTTTTGAGCATATACAATTCGAAAACTTAACTCTAAAAAAATAATGCCACTTCTGGTATTACGATTTACGATGTAGTTGGGTTTAGTAGTCTGTATCTCCAGCACCGCGATCAAGTAGATCTATTGTGCACCCTCTAGTATTTTCCTCAGTTGTGCTTCAGTGCAGCCTTGAGTAGCAGTACAATGTTCATCACTTTCAGCTTCTTGTATTATTCCTTCTGGTATTAGTTTAAACAGTTAGCAAATCCTCGACACTTTAAGTTTTCTCATATGCATTAGTAGTTTTTGAGCGATTTGGAGTCTTTTAACTGGTCTGGTAGATTGGTCAAGAACAAAGGCAAATTCTTAGCTCTCAGACTCAACAATTTCCAGAAATTAAAGTTCTAAACAGAAAGAGTTTTATTTCCATGGATCTGAATTCATAGGAGTTCAATATGAGCCAATGCTTAGGCAACAGGTTAGTAATTTTATAACAAGGTATATCCCTGTGATCTGAGCCAGCTAAAGACAGTCTTTGTATTGATCACGGCGAGTAAAAGAACAAATTTAATGGTTAGTGCATTGGACTGTTACAAGGAAGATTGCGAGTTCGATTCCTAGCGACGGCAGCAACAATTTAGAAAATAATGTGTATGAGATATCTATCGCTCATTCATATTGCAGCTATGAATTAAGAAGCTTCAACGAAGCCAACTCTCCATTCTATGGGGTGGAACATCTGTTCTAACCATTATAGTGTTGCCATATTTGAAGCCTTTCATCTTTCACTACATTTTGTATGTAATATGGTTTATGTTTAAGATCTGCTTTCTTCTGGAGGCTCCAGCTTGTCTAAAAATTCGGGTTCCGAAGAGATCTTTTGCCGTATAGAAATACATGTATCGGCTAAATATATGTGATTTGTTTTTGTAAATATCCCAGCAAAATAAAATGGATGTAATTCCTTACGAATCTCTTTTTCAGAACATTCAAAGATGTTAATGTGCAAATTTTTGGAATTGTAAGAAGACATTTTAAGCCACTTCCAAAATGTTGAAGTCACAAGAATAAAATTTTTTGTAACAATTCCATTGAATATTATATAATATATTTAATTTTAATATTTATAACAATTAAAAAACAATTATTTAGTTGGTCCATAAATGGTAAATACCTGCAGTCTTTTAATATCTAATTGAAAACATATTTTGCATATCAGTGATATTCACTTTGTCCTGGTCGAAGTAATAATTCTTGGCGTGTTCTAAATCACATTTTCAACTTTAAAACAAAGCCACTCCCTATATTTATTTTGTATTCTCTATATTTAACAACTTCCTTAAACAAATGAAAAAGTCTATCTGATCATCAATTTTTCATAGCACCTAAACAAACAACTTCCTCCCAATGACACGCCAATGTTAAAATCATTAATAATTCACCGAAATTTTCACAACTTCGGGTTCAGCAGATGTAGTGTTTAACTAGTTTTTCCTCAGGCCTTATTTTGCTGGGATGTGTTCTTTTTTTTAGGGAAGCAAGACTAGGGAAATGTTTTCTACACTCAGAATATTATGTAGTTAACTGTTTGTAGTTTAATAAAAAAGTTTTCCGTTTCATTTAAAAATAAAGGAACATACATTTATTTTTCAAAGAAATATCTATATTAACTTTTTTATACATTTATTCGAAATAATTTACTATCATTTACCATTTTTTTTCAGTTTCATTTATTTTTTTCATTTGTTTGAAATTTAATAAAAATTTACCCACAAAACGGAAACTTGTGGTTTATTTGTGTCCGTAACAGTTATTACAAATTTATATTTTGTTTGCTGTCTGTTTCAAAAAAAAATGTTCAAATAATTTCAATTTGTTTTTTTATTTAAATTGGTTGTATATATACAAAATTTTTCAATACAAATTACAATAACTTCATAAACACACATACATACACAAAAACATTCACACAAAAAGTGATAATAGCTTCATATGCATACATACATTTTATATTATACGATTATATTAAAAAAAAAACAAAAAATACAAAAACGGAAATAATTTCAAATAAATGAAAAAAACAGTTATTTTTTAAGGATTGGTAGGTTAAATTTTGTCATTTATTTTAACTGATTATAACATTTGTTTCTTACGGATGTGTCAGTTGATTAATCAACATTTAAAAATAAATAACAAATGGCATTTAATTTAAATGAAAATTAAGTAGACCGGTTTTTAAATGAAATATCATTTCTTTTAAAGGATATTTTCAGTTATTTTAACTTACAAACTTTTTTAAGTGTACTAATTAATGTGTTGCATTCTTTAGAAAGGGAATAGAGGAGATATGAAAGGTGGTGAAAGATGAAGGGCTTCATAAAGGGCAACAGTCATTGCGCGAGATGATAAATCTCAGAAAAGTTGGCGAAATTGGTGAAGCTTTTTAGTCTATAGATAGTTATTTTTACTTCGTTGGGATTAAGTGCTATGAAAACACCGATTGAGGCCACTGCGATTATATGAGGTATATAAAACCCATGAATATTATTTTTCTACCATTATGTTTCCGTCGCTGGTGATCGAACCTGCAATCTTCTGTGTAACACTCCCTTAAAATATGGATCCACCCCCATCGATTTTGATATTTTAAGGGCTTAGGCTTGGTAAAAAAGAGGAAGGGCCATTCTCCCTTCTTGATCATCCTAAAATGGATGAAATACACCCAGAGAATCGACATGTTGTGCACTCTCCATCCCAAGGTTACTTTTCTTGTGAGTTTATGGACAGTCGTCTGATGAAGACTTTGTGGATTAGTTAGTGGACTCAATAAATAAGTTCGTCAACTCAACATTGTAAGATTTTTAAGACAATTCATTATTAGGTAGTATATCATGAGTTCGGTGAGGATCAAATGTATTTGTTCTTTGTATGTGATAGTGGAAGATTTTCATTATTTTTCATAGTATCCTTTTGTTTATTTGTTTGTTTGCTTGTTTGTTTGTTTGATTTTTTTTTTTTTTTGCTTTGGAGTGTTATCCATTAAAGTTTGTTCAAGTGTGAATTTATTATAATGATGTTTTTGTCGCAAATCACGTTTAAAATTGACATGCTCAGTTTCTTTTTTTTTTTTTGTTCGTTTGGATTTCCATACAATTTGATCGTGGATGCTTGCAAAAATAAGCCAAAATAATAAATTTCCAAAGAAAATGATCAATTTTACTATTTTCCGTATTGTGTTTAAAAATTGTTTCATAAAAAAATAATTTATTTGCCATTTAACACGAAATGTTGTGACCAGAATTTGGGAGGACAAAATCATACTTGGGATCAAAGCATTGATGAATAACATTTTTCATATAAAAGTCATTGCTTTGTCATTAGCATTTATATGGAAAAACAACGATTTAATGATTTTTCCCCATGCGTGGATAAAGTAACTGTAAATGTAACAGAAATTTATATTAAAATTAAATGAAGATCATATTTTCATGGTAAATTTTTACAGTGTTACAGTAGCAGTTAATGATATGTTCATTAAATTTTAAAAGAAATAGAGCTAAGCAAATAAATCCTTTGATAATATTAATGATATTTAATGAAAACAAATTTATCAAATAATATGTATAGAGATTATTCACAACTGGGTCTGAGCTGACTACAACATATGTCATCGAGATTAATTTAAATTAAACGACAATGACCATTTAACATTTTTTGACGTTTAGAAAATATGAAAGTAAAACAAGTAAGTAGTTTTATTTGTTTATATTTTTCTGTCAACTCAAATAGTTTTGTATTCATTTGTATTCTATTATATTTCGCAGTATTTAATTTTGTTTTAGCCGGTAAATTCCTTATTTTTATTTTCATTTTCATTTCTATTTTTTTTTTTTTTTTTTTTGTCAAAAACATAAATTTTTGATTCTGATACGAATCTTTGCAACTGTATTCTGACGGGCTACTTTAATTCAGTTAATAGTATAGAAACAATTTGAGAAAATCGTTTCTTTATTTCTTTTCCCTTCAAAGTCAATAAAGTTGGGGAACTCTGAACCATACGAATAATATTTGTTATTTTTTTTAAATTGTTTATTAAGTCTGTAATTATTGTGTCAAAAGAAATATTATTAATCAAAAATATCGACATTTACTTTTAAAATAATACCTTTTATTTTTACTACACAATGTCCAGAAATCTTTTAACCAGAGAAGAGGCAATCAATTATCTTTATTCAACAATTAAAACAAAATTTGAACAAGATGGTGTTCTCCAAGAAGTACGCTGTTTACTACAAACCAAAATGGTAGACATGATGAAGGGTAAAAGTGAGTCCAGTTTATTGATCCAAAGACCTCAAACATCATCCATAGCGGAAGGTGAATCGTGTATGATGTTATTACATCAACTTATTATGGAATATTTGCATTGGCATGGTTTCCATTATACAGCTGAAATGTTTTCCATGGAAAGTGCTTGTGAAAATGTAAAACCTATGCGTCAATGTTTAGAAGGTGTATTGGGTAATTTTGATCATAAGGATATTCCCATTATGTTACAATTGGTAGCTGAACTTATGGAGAAACATGAAAAGAAATAATAATTTTTGTAAAAAATGTTTAACAGCATTGCTAAATAATAAATTTGACATTTCTATTGAAAATATTGTTACAATGCAGTGGTTTTTATGTAATTTTTTGTTAGTAAAATATAAAGATTTAATAGGGCTAATAATTATCTAAGAAGCATTTCTGATAATTTGAAAAGATTAAATTTTTATGAAATATGACAATCGAATAGTTGTAAAATTTTAATAGAGTACAAGATTATTTTTTTAAGCCATTTTCTTCAGCTCATCAATGCAGTGGGAATTTTTTGACGAAATTTGATAGAAAGATGTATTGTTTCATAAATAAGCCATTTTTGTGGTTGTATACGTAATTAAAACTCAAACTTGCCAGGTTTCTATATCTTTTCATTAAATTTGGTACGGGAAACAAGTGAAATTGGAACACTAAACATGGAGAACAAAATGGAAAATAAAGTGGAACGGGTGAAATTAGAAAAAAACAAAAGCCGAACGAAATTGAAAAGAAAGCGGAACGAGTGGAATTGAAGCAATATAAAAGAGGAATGAAAAATAATGCACGGGTAACGAGTGGAATCGAAACACTAAATTCAAAAAAACGAATTGGAATAATATTTAGCGATTTGAACATATTTTATTTTAGCAAATTTTTCTCCAAACCAATATCAATTTTATGTCCAAACGAATATCAATTTTAGCGCCATCTATCAGTCAGATCACAGTTTTTTCGGAATTGATTTGAATTCATAATTTCACTTTCGTACACTTTATGAAATGAAATGTTTCAACGCAGTTTTTTTTTCTTATTGGCTTTGTGGTTTAGGATAAACGAAAAAAAAAAATATTTTTAATCCATTTTCAAAAATAAAAGGGGAACTGATATTTAAAGAAACTTATTCTCGAAAAAAAAGCTATTTATAAGTGGCATTTATGAATTCCTTAAGTGTCTTTAACTATATCACCCAAAAAAATTTACATTAAAAATATTTTTAGTTGGTAAAACCCATGGAGAAAATAACTAAAGAGTGATACTGGCAAAGTGTTTTGTCGCCATTTCTACTTTTCAGACAAATATCGGAGCAATAATATTTACGAATTTTCAAATGAAATAAGATAACTTTTTTCTGTAATAATTTGTTTTAACATTATGCCAAATGATTAAATATAAGTACAAAATTTTAATCAGTTATACCGACTTCCATTGGGTTTGAAAACGTCAGTTATGTTATTGTTCTGGTTTTTGTCATAAAAATCCGTACATACTTTGTCCACGGTAAAATCAATAGTTTTTTTGAAAAATTAAAAAAATTTATTCTGTGCAAAACGTGCCTAAATGGAGTTTAAAGGGAAAAAGTGAGCCCTAGATCTACACTCACAATATATTTTCCGTTACCGACTGTAGTTTATTTAAAAAGTAATACGTAAAGTTTGTTTTTAAATGAAGAATCAATTGAAATTCATAGAAATATATTTTTTAACTATTTGAATCAGTTATTCAAAAAACAAACTATATAAATTTACAGACATTCAGTAGAAGTTGATATTTTCTGTTAAATGTAAAATTTTATGTTTTCTGTTTCTAAATAGAAATTCATATAATCCCTTTTTTTTACCAAAATAGTTTATATACAAAATTATTCCAATAAAACTTTTGTAAAATTACATAAAAACAAGCCACAAAAGTAGTTTTTTCTAACTTTTTGTCGGTAAAAATTTGATGATTATTTTAAACGACTTTCTATTGTTTTTACTACTTTTGTTGATTATAAGACAATGATTGAAAATAAACAACAAAATGGGCTGAATATAATGAAAAATCAGGAGTCCTCTTTTTGATTGTATTTTCGATTATTTTAATATTGTTGTTTTTAAGGAAATTATATTGTGAGTGTAGGAACTTGAAATTTGGCATTAAATTTTGCAGTTAGGATTTTTGCAATTTTTACGGGGAGAGATAAAATGTGCAAAAAAAACTTCCCAATGTGTTATGTCTAATAAGCTTCGTCTAAAAATTTAACACTTGAAATATTTTTTTCCCCTGAGGCTTATTTTCTGAAGAGATACTTTTGGGAATTTCCAAAAAAAAATACCCTTATGACCTGTAGACACCTTAAGGTAAAAAAAAATTAATCTTAAATTTGAAATTGAAATATCCACTACAAAAATGCTAAACAAATTTATTCAAAGAGAAAATTTCTTAAAAAAAAATTATTCAGTTTCTGTTTAATATATTCCGATATCTAGAACTACTGGTAATGAAGTAACTAGTTAACCTTAGCTTAGCTATTGGAGTTAAAACCCAACATTGATGTCTATATAAATTAATTATCAAGTAGTTAAGAGTTCCCAAAAAGTTAATTTTTTCTGGGCTATGTAAAAAACAAAAACATGTTCGCCCATTGCCACACCCACTCCATAAAAATATTAGGTATTTTTTCTATGTTCCTTTATATAATGACATTGCCTAAATTCATAAAAAAAATCCAAAAAGTTTAGAAAAAATTAAAGCCAATTAACGGCATTTGCTTTTAAATATCAACCAAGTGTTAAATTAGTGTAAACGGTTTAACGAAATTCTGAAAAAATTACATTAAAAACAATATTACCAGAAAACACTTAACAAATAATTAAAACCATGCATATTAATGCCTTAAGAAATATTATAATAACCGAATGAAAAAACGTAACAACAATTTTTATTGTTTTAATTTTTTTACACAATACGTTTTTTTTTTTTTGTTGTACCAAATAATAATTATTTCCGCTAAAAAAAAAATAAAGATCTTGCTGTTAGTGTATTTCTATGACGAGAATGATGGCGATAATGATGATGGCGTTGATATACAAAATAAATAAAAAGTTTTATGAAATATGTTAAAATCACATAAACAAAAGTGCTGGGAAATGTTTTAATTGGTGCTAGAAATGTTAATTTCTTCTTACCAACTAAAATACCACCTTTTGTTAACACTTTTTGTTATTGTTGTTGTTATTGTTACTCAAAAAACAGCACCTAAAATTTGTATACTCGTAACTGAAGAGAAATAAGCTAAAATTGTTTTACCATTTTACTGGGCATAATTAACCACTATGTGTAGTGTAGTTTAGGTAAATGTGTTTGTTTGAAAATAAAAAGAAACAAACTCCTCTACTTATTTAATGACTTTATTATTTAAAGGCCTTTTTTTCGTATTATTACACGTATTATAGTTAGGTTTTTTGTTTTCGTGGCTTAATCGTCTTAATCATTATTATTTTAGTTGCACTCCATGTGAAGGAACACCAGCCATCACACCAGTACTCAAACAGTATCCAGGGCCAGTTCTAAAAGGTGCTTATTGTCTCGCATTAATGGCTTCATTATCGATTGGAGAATATCGTTAAGTACCCACAAGAGTTAATGGAAATGTTCAAAGCATTTTAATATTTTATTACCGCTTTCTTGGTAAGAAAATGTTTAAAAACAATAATATAATTTTACGGAAAATATGGCTTAAAGTCAGATTTAAAAAAAAAACCCTATTATTTGGCTCAATAAAAATCTGATCAGTTCACTTAAATTGCAGGGAATGCAATTTTAAACTGACCTTAGGCCTAAGTAGAGTAGAAACAAGTAATTGATGTACAAATGAAGCGTTTTATAACAAATTTTAAGTATTATATGATGTTTTTTTCTTTGTGCTTCAACTTATGTAATAAATAAAAACAATTTTTTTAAGAGGAAATGAAATGAAAATATAAAAATCTTCTTTTTATTTTAAGTTTAACCGTAATGGCTTCCGTATAGAAATTAGAATTGATAAAAATGTTATAAAGTGTTTAAAATTGAAATACAATTTTAATATTTCATGATTGTTACAAAGAAGAATATTATAATGTGTGGCGTAGTTGAATTCTTTACATCCTACAAAACTGAACTGAAATTGTGTTATTATTAACCAGGTGTTTTGCTATAAAGCTGGAACTAAATTTAAGTAATTTTTATATTTGGATTTTGTCTTTTCATACACTTTAAAAATTTCCATATATTTTATGAACTTATAAATTCTTAAGGCAGAAACAGAATCAGCCTAAGCAACAACCTAAAATTCAAATTCTTTATTAAAACTAATAATTTATAAATTTTTGTTTCATACCAAAACAAAGCTTAAGTCACCTAAGCCAATTGTAGTTGGCTCTTTAACATTTAAAAGTTTTTACCAAAGATAAATTAAACTAAATCAAGAAAGAATAATTAAGAAAAATTACTAATTTTTTTAAGTTGAAGAAAGTTTTTGTTAAAATAATTTCAAAAAAATTTGCATTATTTTAAAGAAATTTTATTTACTTTAAAGCAAAACGCATAAATTTTATTTTTGTAGGGTGTAAACTTAATTTTAGTTTATATATTTTTCTCATTGTAACACAATACTAATATTAAGAATTTATAAACTAAAAATATGGAAATTTATAATGTATGCTTGATACTTTAGTAAATCAAAAAAGTCTTGACTGAAGTCAGCCGGTCGCAAGCCCAGAGAATATGGTAACTGTTTGATGTAAATGAGTGGTCCGATACTCTGTAAAATTGGAAAGTACATGATAGCGCACAACAAGCCGACTTTCGGGCTTAAGAGATTGTCCTATTTTTGAACATGAATCGATTTTAAAGAGTATATTCGATTACAATTCCTCTTTTTCAAAAAAGTCGTTCCAGTGATTTTTTATAATGGAAAAATTATAAAATTCGTAATGTCATTAAACATTAACATAAGAAAGGTTTGTCGGGAGAAGAAATTTATAATGATATGGTGCATGTGTTGGGTGAAAGCATTGAAGATGAACCACAAAGTGGACGTCCACAAACTGCAACAACAGCAAGCTAAAATACATGATATGATATTAGACGATCAACGAGTAAAAGTGCGTGGAATAGGTAATAGCAAAGGCATCTCAAATGATCGAGTCCATTTAATTTAGCATCAAGAATTACAGATAAGAAGCTTGTACAATGGCAAAATTCAATTTCTTGTCTACCCACCATATTTTCCCGAAATTTAAAAAATGCTTGCTGGCAAACGGCTTAGCTTAATAAAAAGGTTTGTGGTTTATTTTTTGTCCGTTACAGTTGTTTCAAATTTAAATTTTGTTTGCTGTCTTTTTCAAAAAAAAAAAAAAAAAAATCCAATTTGGTTTTTATATAAATTGGTTGCTTATATACAAAATTATTTCAATTCAAATTACAAGAACTTCATAAACACACATACATACAGAAACACATTCACACAAAAAGTGTCCATAGCAATGCTTACATACATTTGGTAGATTACAAAAGAAACAAAAAATACAAAAACAGAAACAATTTCAAATAAATGATAAAATCATTTATTTTTTAGGGAATTGGTAGGTAAAATTTTAACATTTATTTTAAATTTATGTTTAAACAATATTTAAAAGTAAAAAACAAAAAATGAAGTAGACCGGTTTTTAAATGAAATATCATATCTTGTAAATGGCATTTTCTGTTATTTTAACTTACAAACTATTTTAAGTGTATGAATGCTGCATTTGCAGCTGTAAACGATTTTATTGCACAGCTTCGGAAAAATTATTTTTATCCAAAAATGGAATTGCTAGATAAGCGTTGGACCAAGTGTATTGAAATTTCAGGAGATTGTATTGTAAATCTAACATAATTTTCATTGTTAGTCTAAGAACATTTCGAACAAACCTCGTAGTTTAAACATTACAACTTATTTAAACCAATTATAAAGGGTGTCCCAAGAAGAACGCAATTTTTAAATTTTAAATAATTTTAAACATATGTAAAAACAATTTTAAAAAACACATGTCTTTAGTATTAGTTAATAGCTAATTTGGACATACGGTAAACAAAGGAGAATATAAATAACACAAAAATAGTTAGTAAATTTCATCTGTACTCAATAATAAAAATCAACTGTATGTTAGGATAAAATAGCTTTTTCCGTTGATTTGTGAGTTAAATAGAGATATTTACAATTGGTATTTCGGCACAAAGAATGTTGATGAAAGTCGTAGCTGACCAGAAAATGCATTCCATTCGCTGGTGTCTAATAACTTTTTCTGTGTATTCTCCATGTTTACTAAAATTAAAAAAATAAGGAAAAAATTTTTCATTTGAAAAAACTTTTCCTATGATCTCGAGTCAAACTAAAAAATACATTTTCATACATATAAAACACAGATATTTAAAAAAATCGTGAAACTTTATTATATCGTAAAGTAGACAGAATGAGGTTTTGTATGGAACAATATATCGTGCAGATGGCCGCCGCGGCTTTGCTGGCATGCACGCGATCCTCCACATTCATTTCTTCAATTCTAGGCAAGAAAAAACTGGTTATCATTTCACGATACCGAACACCATTGACTGTTTGCGCTTGACCTGCCTCATTATCATAAAAAAAAGGTCCAATGATTCCTCCAGCCCAAAAACCACACCACACAGTGACACGTTGAGGATGCATTTGCTTCTCGTGAATCTCGAGGATTTTCCTCACCCCAAATGCGACAATTCTGCCTATTGACGAAGCCATCAAGATGAAAATAGGCCTCGTCACTGAAGATGATTTTATCGGCAAAATCAGCATTTTCATGTTGTCTCTCCAATACCCAATTAACGAACTCCCTTCGCTGTCCATGGTCAGCTGGCTTCAGTTCCTGAGTCAATTGAACTTTGTATGCATGAAGATGCAAATCTTTCGTCAAAATTCGCTGCAAAGTGCTGAGCTCGGTGTCGAATTGAGGTGGATGGAGTTTGAGCGACATCATCACGTACAGCTGCGACATTTTCGGTCGATCGACCTGGTCGATGGCGCGTTGTTGTCTTTACATCACTAACAGACCCAGTTTCGGCAAATTTATCCATTAATCTCTTTACAGTTGACTCTTTTGGAGCATTATTGTGACCCCAAATTGATCGCAATTTGCGAACTGTAGCCGCAAAACTTTCACCATTTTGGTAAAACAATTTCACAATGAGAATGCGTTGTTCATTCGTGTAGCGCTCCATTTTTACTAACCTCGTACCTTCTACTAGCAAACAATAACAATTGTTCAAATGTCAAACAATGACACTTCGAATGTTGCCAGATTTAAAAATTGCGTTCTTCTTGGGAAACCCTTTATTAACTTCTTATATTTAATGAAATGCTTTCTTTAACATTCCTGAAAAGGTTAAGAACATTTAGACCTATAAAAATCTCATTTGGTTTAGTTTTGTAAATTTTCAGGGAAAAAAATTCACGTTGAAAATTACATATTTTTTTTAATATTCTTATGTTATACATACATATATTTGAAAATTACACCTAATGAGAATTACAAATTAAAAAGTATCATATAAATAAGCAAAAATTTTGTAAAACTAATAAAATAAAGTGTATTATAGTTTACGCAAAGTACAAGCAAAATCTAAGTAAAATACCAAAATTTAATTAAATTTATTTTTTAATTAATTTTAAGTTATATAGAACCTACTCATATGTTAATACTTTTGATTATATATAATACATAAATGAATTCAATAAATAAATAAATAATTAAATTACTTAATATTTAGTAAACATTTTTCTGAGTGCATAGTTGAGTTCAAATAATAAAATGTCTGCCTAGCGTAGAGTATCGAAATAGTAACAAAAATCGTTTAATATGCAAACATTTTCAATTATACATTTTCAACAACTTTTTTGTTCTTTCGTTTATTATGATTTTTTTTTTTTCCTTTTTTGCAATTATTATTATGATGGCGCTTATTCCAAAAGATCAATTACTTTTCATCATTTTTTATATATGTAAATGATCATATGTAGTTTTAGAGCAAATTTTGCAGTATATTGGAAAATATTGTTCGTATGTGTATAGTAACCTTTTATAGGAATAGTATTTTTTTTTTGCTTTGTAACGAAATTTTAAAAATAAAATCGTTAATCTAGGAAACTATGGATTTTAAAAATTTATTTTGTCGCAATGTTATTTAGCCTCTTGAAATTTGCTTAGTAATGCGAACCTAGTTCATTAATACACCCGAAGGAATACAGGTGCTGATCATCATTATTTCCTAGGTGAAATAATCCTCACTTTGTAATAGTTGATATGAAGTAGTGAAAGGCAATTTTCTTTATTTTATATTCTTTAATCAAATATGGAAGTAATTACTGACTACGATTTGATTGTGGAATCTAAATAAAACTTCAGCATAGTAGACATTAATTAAATTAATTTTAGAAATGGTCATATATGGAGATTAGTTTCTTTTTTTTAATAGTGACCCTTTATTAACCCATATTTACATATTACATTGTGCAACAATAATTTTATACGTTTTGAGTGTGCAAAAATGTACAATAAAATATTGCATTATTTGTAATCAAAATTTAAAAATCTTACCAAAAAAATTTAGAAATTTATGGAAAATATAATTTTTTGTTCTAGGTATCGTTTTGTCCAAAAATGTTTGTAAATTAAGTAAAATTATTAAACCAAAAATTTTGAGTATTTACGAAAGAAATTCAGCTACGGTTATTTTTTTTACTACGATATGTAACTACCCAGCAAAAATAAAGCTGTAAAAGAACAAATTAAAGCATTACTACTCTGACAAAAGCATCACTTCTTTTCTAATGGTTTCATTGATGAATTTAACATTGGCGTGTCATAGGATGGAAGTATTTAAATTAAGCTGCTAACCATTACTCATACTTTACGCTAAGGAAACAATGATAATACAATGATTAGATATTCTGATGCATGAGTGGAAAATGTTCATATAATTTGTACACTCACAATATTATTTCGTTAAAAACAACTTAAAATACATTTTAAATTAATCGAAAATACAATCAAAAAGAGAACTACTGATTTTCCAATATATTCAACCCATTTTGTTGTTTATTTTCAATCATTTTTTAATAATCGTCAAATGTAAAAACAATAGAAAAAAAATAACCATCAAATTTTAACCGACAAAAATTTAGAAAAAACTACTTTTGTGGTTTGTTTTTCAAATTGAAAGTTTTTTTTTATTTGTATGTAATTACAAAACAGAACACAACACATGCAGATGTATATATTTTTATAGGCTTTGTGTGTATGTATATTTGAATAATTTCTTGTAATTTTTATTAAAATAATTTTGTATATATACAAATTAATTTGGTAAAAAAAAACAAAAAGGAATTATATGAATTTCTATTTTTTGAAGCAGAAAACATACAATTTTACATTTAACTGAAAATATCAAATGCTACTGAATGTCTGTAAAGTTGTATAGTTTGTTTTTTGAATGACTAATTCAAATAGTTAAAAAATATATTTCTATGAATTTCAATTGATTCTTCATTTAAAAACAAACTTAACGTATTACTTTTTAAATAAACTACAGTCGGTAAGGGAAAATATATTGTGAGTGTAGTACTTAAGCTTTGATGAAAATTTAATTTATAAGAATGCAGGAAAATAATTTTGAAGAAGCTAAATTTATGTATTGATATAGAAATACTCTTTATTAGAACAAATAATTCTGCATTAGTGAAAATGTATTTTTGGGCAACTGTAAAATATTTTTGAGAAATTTTAATGAATTTTTGGGACAGATTAAAAATCTTTTTGGATAATTTAAAAACTGATTGGATAATTTTAAAACATTTTTACACAATTTTAAAATTATTTGGAAAATTCTTAATTAAAACTGGAAATGGTGAAGTGTTAAATAAAATGCACAGATTGTGTCATCATAACTACTTAAGACTGAAAAAAATGCAAATGACAGGCTATGCTAGTTTCAATTAAAGGTTATATAAATTTGTTTTACTTGATTTTTTAAAACGTTTTTAAATTGCAAAACTGCATAAACTTTAACCTGCATGATATTTAAAACAAAAATATAAAAATAATTCTAAAAGTTCATTAAAACTATTTTCTTATTGAAATTTTTGATTTGGGGTGATCAAAAAATAATATTTTAATTTGGGTTTTTATACAAAACACTACATTTGAAATATGAACATATGAATTTTTTGCCAGTTTCTTAGAATAAATAAAAATCATAAAAGAATGTTAACTAAAGTTTAAGAAGCAATGAAAGAAGTCATAGCCACAGAATGACTACAATTTTTTTTTGCTGGGTATGTAATTTTTTGGTTATGGATAAATTTTCTAATTGAAACTCTTTTGGAAAATCGCATATTGTCAAATAAATGCCAACCAAATATACATTTACAAATATCTTCCTGTATTTGCCACTGGTAACAATAATTTCCACCTTTACTTTATTATTTTTTAACATCCTTTTTTTTAACATCATCCTCATCATCACTGACATCATCTCTGAATGTATGTGTGAATAAATGGTTATGGAGTTTTATAAACAATTTATTTGATAGAACCATTTCCATGGTATGAGTGCATACATATTGTTGTATCATAAAATCTGCGCATGAATGATTTTTGAAGTAAAAAAAAAAAAGATGGTTGTAGAAAAAAAAGTAGCAATATTCCGCAAACAACTGACAGGAAATTAGTTTCCATTTTTTGATGAATGCTTCGACAGGATAGCTCTTCACTTTTCATACACATATTTTTTTTACATCACCCCTTCCACCACCAGCAAATTTCATTCAGTTCTTTGTAAAATTTCTTACTTCATGTATAAATTCATCAGTTTTTTTTTTTTTTTTTTGCTGAACGATGTATTTTTTATTTCCATCAACCATATTTTCCCCATTAAAAGTATGACAAAATAAACTGTTTTTTTTTTTTTTTGTTTTGCTTTTCATTACAACAAACCTCCCAATTCTGGCTGGCATCCTTTTATTGGATTCATGTTGAAGAGAAAAAATTAAATATGATAGGAAGTGTTACAAAAGAAAGTATAAATTATAAATAAATAAAATATATATATTGATGTTTGAAATTGTTTCATTTTATTCCCATTCCAACACTTTATTACATTTTTTTTGTTGTATATTTTATCATGAATGTCATAAAAAATGCTTTCCTTTTTTTAATAGTCTTTGATTACTTATGTGAAATATTCTATCAATGTTTCAATAATTTACAATGTACAATAACAACCATCATTTTCAATTAAAAACAGATTTTGTTAAATATAATTTGATGTTTTCTTTAGGGGTATAGATGGCATCATCCAAAAAAAAAAAAAAGTAATATTGAAATCGATATCACCAGTTGGCGCCTTGTTTAGTAACCTGAATTTTTCTTTATTTTAATTAAGTTTAATTAATGGTAAACAAAAGGAAGAAAAAAATATATTCAAAATAATTTTAAAATTTCGTTAATCGAATATAATTAAATTTTCATTTATTTTGTGTTTTTTAATACGAGGTCGGATCAATAAGTCCGTGACTTTTCGAACTTCCCTCGTAGTAGTATGAAATGCAACACTGCTCCCATCAAGTACCACTTATTAATAGACTACTGTCAAATGTTGAGCAAGTTCCGTCATTTACTTTGCGTTTAACAGCAGGATTTTTCGAGGTACATAAAAAAGGCATTTGTTTGATCAATAATTTCATCGTTGGAGCTAAATCTCCTTCCACCGAGCCATTTCTTTAGGTTTTGAAATAGGAAATAGTCACTGGGGGCTAAATCGGGAGAATATGACAAGCTATCGCACATTCAATATTGGATCGGTCAACACCATATCGTTTTTCCTTGGTTTGATTGACAGTTCTTTTTTCGCAAAAAATAATGTTTGAAGAGGATTCAAAATTCACTTTTTTCCACTTTAAAAAAAATCTACGAGATTGTATGTTTTGAACAGCTCTTAAACGCAAAGTAAATGACGGAACTTGCTCAAAATGTGACAGTATTATATTAACAGGTGGTATTTGATGGGAGCAGTGTTGCATTTCATAAAACTACGAGGGAAGTTCGAAATGTCACGGACTTATTGATCCGCCTCGTACTATATAGTTGCTTTTTTTTCTGTGTGTATTTGTTGATAGTTATTTTAAAAGGAAATTAAAATTTTTTATATAATTTTTCAATAAAATTATTTCGCTTAATTCATCATTCGAGCCGTAATTTCCGAGGTCATATCCCTTAAAAGGCAAACACTTAAACAAATTATTCTTTTAATTAAAATAAAATATTGAAATGTTTAAATGGCAAATATATCGAAGAAAATTAAAATTAGTTTTAATACAGTAAGTAAGATTGTGAACTATGTATCTGAATGCCCACACCCTGAAAACAGTATCATACTCAGAATATTATGTAGTTAACTGTTTGTAGTTTAATAATATTTTTTTTTACTTTTAAGGTTAAATTTTTATTGTTTTTAGGGCGGATTTTTAGAACTAAAAAACCTTTTTAGTGCTATTTTTAGTGGATGTCCTCTTTTTAGACATCAGTCGGTATCTTCACTTCCGATCCCTTTTTTAATATATGTAACATTTTAAGGAAATTTAAGAAATTTAATTGGAAATAACATTTTCTTCAATAACCACTTTTTTAAAATTAGTAATATTTTTTGCTAATTTTAGCAAATCGGTTTTTAAAAATTTGTAAAATGATTTTTACTAAAAATAAGTACAAAAATAGTAGAGTGGAATTAAAAACCGTTTACGAATTTTTCTACTAACTTTTTTTGCTGAGTGTACTGTTTACTGGGTGTATGTAAAAATTTACTTAACCCATTTTACACATCCGTTGTTGTAAAGAAACATCTGCTGGCAAGACAAGATAAATTTAACTTTATCTTCCCTACCACCTATTCTATTTTCAGCGAAATCGGAATTCTTACTAGGAATAGTAAGATTATATTTCAACCACTGTGTCTTGAAATTATAACATGTTGCTTATAAACTACCACCTATTTTCTCTGTGTGTATTTAAGAGATAACCACAACAACAAAAACACTACAAAATCTCAATATTCATCTAGATCATTTAACAAGCACAAGACAGGATTTTAACTCTATGGTTGTACATCACTCTAAATCAGCCTTGAGTCAATGAAATGACAGGAAAAGACAAGACTTTGACAATGGTTTAACAACTTTATTTCTAGAGAGTTAACTTTCTGCCAATTAGTTACAAATACGCACATAAATAAATCTAATCAAACATCTTTGGTTAAGCATTAAATGACTGGCGGCTCTATTATCCCTATAACAAATGCAGCCAACATGTACAGAGACAGCAGTGGCAGCGGCAACGGCAACGGTAGCAACAACACTAAATAAGTTAGACAAAGAAATTGACTACAATAATGGTGATACAACCATAAACTATTGTTAGTGTCACACCATAGAAAGAAAAAAAAAACAGACAGCAACAAAAACCACTCCTATTAGACAACTGTATATTAGAGGAAGCAGAAAGAAGGAGCTTTAAAATAGCAAACACCTATTTTAACATCAAAAAGAAACATAAATTAAATCAAGTCATGATTTAAGCTTATAAAAGTCTTTGATATTTTATGCAATTAAAACTATTAATATTTAAAAAGGTATTAAATTAAAAAAAGAAAAAAAAATGTTGTTTAACAAACTACTCAAAAGCATCCACGAACAGTTTGATGACGCCCCTTTTACTGTAAATTTTAATTAAGACATTAAATTTTTAACCAAAACATTCACTTCTTCGACACAATATCCAAAAAAAAATTTAAAAAAAAAAAATTACAAATGAAGTCGTAAATAAAAATCATGTTTTCGACATAAAACTGCCAACTCCTCAATATTATATACGAATTGATTACTACACACGCTGAAATAGGCAGACAAACATAAAATCAAGGAAATTATAGTAAAATATGTATTCAAAAATAAAGGTTCATACACTTATATTAGTATACACTATGTTACAGAAGTATACCGATACAAGAATTTCTTAAATGTTGTATGAAATAAATACTGATACTCGCTTCAACAATTCGCAATATCCTTAAACCATTTCTAGTGGAAATGTTCTTTTCAAACAAAAACTTCTTAACATTAATGAAACTTTATTTTTAATTAATTTTCCATAAATTAGTTTGAAATTTTTATAAAATTCTGTAACATCCAACAAACTATGGAATTTGTAAAAAATAATATCATGTAAATTTTTCTATAAAAACGGGTCTCTTCCAATGGATAATTTCTATTGAACTGACAATTATATGTGTTTTAAAGGAGATAAAAATAAAGAACCCCTATTATGTCCTAACGGCACACAGAGAGCATAACAAAGTTAACTTGTGCGACAGCATATCTGAAATTTGCATTTTTTACATAACATTAAAGTATGTACTAGAGAAAATAAAAGTTTTGATATTCATATTTTATATATTTTGGCCTATTTGACTTAAGTAATAAACGATCTTCGGAAAAGATCGTGTAAAATATCTTTCAACTATTTTATTTGCTCTTGTCACCGCCTTAACATAAGATTCGGTTGATAGAACAAAATAAAGCTACGTCAGTTTTTATACCCTCCACCATATATGGTGAGGGTATATATCAGTTTGTCATTCCGTTTGTAATATGTCGAAATATAGGTTTAAGACCCCATAAAGTATATATATTCGTGATCCTTATGCAATTTTGAAGTCGATTTAGCGATGTCCGTCTGTCTGTCTGTCTGTTGAAATCACGATCACGACGCGAAGACGCAAGTGAGGGTGCCTATTTTTACCCAGATTATTGAACATCCTCCCGAGCAGTTTGGTATTTAAAATGAGCAAAATCGGTCAAGCGGTTCAAAAGTTATGAGTGAAAATGTGAAGGTACCTCTAAATTTTCCATACAAATTTGTACAATTTTTCTGTATCTATTTTTTTTTTCTGTTAAGTAAGTAAAAATGTTATTAAGTCTTCTTATTGTTCGATTACATTTATTGTCTTACATACTATGATAACTAAGTTAACGTAAAAATGAACAATGTTAAAGTCGCTAACAGAGCAGACCTCTGTAAATAACATTGCTAAAACTAAATAACAAAAGTTCGTTACATAAATTGACAAAACATATTCATATTACAGTTCATGCAAAATTTAGTATATACGTATATCATATTCATCCCCTTTGGTGGAGGGTATTCAAAGATTCGGCACAGCCGAATTTAGCCCTTTTTTACTTGTTTTCTTTTCTATTACATTTAAAATTGCACCGCAATCAAGGTTCTCACTTGGCGTGTATCGTTTATAAGATCATTCATAATTTTAAAAATGATTTGCATTTAAAGAACCAATTGATAGCATTGCAATGATTTGAAAAAGTTTATTTTAACAGCAGTTCACCTTTGCAGATGATTTTTGTTTAAAATCATATAAAATTTTCCAATTTTCATAAATCCCAAATACTTTTTGTGCACAGTTTACATCGTTAGGTAACAAACTTCAACTGCGGGCAATATTTAAAAAGATGAAGGAGTACAAAAACTACTTTTAAAATTATTTACAGTTTCCCATCAAATCAGACAGCAATTAACTTAGGGGGGGTGCTGAGGCTTATGGATCGGTAAGTAGTTAGCTTGTAAATTTAAGTCTTACATGTTTTTTGGCTAATAAATAGAAGCCAAATGTTTTTCTCTTTGTTAAGTTAAAGAAATAAATAAAAATCCTTTGGAGGGTATTAAAAATACATTTGTTAAATAAGCTTAAGTCTTTAAGGCATCCTACACTTTTTGTTAAGTGCATGCTGAGAATGTTAAATAATTTGAATATACTGTTGGAACAGTGGAATTTTTCGATGGAAAATCTGTTAAAAAACAATACACAAAAATATTCGAGCCTCTCAAATTTCAGCCAATTAAAATAAAAAAGAATGAGATCAATATACAATCGCACTATATGTTTTTAAAGGTAATGGAGAATAAGGGGAATTATCAAGTACACAACTCAATTCGACACTCGACCATATGGCTTTTGTTCGACATGGACCTGTAAGCAATTTTTCGGAATGATAAATATGGTATTTTCAGAAGTTAGGTAAAAGATTAGTAGTGGAACAGTGGAATTTTTCAGTGGAATTTTTCGATGGAAAATCTGTTAAAAATCAATATACAAAAATATTCCAGCCTCTTCTGCCAATAAAAAATAATGTGATTAATAGACAATTGCACTATACGTTTTCAAAGGTAATGTGGAATAAGAGGAATAATCAAGTACACAACTTAATTCGACACTCGACAATATGGGTTTTGTTTGACATGGACCTGTAAGCAATTTTTCGGAACGATAAATATGGTATTTTCAGAAGTTAGGTAAAAGATTAGTAGTTTCTGTAGTGCCCAGACGTTTCCCAACGGATATTATACCAATATACGGTTTTGGGATTATATCCGAAACACCTTCGGTCATAATCCCACAAAGCTTTTATGTAGCAAAATAGTGGCCCAATACTTGTGGCTTTATAGCCATTTTTTTTTTGTGAATTATGACAGAAATATTTTCGGGCAGAATCCCAAAACCGGAAATTGGGATAATGGCCATTTGGGTTATGTCATGTCTTGTAGATATTTACAAGGCATTCAAACGCCGACCCTAATTATTTACTACTTTCGGAATATTTTAAGCTTCTCAAAGATCATTCAACAAGATTTCAATTAAATTTAGGGTCACTGTAAAATGCAGTTGCTTCTACTTTTCAGCACGTGTTTAACGACTGATCTATTTAATCCCCTTATACAAAGATTTATTTCGAAAGATCTGCGAAAAATTCTATAGACTAAAATTTTTAGATTAATAGAGACTATTGGTCAAACTCAAAATGCTGCTTAATATTTGACGAGAGATGTAGTGACGCCGACCCACAACCATATAACTGGGGTTTGATAAATAAACCTAAATTTGTATATGAAGATTTCCGACAAACAACCATCCACATTCTGAGATAATGCAATCAAAGACATTAATTTATTAAAGAAAGAACATTAGTTGAAACTATTTCCCAATAGATGGCGCATCTGAAAATAAATTATCCCTATAAGGCATATTTTGCTACAATATGCAACAGGGTATTATTGATTTTCTATTTCGTTCGTAACATAAAAGAATATTTGCCAAAAACTATACAAATATATATGTTTTATATTATACTTTAATTTTCTAAATCAATAGTTATTTAGATGTTTAAAAACACAGTATTATAATTTTTCGTATGTGTATTTATTTTTTTGAAAGAAAGAATTAACATAAATATGCAGCTTGCAATGGCTCAATACTTGAAAATTATACGAATTTACCGAAAAAAATACCATAAAAATGTGAAACAAATGCTTTTATTTCGTCGAACATTTCATTTCACATTTAGTATTATTAAATAAGTCTGCTAGTGACAGTGTAATGTACTAGAATTTGAAATTTGTATTAAATGTCATATTTGTGGTTCCTAAGATAATTAAAAGCCAAATCCAAGGCCATGCCGACCTAAGCATGGCGCAGGGTATTGTTTTTTATTTACTTGAGCGCCATCTACTTCTAAGTATAGACACTAAAGCAATTATGCATTTTGCTCTATCTTTATATATACATTTCTTTGAATGGAATATAACGTTTTACAAGAATCAACGAAGCAATATTAACAGATTAACACCAGAGATTCTGTGAAAAATTTATTATACTAATCTTTCTTCTGAATTGTAATCCATAAACTAAAGAAAATAATCAGCTTTTTTAATGACATTCGATGAGTTTTAAATACTAAAAAGATGAGACAAAAATAACTTAACATCATAACGAAATCAAAAAGTAAACATTTCTAGCCCTTAAATATAAGATTGGATAGCTTAAAATGTGTTATTTTTTCCTCCTTAACAACGGAGGTCACAACATTATTTTTCATTTATTTTCTTGTGATTGCAGGCCAGGCAATATGAAGGTCAGACATACTATAAACCAATCATTTTAGAATTTCTTCGTGTAAAATCGATGCATTGTGGAATATTAAGTTGGTACTTTAAGGCTTCTGGACTCACAAGGAAACTATTGCAATAAGTTCCCTTCGATCATTAAAAGTTAAAAAGCGTAGTCAAAAATAAGATAGTTAAACATATTTCAAATTTACGAAAATTGAATTTACTTGCATAACCAGTGAACTCATAACTGCCACCTATTTGAAATAATTAAAATATATTTAAAAAAGGCTTTTCGAAAAAGTGACCTTTAGGCCGATATTTGTAATTAAATTAGAAAAAGCTTAAACACGCACTCGATTAAATAAAATTTAAATTCTTTTTTGTCCTCTATCTCATTATTGAGTTTTATTAAGGTTTGAGGAAACTTTGCTTGGCGATTTGACGAATTCATGAAAATAATTTTTTCCCAAGAACCATTTGTAGAACAACATTTTTTTTTTCTTTACAACAGGTTCAAACAGAGATAATTTTTGTTTGGAATCGTCCCAAAAGCAACCGGTTGTTTTATTTATAGGTAGAGCCGATTTTTCCAGAATCGGTTCATAGTCCACATTTAAAATGAGTATATTCCCAATGAGAACTAGGACAGTTTTTTCCAAAGGAAATGATCCTTATTGCTGGGATAGTCATAAGTTTTTATATAAATCTTAGGGATATGTTCGAAGCCGGCTTCGCTTAGCTAAGCTTTTTTGGTCTTAGTCTAAGGCAAAGATATATAAAATATGAGAGAAGGGAATTAAGGAACTTAGCAGAGTCACTCAATTACCTACCTCTGAAGGTTTTGTGAACTGAAATCTGAGAACTTGGCACATGTTTTGTGTGAATGCTTGAATGTGTAAGAGGAGACTGCATTTTTTTTTTTGGTGGTAATTCAATTAGGCCTTTCAATGTTTGAAATTATTTGCCTCACACGATAATTAGCTTTATTGAAGACCTGATATTTTAGAGTTATAATAATAGAGCAGCTCAAAATATTTAAATTAGTGGAGGTGTTACGTGTCATCTCTATAGAGAAAAGGACCTATCCCAGGACACGTCACGTGACCGGTCACAGGACTGGTTTTTTTATATGAAACGAACCAGACACCTTAACACGGGCTTGTCCTAGGAGGGGTCAATTTCCCATGTGAACATGTCTCACAACTAACCCCAAAGAACATATCACAGAATCAACGCAAAAGAACATGTCACCCAACTAACCCCAAAGAACCAACGCAAAAAACATGTCATGACTTTTTAATGAGTCACGTGGTAGGTACTTTAGGAACATATCCTCGGTCCCGTTTTCACCTATCACGAGACAGGTCCCAATCCCCAACTGACCCCTTTTAACCTCGCATTATTATTATTTATTATCATTTTGAATGTATTTAAAATTTCCAAACCCCAAGCCCACTGTAAAAATAAGTTAAAATTCATTTTATACGTTTTAATTTTTTATTACTTCATGTTCATGTTATTTGTAATTTTAACAAGATAATTTTCTTTAAAGCATTTAATGATCAACACTGAAAATGAAGACACAAAACAATAGGTAGAAGAAAAAAGACTAAAACACTAACTCACTCCAGGCTAAATGGTTGGATGGCTGCCAGAGTAGTGGTTGGTAGCAGCCATTGTATGATCCCATCGTTACTTGCGTGAGGCAGTTAAAATAAGACACACTTAATTCAATCGCACTTACTGTGTGGATGAGTATTTATTGGATGTGGAAGGATCTTCTTTAAACTGAATGGTTAAGCTTTTATATACAGAGGGAATTGCAGCAGATGCTAGCAACTTTTAAAATGTTAACATTTAATAGGTAATTGTTGAGGAAAACTCTTTAAAATATATAAAACTAATTAATTTTTATTATAAAATTTTGTATTTATGTGGGAAATATTTATCTTTAATGATGTTCTTTTGGATAGCTTATAATAAATACCCACTGGTCAATACTAATGAAGCTGTCAAATCTGACATATCTCTCTTTCTGACTATTTGACTGCCGGTCGGTCTGTCTCTATCTCCGGGTATTGTGACAACCATGAAATTCCTTTTCTACCCAATTGATATTTCTACGAATTCGTATGAAATGAAACCATCATGATCAATACGAAATGGAAGGAATTGAAATACAATACGAATTTAGTTATTGATACATGTTTTGCAGCTTAGCAAAATGGCATGTCTGCTCATGTTTATAATGTTGTTGTTGTATTATTAGCAGTAACAATCATCAAGCTACAGGCTACAGTTTGAAATATGTTTCAATTTCCAGGAATAATGAAATGATTCTTTCTTTATTCACATAAACCAACCAAACTTAAGCAAAATCCAATTGTATCCAATATTCAATTCAATTCAATCTGTTCAATCTAATAAACTTGCCACAGTCCACCATTTTTGCGGTGTTTTGACACCATCTTGGTTCATAAAAAAACAACATAAAACGTGATCAAACATGTTGTTTTTTTTCTTATTTTGAATTATGTTGACCACGATTACAAGTTTCTTTTAAGCTCCTCCTTTTACAGAGGCGTTGTAGAAAGGTGTAACAAATGAATTGGAAAACGTGTTTTTTTTTTTGCTGAAAAAAAGCTTAAAACTCAAAACTGGTTTATGACCAAAAAAAAAAATTAAATAGGGGAAATTCAACACGTTTAAATAGAGAGGGAGAGGAGAGTATCCAAAGTCAAGAGTAATTTTTATCGGTCTATAACCACCATTAATTAAATAATAGCCACCACAAACAACAACAGTAACATTAACAGTAACAACAACTTTTTATTTAAAGCATTCTCAGGGGTATGGAATACGTAGTAGTTGTTTTTCAACAACAATTTCAATTGTCAGTTGTTTTATCATCATACAGCTGTTTAGTTTTAAACGATCGGATAATAAAATAAACAAGAAATCTAATAACAGAGTTGCTTTATAAAGATGTCAAAATGACGTCTAATCTAAATTATTTTTATTGTACTTGTAGTTTTCATTATTGTGTTGAATATTTATTTACCGGCGGAAGATAATAGTGTTGGATAAACTTAAACATGTCTTGAAGCACGTACTTTGTCTACTCTACTCTATTATTTTATTGGTTATTATTTTAATAAAAAAAATATTTGTATTTTATTGTTATGTTCTATCGAACAATGAATTTAAAACATATTCAACTAACATTTATTTTTTAATATTGTTTTTTAAAATGCTTAACAATAGAACTATGTATTTTTAAAAGTTTTGATCGGGTGCTAGAAATTTTCTTTCATACAATCAATATCTGGGGTAGACAAATTATATTTTAACAAGTTTAAATATGTATTTTATTGTCGGTTGATTATTAGAATGTGAAAACAAATAGGCCCAAACCAGATAGTGAAAGTGCTAGTGAACAGTAGCAGATATGTCAACATTTGTTCTTGAATTGTGCGAAAACTATTAAATATTATTCAGAATTTTTTTTTGAATTTTTTTTTTCAAGGCAGCTCTTTAGAAAATTTTTAATTTCTCAGCAGCGGCAAATAAATAAAATAAAAAATTTGCTTTAACGCCAAACTGTCGCACTGCGGTAAAATAATAATAATAATAGCTTAATTAATTAACTTAGGTATTTCAGGGCAACAGTAAAACCACCGGGAAATATATCGGTATTGGAGAGATTAAAAAGATTCTGCCCTTGCATGGGACATGAATTCCACTTTCGGTGGATGTAGGTCATGTTAATACAGAGAGGATCAAAAGTGGTGAAGTGAGTACACTCACAATATTATTTCGTTAAAAATAATCGAAAATACAATCAAAAAGAGGACTACTGATTTTTCATTATATTCAGCAAAATTTTTGTTGTTTATTTTCAATCATTGTTTAATAATCGACAAAAGTACACTCAGAATATTATGTAGTTAACTGTTTGTAGTTTAAAAATAAAGGAAAATACATTTATTTTTCAAAGAAATATCTCTATTAACTTTTTTATACATTTATTCGAAATAATTTACTATCATTTACTGATTTTTTTCAGTTTCATTTATTTTTTTCATTTGTTTGAAATTTAATAAAAATTTACCCACAAAACGGAAACTTGTGGTTTATTGGTGTCCGTAATAGTTATTACAAATTTAAATTTTGTTCGCTGTCTGTTTCAAAAAAAATTTTCAAAAAATTTAAATTTGTTTTTTTATTTAAATTGGTTGTATATATACAAAATTTTTCAATACAAGAACTTCATAAACACACATACAAACACAAATACATTCACACAAAAAGTGTTTATAGCTTCATATGCATACATACATTTTGTATTGTACGAGTATATTAAAAAAAAAAACCAAAAATACAAAAACGGAAATAATTTCAAATAAATGACAAAAACATTTATTTTTTAAGGATTGGTAGGTAAAATTTTGACATTTATTTTAACTGATTATATCAGTTTTTTCTTACGGATGTGTCAGTTGATTAATCAACATTTAAAAATAAATATCAAATGGCATTTAATTAAAATGAAAATTAAGTAGACCGGTTTTTAAATGAAATATCATTTCTTTTAAATGATATTTTCAGTTATTTTAACTTACAAACTTTTTTAAGTGTAGTAAGAGCGATCGAGAATCGTTTAAAAAAACTATGAATTTTTAACTGACAAAACGTAGGCAAAAAAACGCTATTTGTGGTTCGTTTTTCAAATTGATTTTTTTTTTTATTTTTATGTAATTTTACAAAATACAACACACATAGATGTATATATTTTTATTTTCTATGTGTGTATCTATTTTTAGAAACAGAAAACATAAATTTTACATTTAAAAGAAAATATCAACTCCTACTGAATGTCTGTAAATTTATATACATTTGAATGACTGATTCAAATAGTTAAAAAATATATTTCTATGAACTTCAATTGATTCTTTATTTAAAAACAGGCTCTACGTATTACTTTTTAAATAAGTTATTGTGAGTATATAATTTTCCATAACACAAACATGTGCCTACTCCAACGAACATCACAGTAAAGTCGCATACTAAGGATTTCTGACTCCTTTGTCTTTCGTATAAGAAATAATTACATGGTTGAACTTTTAACAAACAAAAATTAACCTATTTGCAGTAGCCCACCAAGTGATCGGAGATACATCCAAATTCAGTGTGATATTGATATTTTTTTCCAAAACACATAATTATAACCTCTTGCGGAGCATTTTTGGTTCTTACTTGTATCATAAAAAATATGTCAAGTAAATTTTTTACACGTGCAAATTGATGACAGGTCATAATCAGCACATACATTATTCCTATTTTCATTTTGGCGATTATGACCGCTAATTTCTAATGAAGTATGTTACCTTTTACAAAGTGGTACTTTACAATAGTGTAAAATTGAAGCAGAGCCGCGAATAACGTTGTAAGCGACAAAATTGAAATTGTTGAGAAATCAAAAGAAACGTTTTAAAACTTGTAGGTTTATCCCACTGACTTACTTTTTTAGATTGCATTTTAATAACAAAATCCTGTAAAGTCATAAAAGAGAGTTATTCTAACGGTAATCTTGAAAAAACAGGTTTGTAAAAATTGTCGCTTAAAACGTTATTCGCGGCTCCGCTTCAATGGTTGTTGGTAATTTGTGTATCAAAACATATTAGTCTCAATCAAGTGAATGCCAGATTTCTCTCTCACATTTATTTTTAATTTTTCATTTTTTTTTTTTTTTTTTTATTTTTTCTAAAAATTTATAAATATTTTTATTCTTCTTTACTATTTGACGTTTTACATCATGAAAATACAACTAACTGCCTGTTCACAACAAAATATTTGTATATTGTAATCCAATACAACATACCCAACATTACCCAAATATGCGGATTTAAAGTTATGTGGTTTTAAATTCAACTTTTTCTATTATTCTTTTTATTGATTTTTCATATTTTGTTGTCATTTTAAACGTTTTTAAAAGTTGGCATCGCTACTGAACAGTAATTTTCAAAATTTGTTGCCGTTTCATGTAGGAGTGATTTTGCACGAATTCAAAAGCGGGTCAGAACTTTGTTTCTAATTCATAACTACTTTACTTATTAATTAAAATTTATTTTTAAACTTCAGATACTTTATTTATTTTTTAACTTTTATAAAACTGGTTTTACCAGATAAGTGTGATAAAATTAACAGTTTTCCCCCTTTTTATGTTTTTTTTATAATAAATAAATGATTTTTTTTGGTTAATTTTTTTATTTTTTGACTTTTTTATGCGAATTTGATATAGACTTAACGTTATGCGGTTTTCTAACTTTTCGGAACAAATCATCCACTGCACGCAGACAAAAACCATGGTTGCAATATGATCACTGCTACTATATTATTCTTTCTGAATTCAGGTATGGTTGTCACAATCAAGTTGTTGAATTATAAATAGATTCTAACCATCAATATGGTCACTACCATCATTATTATAGTAAATATTTTATTATTTCATCACTGCCACATTCTAGTTTATACATGATTGTCTGTAACCATACAGTGGTAACAAAAATTTTGACTATGAAAAAATATGATAATAACGCAACTATAAAATGTTGACAACAGTCAATGAATAATTATAAATATAAGCCTTGTTTTCATTAAATTAAATTGTATTAGTTGTAAATATTATAATATATGATCATTTTCACCTGGGCGATTTTGAGTTTTGAACCCAAGAGCTATTTTGTACGAAAAGGTTTCTTATGCAAAATGGTAGATTTTTAGAAATTTTTCTAATAGAAACATTTTTATATTATATAGACTTTTTCTTAAAGTAAAATTCTCAGATTTTGTAAACTGTTTCTTAAAGAAAACTTCATATATTCTTAAAAAAACTTAGATTCTAAAGCCTTTATTTGAACACAAAAAATTCTTAAATTCACGCAGAGAAAAAACATGGTTGCAGCAATCATATTCGAAGAGCATCATATATTTTTGGGATTATGATTATGACAGCTATAGTCGTACTATAATATAGTAATCATATTATAATAAAATAAACATAATTGTGTCATAATATGGTCCCTACAATAATATTATGATTCGAAACTATGAAAAAGTTCTTCAAATTTAAGAATATTTCGTTAAGAAATGTTTTCCCTAAAGAAAAAATTTGATTTTAAGCAATTTTTTAAGAAAACTTCTTTGATTCTATGGAGTTTTTTAAAGAAAAATACTTAAAAAAAAAATTTTTAAATTCTAAGGACTTTTTTTGTAAAAAAAAACATGGATTCTATGGACTTTTTCTAAAATAAAAATTCATTGATTGTTGCAATCGTTTTATAGTTGCATAATTATCATATTTTTTTCATAGTCAGAATTTTTGTTACCACAGTATGTTAACAGCCAATCATGTTATAAATATAAAGTGAAAATCATGAAATAATAAAGTATTTACTATGATAATGGTGGTAGCGAACATATTGATGGTTAGAACTTATTTACAAACCAATAACTTGGTTGAGACAACCATACCCGAATGCAGCAATATAATATATTAGCAGTGATCATATTGCAACCATGTTTTTTCTCTGCGTGTTCTAAGATCTTCTTCTAGTAGAAATATTCTAAGATTCTAAGGACATTTTCTTAAACAAAAATTCTGAGGCTACGGACTATCTAAAAAACATCATAAAGATTGCCTTAGAATCTAAGAAGTTTTTTATTAGAAAAACTCAATAAAAACTATGTTTTATTATTAAAAAAGTCATAAGAACTTAATTTTTTTAGAGGAATTCTTCTTTAAAAAATCCATAGAATCAAGGAAATAAATCTTTCCTTTAGAAAAAACATTATTTAAAGAAACATTCTTAAATTTTAAGAAATTTTTCGAATCATTATATACCTACATGGACCATATTCTGGTAAAATATGATTGCACCAACCATAGGTTTTCTCTACGTGCGGAACGCATCTACCGCGTAAGAAAGACATAAGTGTATATAGATTAAATAACATATACAAAATTAATCAGGGTATTATTTTTTGCATTATTTTTTATTAAAATCATTGAAGGGTTAATTTAAATTATAAGTATTATCTAAAACAAAACGTACACATACACACACTCCTAAGGAAGTGTGATCAAACTAGTCCCAAGCAGATTTTGGGTGGATTTAGCCATTTTGAAATTACTTCATGTTATTGATTTTTATAACATTTGTGTGTGTTTTCTATTTGTATTTACTCAAATTTATTAAAACATTTTATTGACGTCCGGAACTCATATTGTTCGTTTAAACACTTGTGTATTTATTTGAATATAAATATTTTGCACATACCTTTAAATTATATTTACTTATATGACATAATAAGGTTATGTACATTTTTTTTTGTACGGAAATCATTTTTGTATTTTGTCAAGGCATTTTACACCTATTTGGAAAATATTTTTTAAATTATTAAAATAATATTTAAGGTAAGAAACTAATACATATAAAGAAGGTTTACTAAGGGATAGAACTCTGATTGCACAGAAATTTAGATATTATGTGGGAAAGGACACAAAACCAATGGACCGGTTTTTACTCGTATTAGGAGGTAAAACTGAGAAATTAAATACTGGGTTATTGATTTTTATGATTAAGACATGAATTTTGTCCTTTACCACAAATTAAAATACTTTCACAACTTAAGTTAAACACCTCAGATCTTCTCAAATTTTAATTTTCCCTTTAAAATGTTCATGCCAAATTTAAACACTTAATGATGCGAAACTTTTTCATTAAAATGATGATTACTTTATAAAACTACAGAATATTATTTATGATATTTTCATAATTCGGATTACAAACACTGTTTAATACCTCTCAATCTTTCAGCAAATATAACATTACAAGTATTTTATAAAATAAATAATTGTAACAAATATTCTCATGTATTCTTTTCGTGTTTCATTAAGAAACAATTACATATTTTTGTGCAATAAAAAATGGTAATAAACACACAAAATGCCATCATATACAACAATCCAAACTCGAAATCTTCATCATCGCCATCGCCATTATCATCATTATCATTATTATCATCACAAACAACAAGATCGTCAACATTATAGACAACATTTTTACACCATCAATAATCGCCAATATATGACAAGTAATAAACATAAAAAATCAATGAAAATGTACTCAAATAGCATGCATGACAACCACCAAATCAAACTTATCCAATCCCAACCACACCAAACACAGTCTGAATGTCTGAAAGGAATAAAAAAAAAAAACAAAACTATTCATAGATAAACGTTTCTAAACAATTACCAGATGTGAATGACTGGAGATTTGTATGTGAATTTGATGATGCAGTTGTGATTCCAATTGTAATTGTACAAAGTTGTTGTAGAGTATGTTGGCAATAAAACCAATGATGGCAATTTACAATTAAGTTGATATTAAAAACTAGTCTTATGATTTGAGAAAATATTTTGAATAGGAAAAAACAAAAAAGTTATAATGTAAAGATTGTTCAGAAAAAAAGTGTTTGTTATATCTTTCAGGATATGGCACTTAACTGGTTTTTTCTAAGGGCAATTTAGTTACGTGGTTTTGCCTCATATACAGGGTATTCAGAAAAAGTGCACAAAAAAAATCACAACTGTGTTAGGGAATATATTTCTGAATTCCCTGTAGATCTACATCAGTGATGCAAGCCGTCGGTTAGTAGCCGAATCGCCACCGCTATCAGCTTCAGCCGCCGGTACCGACGAATTTTGTAAATGGTTTCTAAGTAAAACCACGTTTGATAAAAAAAATCACTATTTTTCGGCTGGCAGCCAACATCTGGATCTGATGAGAAAATCGTGAAAACTTTTTCTATGCAAGAAATACTGAAACGGGGTGCAGAGTTCGTAGAACATTTGTGACACATAAAATATTACTAATTTTTTAATATTTTCGTTTCAATATAGTTTTTTTTGTAATTTTTTCAATGCCGTTTCAATGTAAAATAAATAATCTGGTTAACGGTTTTTTTTTTTTTGTAAAAACCGAAACCGCATTTAAAAAAACGATTTTTCGAAGTCTGGCATATCTGTCCTACATTGACGTACTGTCTAAGACTCTGTTCATATAAAGGCACCAGTTCGGTGGCAGTGCATTGAAATTTTCTATACACACAGAGAAAAGTTTGACCATTTTCCAACTAAAATTCGGTTTCCACAACTGAAATCGGTTGGTACAACTACCGGTTTCGAAAATACATATCACGAGATATGTGAAAAGGGGACCGGCTCCTAAAGTACCTACTATGTGACCGGTTTAAAAGTCATCACATGCTTTTTTAGACCAGTCCTGTAACATGTCACAGAGGGTTATTACCCTCTCCTAGGACAAGCCCATGTTAAGGTGACCGGTACCGTGACCGGTCCGTATCATAATGAACCGGTCACGAGACGTGACCTGGGATAGGTCCTTTACCAGCAGGGATATCATCCTCTTCTGGGGAATATTTTACATCTCAGCTACCACTAGTATTAAAATTACTAAGTCTTTCTGTAATTTATCTAATTAAGAACTAGTTCCGGAACCGGTTTCATAACCTCTGTGACATACCATAGAATTAAACATTTTTAAAGTGACATATTCCGTGACTGGTGCCGGGCACATTTCATAAAATTTTTCCCGGATCACTTCTATTTTAATAAAATTTTTTAAAATTTTGAGGAACAAATTTTTGACTTCTTTAAACCTGCATCCTCTTTAATTTTAAAAGAAATTTCAGGGAGAAATAATTAAACAGCACTATTACTATTAAATTGCACTATACGCTAAAAAAAATCACTGTTGGAAATATAATAACCATATTTTTTGATACTGTCTACATTATGTTTCCCATTAAACATATATATGTTTGGATTAAATATATATATGTTTATCATTATAATGTTTGCATTCCACTAGAATAATTGGGATAACATTGCAATTGCATATATATCCTAGCTTAGGTGCAAAAATACAAATACCAAAATATTTGCCTGAAAACATATGTACCATAAAATAATTAAGAGTATATTTCAGACATATATTTGCTAGCTTATAAACAAATATATAATTACATGTAAACGTTTTTAGAAATGTCTTTTTTGTTTAATTATAATTGTCTATATACCATGGACAATTTCTAGCGAAGCAAGGGGTCAACAAAATTAGCTAGATTTTAAAAAAGTCTTGGTCAATTTCTAGTGTCACAATGACTATTAGCGAGTTAGCGAGATTTAAAAGTAGATTATACGATATCTAATATATTACATATTTCTCGATTCGTATAAAATTTCTAGAAGATTTTAACAAGATCAAAACAATTTTATGAACAATCTTTAAATGCCGTTTATGGAATCAGCTTGGGAAATTAATGAAATCGTAAACAAACAACTAAAATACAAAAATATATGTATTTGTGTTGACAACATATTTAATATCTAGAAGAAAAAAAAAATACAATAAAATAAAAAATAAACATTTATTTTTAATTCACACTTGTCTATTATTTTTTTTTAATAAAAATGTGTTATTATTTTTAAATGACAACCACTAATTGTTGTTATAATTTTGAATTCATA
This sequence comes from Eustalomyia histrio, assembly GCA_949748255.1. NCBI lineage: Eukaryota > Metazoa > Arthropoda > Insecta > Diptera > Anthomyiidae > Eustalomyia > Eustalomyia histrio. Next base: position 4,783,512 of record OX456523.1, read on the forward strand.
TACCAAATAAGAAACAAATATTTATGTTTCTACTAAATTGTCATTGGGGGTTTTCCAGCTACAAATAGAAACAAAAAAAATTAAGTCAACAAAGCTAAAGAAACAAAATATTAAACTGCTTAAACAACTATAATTCCACTCTACTCCAACTCCAATAATATTTCAACACAATAATGACAATTGTTATAAATACTGCTACTGTTGGCATTAGTTTTGAATTAACAAAACAATTATTTATTTAAAGGAAACTCATTAAATTCATAAATTCCACAAATTTGTTTTGAGTTTTGTTGACTTCAAAGTCTACGAATAAATAAATAAACAAACACTTGCTGTACCAAATACCAAGTATAAGATATTACCAATTGGTAAAGGCTGATTGTTGTAGTAGCTTTTTGGAAAACTTTTTCTTTCAAAGTATTTTTACCAAACAGGAAATTCTTATAATTAATCTTAAAATTTTTGTATTATTTATATAATTAGCAATTATTTCCGAGTACAATATTAATTTTTATAGGGAAATAATTGTTTACAATTGTAAGAAATTATCATTTCTTTCTTTTTGAATTTTAAAGTAATTTTAATCCTTTGACAAAGTAACAGTATTGTATTCTTATTTTGTGAGTCAATCATTAATCATAAAGGACAAGTTTTTCTTTAAGGGTTAAATATTTTATAAAGACTTGTGCTGCCTAAAATAAAATGCAAAATTCTTTCGGTTCGAGTAAGAAATCGAACCAGACACTAAGTCCTAGCTACAACTTTAACACATCTAAATTTTGGAGATGACCCAGTGTAAAGAATATTACTGTAGAGGTTTTTAAAAATGAATGAAACTTCCTAAAATTCATTAAATTTTTTAATCCTTCTGAATGTTAAGAAGGCTCCTCTTTAACAGCTTGTATCGTTTTCAAATTTACTCATACGTTAATGCTGCCAAATTAGTTGAATAATTCTTTAACGTATGTATGTTAAAATATTCGTATGTATAAATATTTATCTGGCTACTGTTCTCCCTAATTAATAATAAGTTAAGGCTTCTTAATTGGTTTTCGTGATGCATTTCATTCAATTCTTGTTTAAAATTTGTTTTTTTTTCTGTTTGTTTTTTTTCCTCATTTAAAACAATGGTCTGTTGCAGTTTGTTATCAGGGTTTGTTGACTTTTTAAATTTTATGTTAATTCTGTTGAATTATTCGATTCAATAGGATTTTTAGTTTTGCAAATTTATATAATTTTTAAAATAATTTTTCCTTTTATTTTTCAACTCTAGAAAAAATACCGGCACAAAATTTGGAAATGGTTATCGGCAATTAAATCAAAAATTTAACTGATAATGTTTCAAATTCTAGAGTTGGTATTAGAAAAATTTATTTTTGTGTTTTGTCAAGATATCTGTTGACAATAAGGATGTTCTCATGTAAAAAATATTCTCTTTCCAATTTCATGAACTCTTAAGTATTGTGAATATTTGCCACTAACCACAGATTGCGAGGGTATTTATAACACTCACGCAGAGAAAAAACATGATTAATGAATGGTCACTACGACCATATTTATTCATATTAGCCTAATATGTTTAGCCTAATAAATTTATTAAAGCCCTATAATAAATTGAACAAAAATTTTTTGTCTTAAGCATTTTTAAATTCATCATAATAATATTTTATGGTGTTTTACACCATAAATATTAATTTATGTGAAATGTTTGCTACTATAATATATATGTTTTTAACTATACAATTAAAATCATAATATTAGTTGCACAAAAAAATGTATGTTTATTACAAAAAATTATGTTTGCCTTTAAACACATTCTCTAAAAGAGCAAACATTTATTGTCAAAATAAACAGTGTGTGTTTATAAAACAAATAAAATTTTCTGCCGCTTCATTTTCCGTTCGCCAGCGATAGTTAATAACATGAGTGAGTATAAAATAATAAAAACATTTTTCGGGGAGCAAAAGGCCATGCTGCCTTGCAAATTTAATGATATAAATTATTATACGTTTATTGAAACAGGTAAGTAATTTATATACATATAATTAGAAAATACATACCTAAATTCATACATGTACACTCAGAATATTATGAAGTTAACTGTTTGTAGTTTAATAAAACAGTTTTCCGTTCCATTTAAAAATAAAGGAAATTACATTTATTTTTCAAAGAAATATCTATATTAACTATTTTATACATTTATTCGAAATAATTTACTATCATTTACCGATTTTTTTCACTTTCATTTATTTTTTTCATTTGTTTGAAATTTAATAAAAAATTACCCACAAAACGGAAACTTGTGGTTTATTTGGGTCCGTAACAGTTATTACAAATTTAAATTTTGTTTGCTGTCTGTTTCAAAAAAAAAATATTCAAAGAATTTCAATTTATTTTAACTGATTATATCATTTTAACTGATTATATCATTTGTTTCTTATGTGTCAGTTGATAAATCAACATTTAAAAATAAATAACAAATGGCATTTAATTTAAATGAAAATTAAGTAGACCGGTTTTTAAATGAAATATCATTTCTTTTAAATGATATTTCATTCATTTCTTTTAAATGATATTTTCAGTTATTTTAACTTACAAACTTTTTTAAGTGTATAAATACGTATAAATTACATTGTCTTTCTTGCAGCCAAAAAACATACAACATTAAAAACGACATTGAAATTTTGACGCAGAATTTTGTGATAAGCCCCGAATTTTTTTCAATAAAAGTTCAACAATATATTGATACAGTCGATTTCATAATAAAAATTAAAGGTACGTGTGCATATATAAATGCAGTTATTTAATTTATATTTTAATGTATATATGTATACCTTTTTAATAAAAAATAAATCTTTGAAATTACATTTTCTATTTGTTTTATTGTGAGAACCATATAACATGTTGACATAGACATCTTGCATGGTATTGGGAAATATAGAAACATGGTTTGAAAGATCGTTTGCGTTTTTCTTGTGAACATAATAATATGTTTGAGATAATTAGCTATACATATTATATCTAAACATATATTGTTACTTAAGACGTGTTTGACACAATCATAACCACAAATATTAATGATAGTTTGCGATTGTGATTGTATCAACTATGTTTTTTTCTTTGCGTGCTATTATCATAAATGGAACAAATTAATTAACACGACTAATAAATTAATCATTTCATTTGAATTGTATTAATATCAGTTTTAATGAAATTATTTCCCCTACCATTTTTTGAATTAATAGTAATAATTATTTTTAAATTAACTACATTTACAAATAAGCTTTTCGGAAAACGTTAAAATGGATAAAAATTGCTGAAATAAAAAAAAAAATTTATAAAAGTTTAGAAAATTTTATCAAATCGATAAATATCACAAAAATGTAGACTCGTTCCATTACATTTCATTCCCTGTATTTATTTGTTTATTTTACTTTTCCCCATTCCGTATTGTCCCGCTTATCCAAAATCTGACTGTTTTGAGACTTGCTTGAATTAAGTCAGCCGGTCGCAAGTCCGAGGAAAATGGTGTGTGTTTGAGGTGAAGGAGTAGTCCGATTCTTAGTAAAATTCCAACCTACATGAGAGCGCACAACAAGCCGACTTTTGGGCTTCAGTGTATGTCTTATTTGTGGACATGAGTCGGCTTTGAAAAGTATCTTGACTTTCTATTGCTCTTTTTCAATCTAACCTAATATAACCTCCTCTCGATCAGTGTGTTAATTCCCTTCGTTCCCCCGTCCATTCCTCTATCTTCACCATATTTTGTGTTCCAATTACAATCGTTTGGCGTTCCATTTTAGATCGTTTCAAATTGGAGCAATGTTCAATTTTATTACAACCATAAAATATTATGTTCTCTGGATAAAAACTTGGTTCGATATTTAGCAGTATTTTTTTTTTTTTTTTTAACAAATAGAATGAGACTATTTGGTGGATACAATGCTACAACAGCCCGAACAATGTTAGCGTATTTCTTGTGCGCAGATGAAGCTTAGGATTTGTAGAGTGGCAATGAAATAGTTTTTTCTAAATTTGAACCTTGCACCTTTTTGGAATTTTGGAATAAATCTAAAAAAGTAACATTTCAATTATGTTTTGCGACACATCATTTTTCATCAAATTTAGCATGCTTAATATGCATATAAAAAGATTTTTAAATCGCTCAAACGATTAGATCAGTTTTAGATCAAGTATTACAATATTCCTGCCGGGTATCAGCTGAAATTAAAAGTTGAACTTCCATTGCCAATTAGTGTTTAGGTGCTGGGACTTCTTAATAAAAATATTAAATCATAAACTTGAAGAAAAAAACGAAAATAACTATTTTTGGTAGAAAAACTTCAAAGCACACAAACTAATTAGCAATAAAAAGAGAACAACCGTATTGAGACAACTGAATTTATTGCCAACTCAATTGAAGGACAACTTCTGCTTTGAATATTCCATTTCCGGTGTCATTCTCATTGCAACTGTGACTCACAGAAATTAGATTTTTTAAGCACAAACTACGCAAAGCTGTGTGTAGATCAGTGATGTTCATTGCATGGGACAATTGTCCCCTGCTCAACTCACATGTATTCTTACGCTCTTGCCTTTAGTCGTCACTGAAACAGCGACGAATGAACACGCGTGGCGGATGTATGCTGATTTTTCTTTAATACACTGAGAAAAATTAATAGCAATGTAAGAAAAATATTTTATGATAATACAAGATCTATAAAAATCTTTAATAAACCTAATAAAAAAACGCATTTTTTTAATATAAAAGTTGAAATGTTTTTAAAAATTGGAGTCCGATCGTTCATTCATTTATTCCGATTGAATGTATTGTATTTTTTTTCCTTCCAAAAATAGAATTTTTTTAATAGAATATCATAATAAATCCATACATATTACAGATATTTTATTAATATGTAAATATAATGAAATCATTAATATTAATGGAAAAAATTTACAACTTTTTGTTTTTTATAAAATGAAAAAAAGGCACGTCAATGTATTTATTATTTTCCTTTCAAAAATTTACTTTTTGTTTAATTCATATTTCTTTAAAACTGTTTTACACAAAACATAACAGTTTCATATTTTCAATAAAAAATAAATTCATACAGGTACTAACACTGCTATTATCCCATTGAACATTTCTTGCAGTGCAATTCTCATTTTCTCACTAACACAACGACATATTTATTTTTGAACAGCACTGGTGTAGATGTATCATAGAGGACATCTGCAAGAGACCTAGACTAATGTAAACCGAAAAAATGGAATTGAGTCCGTTGGTAAGTTGGAGAAGAAATAACATCTTTAGATTGAAACACCCGCACGGACAGATATTCTGTCTCGACACCCGGAGATAAGAGAAATAAAGACAGGCTGGGTGCTTTAGCAAGTCCAATATTACATTCTGTTCGGAATACCATCCAAAATTAATAAAAAGCTATTTTACGATGATTGAAAAGAATATCTTAGTCATTAAAAACTAAATGAGGTTTTTAAAAGGCCGGGATGTAATCTAAATGGGATACAGACCAATTGATATGCGATATCATAGGGCCTGAAAAACAAATTCTTAAAAAACACCCATAAAACCTCAACCATATCTGTGTTACTTAATGGCGCCCAAATCTGAAGAAGATTATGTCGATCATGCAAATGCCAAAACTTATTTTCTAATTCCTATTGCCCAGCAAAACTTTGGTAATGGGTGCGATATTCTCATGCGTTACCTTGTAATGATAGCTCGTTACCTTTTGCATTATTTGCAAGCATAAAATAATAAGTTACTCATTATTGATTACGTAATATATGATTTATAAATGTAAAGTAATAATTGAAATATTTTTGAAAATATATTTTTAGTTACATTACTTTGTGTGTTTATTGTAAGCAAAAGGGTAATGTATGTTTGTTCTGGCAACACTAGCGAAAAAACGAGGCGCAGCAAATCATTTAAGCTTAAAGCAATCAAATACTATATGCATCGATAGCTCAGTGAGTAGAGTTCTTGGCTGGCAACCAGAGTTCCCTGATTCGATTCCCATCTTGACCTCATTATTTTTAATTACAAATATTCTAAAAATATTTGTTATAATTTTTTTTAATAAAAATTGTTTTTTTTTCAATCTATTTTTAGACACATTACTTTTTCCATTCTCGTAACCATGGGTTACTTATCCTTACGTAATCAACTCTAAAGTAATGGGTATAACATGTTACTACCACTACATACATAACTAGTTTATATGCCTATGAACACAAACATTTTCAATTAAAACAAAAAACAAACAAAAAAAAAATAACTAAAAAACAAATTAATTTAACAGATTTGTGAGAAAAAGGTGTTGACACCTTTGAAAGCAAAATACAAGTGCAAGCGATAATCTCTATTTACATACAAACAGCTAAGAATTGCGTTCAGAGTTAGTAGCTACCAACAACAGCAAAAAGTTAATGGCACCACTAAAAGCAAGTTACACACACTGATGTAGACATAAGATAAGACCAGCCTACGTGGTGGAAGTATTTGCAACAACAAAAAAAGGCTAAAAGTTAAACTATTAACAAATAGAAATGTTAGAATGTTTTTCGTTATTCTGGTAGTATCCCAGGCTTGGTTAATATCAAATTTGTTTAAATTTACTCTTCGATTTTTTATAACAAACTCTTACATATGATGACTAACTACTCAATTAATAGGAGCAATTTTTGTCCCATAAACTTAAGTTTATGGTAAAAAAAAACACGTACAACATTTTAAAATTCTTAACTAAACTAAATAATACAGATGTACATTTTAGTTAGTTGATATTTTTTTTTGTTCTCTTCTATTCGTGTTTGGTTGTTTAAAATTAATGATACTTATAACATCATCATGAATATTTTACAGTAGATTTTTTACGGTGTCTACAAATCACAAGCAATTTATTCAAATTTGCAAGCAATGCAATACTCGTAAACTTTAAATTTACACACTTGCTACATACATATTTAAAACAACAACAATAACAGAAATACAAATATACACTGAGCAAAAAAATAAAGAATACAAAAATTTATCAGAATACAAAAATTTATCGAAATTTTATACAAGATTTTTAGATCTTGGAATTCTTCTGGATCCTAAATTAAATTTCAAGAAACACATATTTATGATGGTAAACAAAGCTCGCGGCGTGTTGGCTTTTATAAAACGATGGGCCAAGAAGTTTACTGAACCAATCATCACTAAACGGTTATACACATCTTCAGTCAGACCAATATTAGAATATGGATCTGTTATTTGGGATTCGGATGCGGATTATCTTAAGGAAATTATAGAATCACTCCAAAAACGATTTCTTCTTTTTTGTTTGGGTAATTCAACATGGAATCCTAACGTTATTCTTCCTCCTTATACTACATGGCTTGCATTAATAAAATTACCAACGTTGGATAGCAAAAGAACTATGCTTAGTGTTTCATTTTTATTCAACCTAATAAATGGTGCAGTTTTCTCAGACTTCCTACTCAGTAACATAAACTTTAATGCTCCTCATCGATCAACACGCTTCTACATTCCAGTCTATTTACAAGTTTTTCAAACTAATTATGCTAATTCTGATCATCTTAGTAAGTTGTGTAAACATTATAATGATTTTTATTTTCTTAATGATTTTTCTGTTAACGTCAACGTCATTAAACGTAATAGTATTTTGTACCATAATTAATTTAATTAAATATCTATTGGTATATTATGTAAATTTTCAATAATTGATCTGTAAGGATTTTTGTCCGTAGACCTTAAATAAATAAAAAAAAAAAAAAAAATGAAGGGATAGACTTACACGGGTGGTCCCCTAGGCAGGGTTCTCTGATATTAATGCAAATTTAATATATTCTAGACGAGATAAAATAAGAAGGATAATAGTTAGCCGCCCAATCTCATACATATTTATAACCGAACATTTATATCTTATCTTTCAAGTTTAATTAAGATCTAAGAGTTCACTTCAGGTGACCTATCTTGTGGAATCGTTTTTCCTATCAAATATCCATTTTAGGCAATCAAAGGATGCTGTTGTGATCAAAGAAGACAAAAAAGTAAAATTTTTATCTATTTAAAGCAAAAAAAAAATATTGGAAAAAAGCAAAACTAACAGTGTTGAAAAAACTCTTTAAAAAAAAGAATAAAACTATCAGAAAAAAATATTATTACAATAATATAAAGCACTTTGAGGCAAAGAAATGTGCGAAAAGCAATTTAAGGCTCAGAAATTAAAAAAAAATATATACTTTAAAGCTCAAAGCAGGAAAAACCAAAAAAAAAAAAAGCAAATATGGGTAAAAAAAAAAAACAGAAAAAAAGAAACAAATTTGTCTTCTCTGGTAATGACAATAACGATTCAATGCAAAATTTAGACTAATCTTTTTTAATGAAATTGTTTGTGTGAAAGGTATCAGCGACTATTACATGAAATTGTTATCATTGAACTTAACCTATGTTAGTACCATAAAATATCAAGAAGGGTTAATTTCTCCCTCCTTGTACGAAATGTCACGTAAAATTATTAGGTTCCTCTCAGATAAAGGCACCGCTACTGTGAAAGCTTATACAAATTTCCAATAGGAAGTAAAATATTGACCAAAAAAATTGCGTATACTGTAAAATAAAACTCTTAGTATATTGTCAGCAGGAACTAAGATGTCCAAATATTTACAGGAAACTCAACATAACTCCCAGTTGAGATCAATTCCGATCAAATCCTACACCTGCTTCTTGACTTCTAAATATGCTGCTACAGAGAGAAGTCTGAGGCAACCTGAAAGATTTGTGGAATGACATTTACAGATAAAATAATCAACATTTGAAGTAACATATGTTGATTCTAAGCATAAGACATTTAAATCTAAAGGTCTTTTTATAAAATTGCCCTTGTAAAAGTTTTGCCATCGCATGATTTTATATCCCGCTGGCTTTGGTATTTTCTTTACTACCTTTTTTCTTGAAACTTTTAGATTCTAAAGATTAGTTAAGGACTTGACTAATGATTAGCCTAATGCTTTCAAATTTGTACATCCTGAAAGTCTCATAGTCCTTGCGTAACTCGTGCATCTGAAGCTTTGCAACTGATGCGTCTGGACTCGGTTCGGTGGATTGGTGGCTCGATGATTTTTACTCTGAACATCCTATTGTTCAACAGTCCTTGATACAAGAAGTCGAGACGTTTATCGTGCTGAATTAAAGCTGGAAATATTCGATTTGTCCTCGAAGATTTATGTCACTCATTCGTAAGTGATTAGATTTAAGATCAGTCTCTGTTTATTTGATGATCTCCGACGGAGTATCCACAAAGTATTTTCCGCACATATTATTTTTGGAATAAACGCATTGCTCACAAGCATCTTTAGTATTCTAGTAATTTCACAGGACCCTTCGGTGCCAGCAAAATAAGAGCTGAGGAAGAAGTAGTTAAACACTACATCTACTGAACACGAAGTTGTGAAAATTTCGGTGAATCATTAATGATTTTAACATTGGCGTGTCATTTGGAAGAAGTAGTTTGTTTCGGTGCTATGAAAAATCGATAAACAGATGGACTTTTTGATTAGTTTACGGAAGTTGTTAAGTATGGGGACTACAAAAAAAATATAGGGAGTGGCTTTTTTTTAAGTTAAAAATGTGATTTTGAACACGCCAGGAATTATAATTCCGACCAGGACAAAGTGAATATCTCAAGTATGCAAAATATGTTTTCAATAAGGCATTTAATGACTGCAGGAATTAACCATTTATGGACCAACTAAATAATTGTTTTTTTTACTAGTAGGAGTTAATATCAACATTTTGGAAGTTGTTTAAAATGACTTCTTACAAATCGAAAAATTTGAACTATTAACTTCTTTGGATGTTCTGAAAAAGAGATTCGTAAAGAATAACATCCATTTTATTTTGCACCCCAGCTGCATTAACTTTTTGACGAAACCACGTATGCACGATTTGTAAGATCTTAGGGCACTTATGAACTCTCCACAGTCAACAATCTTTACCAATTTGAACAAATGAAAATTTTATTACTTCAGTACTCAACGCTAGTCATCTTTATATACATATAGATCGATTTTTTAGGGGCGTCAAATTGCATGATCTTGGCGGCCAATGGACTAGTACAAAACGTGGGATTAGTTGCTTACTAAACTCGTCTCGCCGTGTGGCATTTGGTACGGTCTTGTTAAAACCACATATCAAACAGGTCAAATTCTTCCATTTTGGTCAAAAAAATCATCGTACCGTGTGATTCCCTGCGGGAAAAAAGAGGTCAGTTGGAAATTGGGACCTGTCCCGTGATAGATGAAAACTGGATCGGTTCCGAAAATATATATCACGAGATAGGTGAAAATAGGACAGATTTCTAAATAACCTTCCGCGTGACCGGTTTAAAAGTCATGACATGTTCTTTTAGACCAGTCCTGTGACATTTCACAGAGGGCGATTGAGGGGGTCAATCGCCCAAACCCATGTTAAATACGCCGGTCCTGTGACCGATCCCTATCACAATGAACCAGTCACATGACGTGTCCTGGGATAGGTCCTTTTCCCGCAGGGTTGCTACATTAACTGTTACGTTGCAATTTTCATCGTTTTTGAAGCAAAAATGCCGCCAGCCCACAAACCGCACCAAACAGTGCATCTATCAGGATGCATTGTCACCTCTTGAACCGCCTCTGGCTGGTCTTCACACCAAATTCGCCAATTCTGTTTGTTGACGTACCCATTGAGCCAAAAATTAGCTTCGTCGCTAAAGACAATTTTTCGATAGAAACACATTTCCCACACAGCAGAAATTTTGATAATAAAATTCAATGATTTGCAAGAGTTTGTTAATCTATTCATGGCAAACCTTACTGAGCATTTTTGGCATTGCCACATGTCACGAATCTTTTTTTACACTTTAAATCACCCTTTATTTCAAATTCCGAGCTCCATGAACCTACATATTCTTAAATATTACTGTATTTTTTCTTAAAGTGTTAAAGAAAATTGAAAAAATAAACTACAAACTTTTTCAGTAGTGTATCTTTTGTAAAATTACATTCATTTGCATGAATGTATTTATGTATGTTATAGTAGTAAAATATTTTGTTGTGTATGCGCATGTGTAACATGCTAAACCATCTATAAACGAAGTTTATGTTGTTGTACAGCTACTGATCTCTACCCTAACTGCAACAAACTACAAAACTCCACTGTGCCAAGCTGAGCTCTGTGTCTGTTGTGCTCTGTCTGGCAGCACTGTGTTGTTAAAAACAATTAATGTCACGATCTAGTCTAAATTAAAATATTTTGCATTAGAAAATAGCAAATAAAATGTTGGCAATTAAGTTAATTTGTAATTGCTTAATACTTGTTTTTTTTCTCCGTTTGTTGTTGATATTTTTTGCTTTTGTGTGTGACCAAAGTTAGTTGGAGTCTCATCGTCGTAATGTGGACTTTTAGGCAGTTGTCGTCGTGCAATAGAGTGTATTATTTTTTACTTCAAACTTTTTGGTAATTCATACCATTAATATTGACTACATTACGATCTCTTAAAGATCGTATAAGGTGTGTTTTATGGCTGAACATACATATTGAAAATGTGTGTGAGTAAATAGTTTATAACCATTTTGGGCAAATAACAAACTTTGTAAATGTTTATAATTTTTTGCAAATAAGGAATGTTAAATGTTGTTTCGTAAAATGTTTAGTTTATTTTTGTAAAATATGTATTTTAGGATGATTTCAAGTAATATATATATATATATATATATATATATATATATATATATATATATATATATATATATATATATATATATATTTTGTGTGACAAATTTTTTAATTAATTTAAAAAAACAATATGGCGGCAAGAAAAACGCCGGTTTTGCTAAGAAAAAAACTTCATTTATTATTTGATCAATAAAACAACTTAATATAGATCTATAAATAGATACATAAATGCGATAAAATATTTAAAATTTTTTTTTTTTTAATAATGAAGCTTTTTGATTTAAAGATAATCATCAAGACTTACAGTGTGGTTGATATCTTATTGCCTGGTCGAGCTTAAGTTTTGACTCAAAATATTTTAAATTGACTAAAATAAATGAAAATTCAAATTCACTGACTTTTCGTTTAAGTGAATATAAATTTTCATTTATCTTTCAATGTACTCTCAATATTATTTCGTTAAAATACATATTAAATTTATTGAAAATATTTTTTACTGACTTTTCAATATATTAAAAAAATTGTTTGTTGTTTTGTTAGTTATATTTATATAAAAGTTATATTTTCAGTAAATTTTAAGCTTTCAAATAATTCGTTTGCTCGGAACTACACAACATATTTTTTTGGTAACTGATTGTAGTTTATTTTAAATATTATTCGTAGAAAAGAATAAAGAAAAATGTTTTTTAATTTTGTTTAAATTTATTTGAAAAATACGGTTTTCTGTTACAGCTAAAATTTTTATTAAAAATCTTATGTTAAAAAAATAGTTTTGATTTTTTTTTATACACTCAAAAAAAGACTTGATGTAATCAAAAATTTCCTTTAAAATAGTTTATAAATTGTCCTCAATTTAAGTAAAATTTTATTCAAACTTTTCTTAAAAATAATAAAAATTCCTAAATTTGAGGCATACTCAAATGTATTAAAATTAAGTTTAGTTAAAAAAAAAATTAGGACATATTTTACTCCCATTTAGTTCAAAAAATATGTCTAACTTAAATCGAGAAAGTACTTGAACTTAATGTGTGTTCATTTTTTTTTCGCGAGTAGTAAAATTAACTAAATTTTAGAAAGCCATTTCCAAATTAAGTTTTTAAGTATACCACTTTCTAATTTTAAAGAATTGTTTTCTAAAAATTTGTTCAGACAATTAAAAACAAAAGTAATAAATTTTGTCTTATGTAATAATAAAAAATTACTTAAGTTGAGAAACTGATGAACTATTTCTAAGAAAACTTTTCATGCAACTTAGTTCAGATAAATTTTAAAAATTTTAATAAAATATTCTTTTTTTTAATTAGATTTTTTTTTGTTGGAAAACGTTTAAATTATTTTCAATATTCTATTTCAAAAAAAAATAATAAATTAAAAACAAACTAGTTAGTTTTCCTAATTTTCAAGAAAAAATATTATTGAAGGAAACAAATTAAAGTAAATAGGTTAAAAACATAGACATATCGCTTATTAAATTTGTATATGTCAAATAAAGTTTAAGCTAAGAATGCTAAAAATGTTAATGGTAAAAATAAACTTATGACATTTTTCCATTTTCCAATAATAACAAGAAATGTAACTGATATTTTGTGTTTTTGCAGCAATTTCCTTAAGTTATTAAATTTAAGAAGACAAAGGACCCCAGTGTTCCTTAGCAGTAGATGCCGTGTGTCACTTAGGGCGTCCCTTTTTATAGTTCTCCCAAGCAGAACCGTTAATTAACAACGAAAATAATCAGACTTTCGAACAATTTATTACGTTTCAGGATATCCTGCAGTACATTTTTTTAATTTGTTTACCTTTTTGCTAATAAAATTTAATTTATATTTTTAATTCAGGAGTTTAGTATAATTCAATTTAATTTTAAGACAAAAATGTATAGCGAAAAGCTTGTTAAGAGCAGTGTCCTCACAAAGCGGAAGTCCTCCGAAATGAGTGTAAAGTACTTTAAAATAAATGTATGGTAAAATATATATCCTTTACTATAGTAGCAGGAAAATGATAATTTTCACTTAAAAGAAGTGCTATTTAACTGGATGTTAGAAAATATTTTCTTATTTTTAGGGAGTTAAGTCCTAGTTTTTAGTAAAAGAAATTATGTAATGAACTTAAATAAAATCAAATTTTTCTTAAAACAAAGGAAACATTTCCTAACTAACAGTTACATTTAAGATGATGTATGAACTAATTAGGAGGAAATTTTACTGTTTTCTAATAAAAATTTAGTTCCCAGTAGTAAAATTTTTCTATAATTTAGAAATTTTGACCAAATTCTAAGTAAAATTTGTTTCTTAATTTCAAGGAAAATTTTATTAAATATAGGTGAAAAGTATCTTTGGCGCCGTTTTCATTTCAATTTTTCTTCTAAATAAGTTAATTTTTCTGAATTCTAGTTAATTTTTTTTGAGTGTAGTTGATGGATTATTAAAATAAACAAAATAAATGAAAAGTCGTTTGTTTTTACAGATTTTGCAGTAATTTTTTTTTGACACGAAATATAATTTATTTTTATGGATTTTGTATTTAATTTGTTGACAGTTAAAAGAAATAAATAAAAAAATATCATTTGATTTTAGGGATTTGTGGTTAGTTTTTCAACAGTCAAAAAAATGAAAAATCATTTATTTATTACAGATATTATAAGTTAATTTATTAGCCTTAAAAAGAATTGAAAATTTTTTTTGATTAAAATGAAAAGTTAGTAGACCAGTTTTTAAGTGATTTTTCATTTATTTTAAATCACATTTTCAGTTTATTTAAATCACAAACTATTTTGAGTGTATAAGTATTTAGTTTTAAAATTAATTTCTTTAACAAGCGTGTTATAAAATTTACAGCAAACGTTTACAATAAATGTCTACTTTTTTTGGCTGATTATTAAAAAAAAAAACTAATAAAAACTAACGAGATTGCAATTAAGAGTTAATTAGTGTTTGATATCACGAAACAAAAATCCCCTTTAATAGTGCAAAATACACGTCATACTATGTGAACACAATACTAAAGACAATTTAAAATTGATAAAGAATAAAACAGATGTAAGAGAGAACATTTTTTTTTTTATATAGGGTCCGCCGAATAACTTTTTTTTTTGAAAATGCTATAAAAAAAAACTACTAAATATTTTCTCAAATTTCTTTTTTTATTTGAAAGTACAATCCTTCCGGCTAATAACGTGAAAATTTCATGCAAATGGCTGCCTCGGCTGGCCATGCAGTAGCCTACACGATCGGTCCAATTTTTAAGAACATTATTGATTGTGTGCAGCTGTATTTCACCAATGGCTTCACGAATATTGTCCTTTAAAGCGTCAATTGTCTCTGGCTTGCCGGCGTAACACTTATCTTTGACGGCACCCCACAAATAATAGTCCAACGGTGTCAAATCGCAGCTCCGAGGTGGCCAAACGACATCAGCTATGCGGCTGATAATGCGATCTTCAAAAACAGGGCGCAAAACATCGAGTGTAGCTTCGGCTGTGTGGCACGTAGCGCCGTCCTGTTGAAACCAAATTGTTGCCAATATCCTCCTTTTCCGATAACGATAACGATCGCCATTGACTGTAACGGCCACTCCTTGCTCATTTTTGAAGAAAAATGTCCCAATTATGCCTCTGGACCTAAATCGCATCGGCTTTTCAATGTATGCGTGAGGGTTTTCTGTGCCCCAAATGCGACAATTTTGCTTGTTTACATACCCGCCAAGATCAAAATGAGCTTCATCTGAAAAGATGACATTGAAAAGATGACATTCTGCAACATTACCATGATTTTCAAAGTAATGTCGCAATATTTCCCAGCATTGTTCAAGCGTATACACAACCATATTCGTTCAGCGGAAGGATAAAACTAATTATCTGTCAAATCAGACATGAGCTAAGTGTTACCATTCACGAAATAAGCACTAGTTGAAAAAAAAAAAAAACGTTAGATGGCGGACCCTATATATGCCCTTATTTCAAAATTACTTGTTTTAGCATTCATTTTTCAAAATTGCCTTCTTAGTTTTGTTTTTGTATTGCTTCTTCTACGTACATGTATCAATTTAATTTGTAAAATATTTTTTTAATATTTTATTCATAAACTCATTTGTAGATATTTTCGACTTGTTTTTTTCTGTATATTATAATGATTATTATATTAATATTTTATTATTTATGCAAATTCATTTAACATATTCAGTTTAGTCATTTAGCCCAGTCAGCCAGTTAGTTCGTCGTCAGTCATGTGTAGCCAAGTTATTAACAACTCATTCATTTTGAATTTCATTCCTCCTCATTTTTTCACTCTCCTCCGTTGTTCTACTCCGCTCCACACTCCACTTAACAATCATCATTTGTTCAGCAATAAAAATGTTTACTAATTAATTTTGATTACAATTTGCATGCGAATACAATGAATTTATAATCGTGCAAAAATTATTTGAAAAAAAAAAAATTATACAAATATTTTATTTTTATTATTTTTTTATTTGTATTCTTTTGTTTTTTAGGTTAATTAATAATTTTTTGTGTTTTTTTTTTATTGGTCGAGACAAATTTGTTAGCGGTGATTAATTGTTTGTAATAAAAATGTAATAAATATTTTGATCTTGATAATATAAATGTTAAGAGTGCTTTTATATTTTAAATCAAACTAATTTTACTAATAATTTTAAAATAAATTTAATCAAGATGGATAATAATGATGGTGAATTAAACTAGGGGAGGCATATACTCAGAAGACTATTTCGTGCTGATATCCTAAGTTTGTTCTAATCGAATGGTGGAATTGCAAATTTTTCAGTTGCGTCTTCCATTATCTAAATAGCTTTGCCATTGCTAGGTCTCCGCTCGGTTATGATAACCGAATTTTGCGGGTGTGACGACATAAAAATGATGTTAGAAAACTTTAATCCGACATCAGATTTATCAGCAAACATTCAGCAATCACAACCGAAGCATGCAGTTTCTACAATTGGACCTACAATATACCATTGTTTTCCATAAATTAAAATTCTTATTAAAGTTTGTCCCTTTTTTAAATCAATTCTGTTTAAAAACTTCAAGTTTCAAAATTAATTCAACATTTCAATAAACTTTATTTAAATACATATCGTAGCGCCTTTTGTCATCTTGTTAAATAATTTAAATATATTAACCTTATTTTTGAATTTTTTCTTCCCACATCTTTGAAATTAATCGAAAAATCAATTTCTGTTGGTTACCGTAACTTTATATCGAAACAAATTAAAATAAAATTTTAAGCATCTCATTTGTTCGATCACTATAAATCACTTAAAGAAATCGAAAAAAACAAAAAACTACAATAAACATAAAAGTTAAACAAAATAAAGATAGTTCAACATTGATAACAACTTAAACTATTGAAAATTAACAACATTTAAATGCTTCCAGATTTTGTCAACATTTACGATCATAAGAAGTAGAAGAAGAAGAAAAACTAGTTGAAACTTCAACAGCAACAACAACATTGAATGGATGGATGGATGAAATGATAACAATCAATAAGAAATCTAATCAAATTTTAATATTAGTACAATACTATGAAGATGATAATGATATTAATGATTTCCTTGAAATATGTTAAAATAAAGTAAGAAAATTAAATGTAAAGAGAGACAAAAAATGAAAACAAGAAATAAAAAATAAAAACTTTGAGAAAATTTAAACAATTAATTTTGAACTAATGAACAGAACACTACCATCAATGAAATCAGAAACTATAGTATTTATAAACTATGCTTCAAAAGTATATCAACAATCTTTATCTTTGACATTAAGATCGAAGTTTATAGATCATTGGTTTTTTGTTTAAAAACATAAACTGAAATCATAAATCATCACTTGCTACCCTTTTGACCCACTGTTCACCTCATCTATCTGAATTTTGCTGGCTGAATATATAGTGACCCCATTCTCCGATTATATAAACATTTTCCCTTTAAATCCCATTTGATACTTTAGTTGAGTGGTTAAAAAATTTTTCAAAACCAAAGCTTTTTTCCTCCCCCTTTCTTATGAATTTGTTTTACAATTTTATTCTGAAAAGACATAAAATTAATTTTATAAAAAATAAATATTTTGAAAAGCCATTTTCAATACAAAAATTTTGGTATTCCGATTCCTAATCTTATATTAAAAATCAGAGATGTTCATCTCTCGTATTTTCATATAACATTTTTCAGATTCTCATCTAACTTAAATCTTTATATTTTTCTCAAACACAGAAAATTAAAATGCAAACCAAATTGAAAAGTGTATTTTGATTGCTACAGCAAATAAGTTCGGTTGCTACAACCACAGTTAAATGTGACTCCCGAATATTTTGGGTGTTGCAGCTAAAATTTTCTCTTTGTGCATTAAAAGCCTTTAGATTGTAATAGAAAGACTTTGGATCTTCATAATTTTACCTGTACAAGGAAAGTATTCCAAGTTTAACTTTTCGAATTGTGCGAAATTTGGCTAGAGAAAAGAAATCCAAGAACAACCAGGAAATTGCCCATTTTTGTTAATTTTCTTTTTCAGGAGCACATCAAATTCTTACGAGGGGTACTATTTATATTTCGGGAACTGGCAACACTAATGCCAAGACCTAAAATCTGGCAACACCATAATAAAGTTTGACATTTTTTAGCATAAACGTACTCACAACGTTTTGATCACAGACTACACAGATTGGTTACCAATGACATTAGACACACAAGAATTCTCGAACCATATGGTTATTTTGACATTGCAGTGATTTGCAAACTGACTCATTTTCGCATTTTACTCAATTCGACATTTTGATTCAATCAGCTGTTTCCTGTCTGTTGTTTTGATGTGCAAATGCTATTTGTTTTGTTTACAGTGAGTTAAGAAAATCAATTTGACCAAAAAATGGAAATTTCAAGAGAAGATTTTTTTTTGATTATTTTTCACAACTTTCGACGTGGATTATCTCAACAAGATTGTGAATATCGCTGGTATAGTAAATTCAATCGTGGTTGTAGTTCGGTCGCCGACGAATTTCAAATTCGGTTGTTGTGCCACAAAACATCAATGCAGTGCGAGAACTGATAATGCAAGAATGCAAGACATAATGTTAAATAGAGGCATCCTTGCACATTAGTTCCACTTCAATACATTCCATTTTGCATGAACACTTAGTTGTAATACCCCATAATTTATCAACCGTTCAAAAAAAGGCTCGCGTCGATTAGTGTATGGAAATGATTAAAAAGTTCGACCGTGGTGCTTCAAAAGACGTGTATAAAATCGTGACATGTGACGAATCATGGATATATGCGTATGAGCCGGAAACAAAACAGCAATCGACGGTGTGGGTATTCCAAAAAGAGCTAAATCCAACAAAAATTATTCGTGGAAGAAACACAGCAAAGCAAATGGTCGCCTGTGGCCACTGTTCCGCTTGAGCAACGTGGGAGGTCAATTCTGAGTAGTACACGATCTTTTGTTTGCCGGAAGTCTTCGGAGAAATTCGTAAAACCAAACGCCGAAGACGATCATTCGCCATCATGACAATGCGAGCTCTCACATATCTCGTCAAACAGGTGAATTTTTGTGCAGTCAAAACACCAAATTGATTACTTATCCTCCGTACAGTCCTGATTTGGCACGCAATGACTTGTTCTTATTCCCGAATATCAAAGGTAAAATGTGTGGTCAACTATTTATGAGCGCCGAAGAAGTAGTTGAAGCGTTCCAAAACCATGTTTTGGAGGTGTCTCAAGAGGAATGGAACAACTGCTATGACAAATGGTTTGAACAAATGCAAAAGTGTATTGATCATTAAGGAGAATATTTCGAAAAACAATAAAGTCATTTTCATTTAAAAATTTTTGTTATTATTTGCTATACCCTATATGTAAATAGTACCCCTCGTACGAATTTCGAAATAAAAACTTGTATCAATAATGTCCCTCCGGGAAAAAAGGGGTCAGTTGGGAATTGAAACCTGTCCCGGGATAGGTGAAAACTGAACCGGTTCCGAAAAAACATATCACGGGATAGGTGAAAAGAGCACCAGTTCCTAAAGTACCTATCACGTGACCGGTTTAAAAGTCACGACTTGTCCTTTTAGACCAGTCCTGTGATATATCACAGAGGGCAATTAACCCTCTCCTAGGACAAGCCCATGTTAAAGTGATCGGTCCCATGACCGGTCCCTATCACAATGAACTGGTCATATGACGTGTCTTGGGATAGGCCGTTTTCCCGCAGGGGTATTCTTCATATAAGGACGTTTGCTAGACATAATGCCTAAGTTTTAGCACAGGATGTCAAAAGACATAAAAAATACGTGTCTGCTTAAATTAAAAAGCGTATAAAATTTGTGAATTCGGAAGTCATCGCCCTGCCTTATTTCTGGAGCTAGGTATTCGAATTTTGGTATGTAAGTACGGCAAACATATCCGATAAGACGGGATTTAAGAAATGTTTATGGTAAAGGGAATTATCTTCCCCAAACGCTTTAAAATTTAAAATTGGTTCCCTGGATTGCGGTATTTTTAACTGACAAGTTACTATTTGGAATTTTCGCCAAAACATGAATGTGTTAAAAATGGTTTAAAAAAGGCAAAAGTGTTATTTGTATCAACCATGCCAAACCGCTGTAGCTGGGAACTTGAAATTCAACTTGATGTTGCCGAGATCCACTAAGACCCTTGTGCTAAAAAGCCGAAATTTAAAATATGTTTTCGAAATTTAAACTATGCTTTTTAGAATATAAAATAAGAACTGGAAAATACGGACTTAAAACTAAAAAAAATTGACCCGTTAATCACACAGATTATTTCTTTGGCGTGGACATCTTTCAAATCGGGTTTTTTTTAAATTTTACTTGGAGGGTGAAATGGCGTAAAAGTTGCCCCTAATTTACTTAAGATATGCACAGAGAAAACAGATCTATCGTAATAACCGAATCTCTTACCAGCTGAATATTTTGCTTGCAGCAACCGAATTATTTTTTGTTACAACCAAACCTGCAAAGCTAGAAATCTGAAATTGAGACATCTTAGAAAAAGAATTAAATTTTCTTTGATAATAATCATAGATTTTTTTACAGTTTTCAACTTTCTTAAGAATTTGATAAAAATCCATTCAATTTCTGTACTTTTTGAACATATTATATCTGTTCTGCCAAACAATATAAACTACAACTTTACTAAACAATAAGTTTTAGTTTTAAAACAAAAAGTAGAGGAAGAAGTAAAAGAATCATTGATTCAACCAAACGATACACTATGTTTCGACTAATTAGCATTTCTACTAAAATTCCACGAGGCCAATTAAAAAATACATTGGAAAATAACAGCAACAACAATAACAACAAATAAAAACGAATGGCGATAATTTACCTACATCATCAATGGGTTTAGGTTTTTTATTTACATGCAGATGTTTATCTTTTTGAATGAATTGTGATTGAAGAAGAAGAAGAAGAAGAAGAGGAAAACGAAGCAGCAGCAGTTTGTTTTAACTAAAACACCAACAGCATATATATTTTAAAAGAAGTTCTGATTTCACAGCAGGCATTGATATACATTTTAAAACTCTACTGTTGTAAGAACAACAACAACATCTACACTCAAAAAAGGATAGTATCCAAATTGGACGAAGGGGGAATCTTTCAATATCAACACACTACTCAAACTCATTTGTGATATCACAACATTTAAACGATTCATAATTAGAAAAACAGATTTTGTTTTTTTTTCATTTTATATGTCAACCTTTATGCAACGATGTGTGGTATCCCCACATTTTGTCGATAAGAGACAGACAGCATTAAAATAAAAAAAAAGAGAATAAACAGGAACTCAACACCAGGTAGGTGCTTAAATTAGCATATGACAACGTTGTCAACTATAAACATTCTCTATACTACACTAAATACTATGAATTGAGGAGTAGTCAGCCACATTAAAAAAAAACGCATGTTTGTAAATGTCATGTGAATCCCAGCCACTGGGAATGGTTTAATAAATTCTGAATATAATCACCGTAAAACCGTATATTAATTCTCACCTTTAACTTGAATAAAATAAAAGAAAATTTGAACCTATTAAGTGAAGAAGTCGAGCGGAAAGCGGAATACTTTATTAAATACGAGGGTGGGTTGGAAAATTTTAGAATTATTAAACTGAAGAGATTGGTGTCAATGAAATTTTGTAGTTTAAGAGTTCACAGAGAAAATATATTCATTTGTGACAACAGAAATTCGGTTCATACAACGTTAATTTGATTGCTATACAGCATTTTAATTTTCCTAGGAAGACACTTGTTTATGTCAATTAAATAGTTTGGTTGATGAAATAAAACGGTTAGCAAGAAATTCACAATAGAAAATGGTTTGTCTGCGCATGGATTGGCTTTTCATTTGTTTAATTCATTGTCATTTTGAACAAAGATGTCCCAAACTTTTGCACTAACTATGATTTTTTCTAAATTCTGAAATCCTTCAAATCATAACTTCGGAAAATTCATCAATTAACATTCAAAAATTTCGACTTATTTTTTTATTAAAGGGTGATTAAATTTTAAGAGCCGATGTTGATTTTGAATAAAACACATATTATTTAGGAAATTATTATTGCCGCCGCGACCTCGGCGACACACCTCCATCCGATGGTCCAAATTTTCGATGACGCTGAGGCATAATTGAGGTTCTATGCCGTTAATGTGCCGAATTATCTCATCCTTTAGCTCCTGAATTGTTCCTGGCTTATTGACGTACATCCTTTCTTTAAAATAACCCCAAAGAAAGAAGTCCAACGGTGTCAAATCGCATGATCTTGGCGGCCAATTGACATCGCCATTACGTGAGATAACACGGCCATTGAATTTGTCGCGCAAAAGAGCCATTGTTTCGTTAGCTGTGTGGCAAGTGCCACCGTCCTGCTGAAGCCACATATCGTCCATGGTCATATCCTCAATTCCTGGCCACAATAAGTTCGTTATTATCTCGCGATAGCGAACACGGTAAATGCTTGGCCGACCTTATGACACACTATCGCGAACAACAGCAATGTTTTCCGCAGAACGAACTGGGCGAGCATGCACAGGTGTTTTCACAGACCCGGTTTGCTGAAATTTGCCCACAATTCTCCCGATTGTGGACACATTTGGTCGATTATGATGACCAAAAAAAAATCACGAAGTGAACAAAATGCATTTTGATTTGAACGCCCATTTTCATAATAAGCCTGAATAACTTTAACGCGTTGCTCGATTGTGTATCTTTCCATCGTTCAAATTGAGTTAGTCTGAAATTGAAAAATTCCAAATGAAATGCAGAAAAAAACTTGTCGTTTAGGTGTGGTTCACATTCAACATCGGCCCTTAAAATTTAACCACCATTTAAAAACGATAATACACTGTTCTATTAACCCTCGTTAGAAAAGTCTAATAAACCCTAAAGTTTCTAAAAGGGATTAGCAGTAAAATATTTCAGCGCCAACAACGTACGACATATACAACAAAAAATAAGTTTTCATTTGATTGAATTTTATATTAAAATGTTTATAGTGGACTGGACTGGCTGCCTGCCTGCCCTACTAGTTGTTGGATTTAATCAGTTGTATGTTGTTTAGTATTTTTTATTTAGTATACATGTTTGGTTAGTATTAATTACTTTGGCTTCCGAAACTAAACTTACAACTAAAGAACAACAAAATAACTAAAAATAAATTAACATATTAATTTTTAATTCCAACAAATGTAAGAACATTGTATATTATACATAAATACTTAATTTTAAAGGCAGACTTCAACGAAATAAAAAATTAACTAAAAACATTTTATATTATCAAGAAAAACATTTTCAAACATCATTTATAACAACATTTTGTTTTCGAAAAATGTTTAATTTTTTAAAGTTAAAAGCCAATATCTGTAATGATATTGTCGTCTTAAAGTTTATAATTAATTTTATATTCAAAATAAAATTTCATTTATTAGTGAATTTCAAAAATACACACATTTCCCATAAAAAATGTTAAATAAATTTAATTAAAAGTAAAATACTTCTAATATATATTGTTATTATCAGTGATCAGCAGCAGCAACATCATCTTCATCGTCATCACCATAATCATTCATCGTAATTAATTTGTCAGTTATAATGTTTTCAAATATTTCTCATACTAAAACTTCTGTATTCGTTTTTGGAGAATTTATTTTTTATTGCTTATGATTCGAGATAATCAGAATTTGATATCTTTATTAATAATTTTAGATTTAATTTTTTGTGTTTCATAATTAATAATGTCTGGGTTTTGTGTTTTTTGTCTTGGATATTCCCCAAATTTATACAAATTATGAATTTGTTAAGATTTTTGTCACAACTTTAACGTTTATATCTTAATTTGGGTTTTGTTTTTGATTTTTTTTTTCTTCATATATTTCTAAAGAACTCTGCATGTGTTTTAAATAGGGTCCATTTATCATGATTTTTATTTAATTCAATTAATTTTGAAGACAAATTATTTTGTTTTACTTTTAAAGGTTACTCCTCAATTTCTTAAATCACTTTGCTTAGCGGTTGAGTTGAGTTGGGGTGGGTTGGAAAAGCACAGGAGCAAGTCCACGGCGCTCATACTAAAAATTATACATTGTACGATCAAGGACCCTATAAACCAGGATGAACAAACTACCAAATTTTTAGCCACCCATGATGCCATGATGCCAAATGGTGCGACTACAAAAAAATCCTAAGTCGAGACCACGAAATTCTTAGACGATTTACAGAAAAACTTAGCCTCTAGCAAGGGTTGTACCAATTCAAACATGTATACATTTACATCACAATCACTGAACTAAGAATTTCGTGGTCTCTACTAAAATTTTTTTTGTAGTCGCACCATTTGGCATCATGACATCATGGGTGGCTAAAAATTTGGTAGATTGTTCATCCGGTTTATAGGGTCCTTGGTACGATAACCCTACAGAGGAAAAGTTAAGGAAGAAAATGGAAGGAAAAAATAAGAAATTAGATTGAAATTACAGATAAAAAGGATATTGGAGTCCCAGCTTAGAATTTCCCAGTATTCCTTATAAACATGAAAAAATCACGAAGGAATAGTTTATTAACAGAATTATTTAGTAACAGACAAAATGTTCTGTCGTGACGCCAGAGGTGACACAAACAATGGATCGTTAATTATGCCCGTCTCCGCCATATGACGAGCAGAAACTATATATTCCGTATTTAGCCTAGTAAGTCTTCTACATTTATTTCTTCTCTAACGGATTAGGTATCTTTTCATATTTCTTTCTGGTTTGCCTACACCCAGAAAACAGTATCCGTTGTGGCCACCGAATTTGTTGCTAATCGAGTTCTGGCGGTTACGACAACTGTCTTCATATTAAATTATATTTTTAGTTGTGAAAGCCAATATTAAGTTGAACAATTTTATATTTATATTCCACAGAAATATAATTACGTTACACAAAATTTTATTAAAAAAAAAAAATTATTTTTAAATTTTTTCGGTATCAAACATGGGCAATAAGATTCATAGTTGACACTCTTGCTTACTGCACCACAGCTGATTTTAATTTTCTTTGATATATTTGCCATTTAAACATTTGAATATTTTATTTTAATTTAAAAAAAATATTTTTTGAATGTTTGCCTTTTCCAGGATTTCAACTCGGATATAAGGAGTACTGAGCTACCTCCCTAACCACCACACCACAAACACTTATACATTTTGATGGCTAATTTTGAATTTAAACAATTTGTTAGGAAAAGATATATAAGTTTAAAATTTGTTTATCAATACCAATCATTAGTGACGTCTATTATTAATACAATCCACAATTCGGTTGCTTCTACTAAAACCCTAATTAAATGATATATTTGATCAGAATAACCGTACTTGTAGTTAACACTTTTGAATATTGACAATTTTTTAATAAATTTGATAGATTGTATCAAATTTCTAATATTATCACTAAATAAATGGTTGCTTCCACCGCAAACCAATACTAAACGAATTTTATTTTTAAAGATGATTGGAAATACCAATAATTGAATAATAGGATTGATTTTTAGTTTCTTTTCCCTTTTTTATTAATTCCCAATACAACATTTTTGCTTTATTAATGGATTTTAGGCTATTTCAAATAAAATGAAATCCTCACAAGTAAATTTTAACAGTTTTGTTTGAATTGCAAACAATCTTTTCTCTGGGTGTACAAAGAACTTCGTCCCACCGAAGTTAGTTTCGCCTGACCAACTCTAAACAAATTAATGATTTCAAGTATGGGCTGATCCAACTCACTAATAATGAAATGTTGATACATAGCTGCGTTCCGGATTCTTGAGAATCCTTATGTTTGACAACGAGCTGCCTATTTCATCTACATGTACCGTTACCCACAGAAGATAAGCACAGTTCCCTTTAGAAACCTCCTGGATGAAGTGATCCTGGATGAAGTGATATTTCTTGTTCCTTATCGGTTATCCAGTCAATAATCGGTTATCCAATATATCACGTCCAGCCTGAAATTTTCCCTACAGTCTTCCCTAGTCGGAATGATTAATCCATACTTTTTGCTGGCCATCGTGCTATCCAAATGTTATCTTTTCATAGTCTGTATATTGAGTTCATGCTTTGTAAAGAATCAGTCAGGGGTAACAAAATCGTCACCAGGTGTGGTTATCATAGCACCGGTGATACCCAGAGCAGCAGCTTTTAGTAATCTGTTCAGATTAGCCTGAATGTTTTTTACAATTGTTCTAGGCCACCAGACTACAAATGTGTATGTCACGATGGGTCTGATAAATGTAACGCACATCCAATGTCCACCTACAGGTTTCATATTTACAGCCCCTGAGATACCATCAGTTCAACATGCTTTGTTAGACAGTTGGAGTTTTGTTCGGATGGCAAATGCCTGTTACATCAGCTATCCCATCTGGTCCACAACAACTTGCATTTTTTCTACAAACTATTCTTACTGACCTCCCAGATACCAAAAGTGAGTAGCTCACGAAACACCACAGCAGAGTGTACATCCTCTTGAAAGAATATTCTACTGACCTCAAATATTAACGTTGTGCCCCACTGATTTTCAACAGCCTTTTAGATTACAAAAAGTGAATTCATTTAACAAGCACTGCACCTCAGCCGAAAAAATCATCGAGTCAAAAAGCCCTTCAATGTCAACAAATAAACCCAGCGTGTATTTCTCTTTGTCGTGATGCTTTTCGATCTGAAAAATAAGATTATAATGAGACAACTCACAGGTTATACCACTTTGATAAGCAAGTTGTTGACAATTAAGAGGATTTTGGAGCAATGCTACTAATCAAATGAATTTCTGCTCTATTCGTTCGAGACTTTTCAGTACAAAATATGATAAACTAATTGATCTAAAACAATTTGCCTAATTATAGGGAATGAAAACCACCTCGACATCGCACCGAAACAAATCCATGGGCCAAGCTGACTAAATATACTGACGTTAGGGTCTTAACCAGCATATTTCCGCCACTTTTATATATTTTAGGATATATATCATCAGGATTTAAAGTCGTTAAAGGAAGAAAAGTGTATCTCAGTAGCTAATCTGGATGATATACACCAGTCAACAGCCCTCACCGCTGACGTTACTTTGCGTTCTGGAAAATTCGTGGACAATTGTATATAATTGACTTTATCTTGGTAAAGGCACCATCAGGTTTCTTAAGCTGTATTATCTTTCTAAAAGATCTTGCAAATTTTAAATGTCTCTCTGAAGCCAATTACCACCTTACAAAAACTCCTAAAAAAATCTAGTTTGGCATGCCGCACATCCCTCTAATATTTATTTTATATGAGATTATATTTGTCCCAGTCAGCGTCCTTTCGCGATTTTACTGCTCAATTTCGAAGCTTCGTCGAACTTTTCCTAGGCTTTTTAAATTTAACGATCCATTAAGGGACAAAAGAGTCCAGTCTGCTTTTCCTCAACGGACATTAAGCCTTCTGGCAATCATTCAGAGGTTTGCCCAACTTACTGACATCAATCACCGACTTATTGTCTACGATCAGTGAAAAATCTTGGTAAAGTAAAGTGAATTTTCTTGAAAATAGTTTATAATAATTGATTATATTGACCACTTTCTAAGGCCATTAAGCTAAATTATATTGTCGGATCAGCTAAAATTTGTTCATTTGTCATTATGCCTGTTTATATTGACATACTTTCTCGCTCCTTGTTGAATTCAATAAAAAAAAACATACACACACAAAAATCCCCAGTTGCTGCTTACAAACAAGTACGGTCTGCAGAAACTGCAACAAAACAAAAAATAAAAATAAATACAGTAAGATACTTTGGCAAATGTGGCAATCAATGCATTAGTGGTACAGAAGGTGCAAACAAAAAATGGACCACAGCAGGATACCTTTAAACAGCAGCAACTAGGAATATGCTTTAAAATGTCTACGGAATAGTACGGAATAGTGTGTAGTAAAATGCTGGAGCTATTAGTAAAAACCTTAAAGTGGCCGCATTCCTTAAAAGAGTTTGTAATTTTTTAACAAAACACAGCAACAACATAAGAACCAAAAAAAGCTAAAAACGAAACTAAAAGTAATTTAAGAAAAAAAAAACAATAATAATGCAACAACACCAATAATAATATTAACAACAACAAAACTAAAATGGTCACACACATGTCAATGCGCAAATTGTTGTTATGTTGCAGCTTGCAACATACACTTGCAACGTTGTGTATGTACTTGCAACCCAACCAAGCAAACAAACATGAGATACAATTACAACAACCATTTCGTCTTAAACGAGATACAATGAAGCAAATAAGCAAAAAAAAAATAATCAAAGAAAAAAACTTGCTTTTAGCCATTTAAGGTAACGCAATTAATTATTTTTTAACTGTTTTGTCATTTTGGAATGCATCATCCATTCTTGGCTGGATGGTGTTTTTTGTTTGTAAGACGACAAGAAACATTTAAACAAAGTCAGCAACAACGATACATACGATACAAATACAACTAATACATTGGTGGTTGCCATCCCATTATTCTTGTCTCTTTTGTTGTTTCTGTTGTTGTTAAATTTGAGTTGTTGGTTTTGTTTTTTCTTGTTGTCAATTTTTGTTGTATTTTTAGATTGATCAGTTGGATTGATCGATTGATTGTCGCCGATATTCGATCAAAAACAACCAATTGCGGTAATTTCCTGCTGATTTGCTACCAAATTGTTGCGTTGATTGTATGTTGTTTTCTCCATTTTTTTTTTTTTAGCAATTTGGTTTTATGTTGGCAACTTTTGTTTTTTTATTTCAGCTTGCAACGTTTTTTTTTTTTTTTCTTTTAAGAAACCAGCACTGTTTTTGGGTCACGTTTTAGTTGTTACAATAAAGCAATAAGCAGTATTTTTTGTAGAGCGACATCATCAATGTTTATTTGGATTTTTTCGATAGCAACTTTTTTTGGGGTACCGAACTATGGTACGAAATTAAGGATTTTTGGGTAACGAAAAGAATGACAATAGGAATGTATTTGTATACGTTCCTATTGTCATTCACAGTTAAGAACGAAGTACATGTAGGTTAGGCTAGAAAAGAGGACTCCGAAGTGTACAGTAGATCATCTTCAAAACCTACTCATGTTGTGCAGTAAAATGAATGAAATATTCTTTTTTTGTAGATTTTCTGTAATCCTTGCGAAGTCAAATTATTTAAAGTAACATTCTTGCAGCCTTATGCTGCAGCTTATAGAAGTTATGTGACTTTCAAGGACAAAGCCAAACCACTCAAGCCCAAAGTTAAAAGTGAACAAGTAAAAGAGTTTTATTCGCCTTTGCTGTATCTTTTGCAACATCATTTTTCCTGTTAAAAAACCAGGCATTCTTAGAAAAATCCTTATGGTTTAATGGTTAGCGCATTAGACCGTTACACAGAAGGTTGCAGGTTCGATCGATAGCGGCGCCAAATTAATTCATAAAAAATAATATTTATTAGTTTTTTATCACTCATACATTTCGCAAAGTCCTCCTTAGGTTTTCCATAGCACTGAACCCCACCGAAGTAAATTAACATAAAAGGGCTAAGCCCTAAAAAGCTTAAAAAATTTCGCCAACTCTCCATCTAATGGCGGGCAACAACTGTTCTAAGATTAATCATCTATTGCAATTACAGTGTTGCCATATTCGAAGCCAATCATCTTTCACCACTTTTCATTTCTCTTCCATTCCCCTTACAAAGAAAACAACACATAAATTAGTAGAAAGAATTTCCTTATTGTTGCTGGTCTTTTTTTTTGTAAGTTTTTCTGGTGTTCTAATAGGAAAATTCATCCAAAATTTTATCTACTTACCCAGCAAAAAAAGACCTTGTCAAATAATGGGGTTTAGAACGAGCAATAACTGTTTGAAGTTTGCCTGCTAAGCTCATTATTTTAACATTGGAGGTAGCTAGTTACCTACAACCTTATGAGTAGGGACTAAAACAACTAGTTAATGGTAAGGTTAAAATAACTAGTTATAGGTAACGCAAAAATAACTGGTTGCAATTGATATATTAAAAACTGGTGGCTTGAAGGTAGTTAATAACAAGTTGCTTATAAAGGGCATAATAATACGTTACATAAGGGGTGCAAATAACGCATTATGAATAAGTACTGAAAGAGCGACTTCATATAATCAGTTTATA
Organism: Eustalomyia histrio; assembly: GCA_949748255.1. NCBI lineage: Eukaryota > Metazoa > Arthropoda > Insecta > Diptera > Anthomyiidae > Eustalomyia > Eustalomyia histrio. Next base: position 4,813,929 of record OX456523.1, read on the forward strand.
TGTCGCTACAGAACTGATAACAGGGAAGAAAATAAATAACTGCACTGTAATTTCAGAAAGTATCAACTATTTTCAGAAACTATTTTATTTCAGACATTAAGAATTTTATTTCAAAAATTAATATAATAATAACAGAAATTAAATTAATATATGTGAAATTGAATTGATAGCATCTGAAATGAAATTAATAACTTCTGAAATTAACTGATGAATCTAAAATTAAATTGAAATTTTCTTAAATTGTTATTTTCTAAAACTGAATTGATAATTTCTGCAAATAATTTATAATTTCTGATGTTAATTTGGAAACGGTGTAATAGTGTATAAAGAAATAATATGTTAGGTTTGTTTTTTTTTCGAATTTTATATAAATATTCCATACAAATATAAGTAGATATAGTGTTGATAAGTAAATATAGATATAGCTACTTAAAAATTAAGAACGTATAAAAATGATGCCAAGTCTTAGAATATATTATTATTATTTTTTCTTTTTGTCGAAAAAATATTTGAAATGTTTGTATTTTTAATTTGAAAGGTAGAGAAGGACAAACAATATAATTGCTCCATTTCGCTTTCCCGCGAAGTCCATATACGAATATAGCTTTCGTATTATTTCATTTTATTTATACAATTGACTATTTCTGAAATACAATTGACTATTTCTGAAATACAATTGACTATTTCTGAAATACAACTGACAATTTCTGAAATACAATTGACTATTTCTGAAATACAATTGACAATTTCTGAAATACAATTGACTATTCTGAAATACAATTGACTGTTTCTGGAATACAATTGACTATTCTGAAATACAATTAACTATTTCTGAAATACAATTGACTATTCTGAAATATAATTGACTATTTGTGAAATACAATTGACTATATTGAAATACAATTGACTGTTTCTGGAATACAATTGACTATTCTGAAATACAATTGACTATTTCTGAAATACAATTGACTGAAATACAATTGACTGTTTCTGGAATACAATTGACTATTCTGAAATACAATTGACTATTTCTGAAATACAATTGACTATTCTGAAATACAATTGACTATTTCGGAAATACAATTGATTGTTTCTCGAATACAATTGACTATTCTGAAATACAATTGACTATTTCTGAGATACAATTGACTATTCTGAAATACAATTGACAATTTCTGAAATACAATTGACTATTCTGAAATACAATTGACTGTTTCTGGAATACAATTGACTATTCTGAAATACAATTTACTATTTTTTAAATACAATTGATTATTCTGAAATACAATTGACTGTTTCTGGAATACAATTGACTATTCTGAAATACAATTTTTTAAATACAATTGATTATTCTGAAATACAATTGACTATTTCTGAAATACAATTGACTATTCTGAAATACAATTTACAATTTCTGAAATACAATTGACTATTTCTGAAATACAATTGACTATTTCTGAAATACAATTCACTATTCTGAAATACAATTGACTATTTCTGAAATACAATTGAGTATTCTGAAATACAATTGACTATTTCTGAAATACAATTGACTATTCTGAAATACAATCGACAATTTCTGAAATACAATTGACTATTTCTGAAATACAATTGACTATTTCTGAAATACAATTCACTATTCTGAAATACAATTGACTATTTCTGAAATACAATTGACTATTCTGAAATACAATTGACTGTTTCTGGAATACAATTGACTATTCTGAAATACAATTGACTATTTCTGAAATACAATTGACTATTCTGAAATACAATTGACAATTTCTAAAATACAATTGACTATTTCTGAAATACAATTGACTATTTCTGAAATACAATTCACTATTCTGAAATACAATTGACTATTTCTGAAATACAATTGAGTATTCTGAAATACAATTGACTATTTCTGAAATACAATTGACTATTCTGAAATACAATCGACAATTTCTGAAATACAATTGAGTATTCTGAAATACAATTGACTAGTACTGAAATACAATTGACTATTCTGAAATAAAATTGACAATTTCTGAAATACAATTGGAAAAGGTGGAGTTTTTAGTATTCACAGAAAACAGATTTTTACAGACTTTTTTTATGACTGAAGAGGCAATAAATGGCTCAGCTTCGTCAGCAGTGACTTTTTTGGATTAATAGGAAATCAGCAATTATTTGTAAATTATTTTGCTATAAATATGGGATACTGGCCCATTGTTAGATGTTGGAGTTTTTATTATTGTTAATTTTATTTGTATTTATAGGCAAAAAAAACATGATTTTTGTTTTCTGTTAAGTTCTGTCGTTTTTGTGTTCAAAAATTAATTGTTTTTAATGCCATTATTTTTAAAATTACGATCATCTTGTGGTCACATTATTTGGTGAGCTTTTCTTTAGCAAGTTGCAACTAAATCATGTTACAATCAGGCAACGTTCTTATTTGTTATTTTTTTTTGCTTTTCTTTTAGGCCTTCTTACTATAATTTGTCAACTATTTAATTGGCGCTCAGTCATTTAGCCACTGTTTTGTTGTTTACTACATATTCACCTCGTTTTCATTTCGAATTTCACTTCTTTCCTCTGTAACTCTGCTTCCATCCTCAAATGTCATCATCATTATGAATGTGATTCATGTGTGATCGATCTTGGCAAAAATCTCAGAAATGATGATGCTTCCTTTCATACTCGTTGTGCTGCAAATATGTTTTCCCTTTTTTTTCGAACAACATTTTTGTTGTCTTATGGTTTGTGATAAAGGAATTTTAACAAGCTGAGCAAATTTTTATAATGTTTGCATTTTTTCCTTAATTTTAAGTTTCGTTTTTTTTTCATCTTATGGGACAAAATATACGAAAAATTAATAAAACAAAATGATTGTGGTATGCTTTAGCAATTAAGAAATATTTTATTTGACATTGACGAAGTGTGGCTGTGATTTGTGTGTTTGTTTCAAGGAGACATTTTTTCGTCTTAACAAAACTTTGTTTGATTTTGGTGTAAAAAATGTGTGTGGGAGGATATCTTTGATTTGATTTGACTTGATTACAAATTAAAAAAAGATCTTATTTGTCAAAGTTGTTACATAATGTATAGAATTGATAATGAGGTGGGAGCTAGGTAATAAATACTAAATATCTTTGATGTTGTAGTGAATGTTTTTTTTATAATAAAAAAACTAAATTCTTAATTATAAACATCAATAACTCGTATATTACTTTTATAATAAGCGTATGATCAATATTTACATATATACGGTAATGAAATATTACTCATACGTACAGTGTTCAATTTTGAAAACAATATATGACCAACAGGGATGGAAAATTTGATTTCTATTATTGTACCAACAAGACAAACAAATTGTACTTTTTCAATCCTCACGGTACCAAAATTTTTTCCGCTTTTTTTTTAACAATTTTATCGTATTGAGTTAGATTTGCTTAGACACTAAAAAGAATTAAAAAAATTTAAATTGACGGGGTGAAACAAAATCTATCGTTAATTTTATGTAGTCGTATAATTACCACAAAACTTTGTAAAATTTTACTCTAATTTGTCACACCTTTTTTTCTTAGTGTCTGCCTCGAGGGTAATTTAAACTTTTCAGGATTTGCTATTAAAAAATTTAAAGGCATTTAATAGCTTTTTAATAATAATACACTTTTTTATTATTTTTTTGTTTTGAGAGGTAATTTAAAAACAGCTGTTCAATGTTGCCACTTCCGAATATTTTAGTACAATGTGTATGCAAACATTTCAATTGAAAACTGACTTTATTTTTCACTATAGTAGCTGAATAAATAAAAACAGGTTTTTAATTTAAAGTTGCTTTTAAAAAAGTCGACTTTATGTTATGTTGTTTTTTTTTCAAGTTATATATATTGAAAATTTTAAAAAATTTCAAATTGTACTAAATGAGCCGCGGTAGTACCACGGTACCAACCAAGGTAAAACTGTACCAAAAAAAGTTCAATTGTACCATTTTTTCCATCCCTGATGACCAATATATGACAAATTCCCAATATAACAAAAAAAAAAATTGCCAGTTATACAGGGAGGTCCAAAATAAACGAAGGGAATTAAATGGTCTATAACCAAATTATTTTAATATGATTTTCTTTAATTTAGATTGTTGTGAAGAAGACTTGGGAAATTGAAAATGGAAAAGTACATACAGAGAACATAGATTCATTGTGACAACCGAATTTCTGGCCAACTAAATAGCTTAGTTGCAGCAACCGAATTAACCGGTTGTCGCAACCAAATGCACTCTCGATCCAATTGAAACATACACAGAAAGTATTATTGCCAAAAAATATTTCAATCAAAATTTTTTTTGTTTTTTTGATTTTTTGTTCATTTTCAATTAAAAGTTTAATAATATCAATTAAATATTTGCTAATGTTAAACAATCAAATATTGAATAATTTTCTACTTTATTCGTTTAATATCAAATTCAAAGAATCAATTTGATTTTTGTTGATTCTTTTCATAGAATCAATCAAGTTGATTAAATTTTAACAAATCAAAAAAACAAAAATCGTTCGCGAACAGAATCAAAACAAATTATTAAGGATTTTTGGCGTATTTCAACTTTGAAAATGGGAACGTGAGAACAAACTTTTTTGGCAACACTGCGGATACGCATGCACCAGTTATGATAAAGTTGCCACCATAGTATTTATTGTAGTACTATTGGAACCTCAAACAATAATAGGAGTACAAACTATTTGGTAGAAAGTATTTAGAAAATTTCATAAGTTGATGAATTACTCACAAACATATGTATATTTGATAAAAAAAATATAAAAAAAAATTGATTAAAATTATGATGCTGGAATTTCAATAAGAAAATTTTATTAAAAAAATTGTTTAAAATTTTAATTTTAATTTTAATTGATATAATTAAAACTTTAATTGAAAATGTAGATTTCTGATTAAAAATTTAATTGATATGATTAAACAAATTATTGAAAAATTTCAATTAATTTAAAAAAACAAATTATTTTGCTGGCCTAAATTCAATAACATTTTTGATTGTATTAATAAATATATTAATGGAAACTCAATTTAGGTTTTTCTGTGTATAGTTTCAAACGAAATTCTGTTATATTAATTGAATTTCGTTCGACAGAAACAAATATGTCACGGGCTCCAACCAAACCATTCAGTTGGCAAAAAATTTTGTTGTCACAATGAATCTATTTTCTCTGCACACTATTAAACAACTAACTAAAGGATTATTGGTCCATAATTCCTAGAGTATGAAATCGAAGCTGCGCAATACCGCAACATGTTAGAATATTTCTTGAGGACGGCTGTGGAGAAACACCAACAAATGCGATTTCAACAAGATGGAGTGCATACAGAAAGGAAAAAAGTGGAGCTGTTATGTGACATTTGCCGATTTTAGTTGACGTTCGGAGAATTTAATCACTTCTGATTTTTTTCTTTGTGGGTAATACGAAGGCGGATCAATAAGTCCGTGACTTTTTGAATGAAACACAGTTTTTTTGCAAAAAACAAAAAAAAAATTTTTCAACATAATCTCTTTTTAGCTCAATACACTTAGTCCAACGGTTCTCCAATTTTTGTATCCCTTCCAAAAAAATAGGATTTTTCGAGGTCCATAAAATATGCATTTGTTTGATCAATAATTTCATCGTTGGAGCTAAATCTATTTCCACCGAGCCATTTCTTTAGGTTTGGAAATAGGAAATAGTCACTGGGGGCTTAATCCGGAGAATATGGCGGATGAGGTACCAATTCGCAGCCCAATTCATGGAATTTTGCAGACAGCTTTCTTGATCATTTAAAATCGAAACCACACTGCCATTTGAAATGCCTATGGCATCAACAATCTCACGCACTTTTACTTTTCAGCCAACACTATGCTGTGCATTTTTTCGACATTTTCGGGTGTATTGACTTCAATTGGCCGTCCAAAACGTTCAGCGTCATTTGTACTTGTGCGACCACAACGAAAGTCAGTAAACCACTTTTTTACCATTGAAATCGATGGTGCAGAGTCCTCATAGTATTTATCAAGCTTTTCCTTAGTTTAATTGACGGTTTTTTTTCGCAAAAAATATTTTTTAATAAGCACTCGAAATTCACTTTTTTCATTTTTAAAAAAAATCCACGAGGTTGTATGTTTTGAACAGCTGTTAAACGCAAAGTAAACAACGGAACTTGGTCAAAATTTGACAGTAGTCTATTAACAGGTGGTACTTGATGGGAGCAGTGTTGCATTTCATATAAATGCGAGGGAAATTCGAAAAGTCACGCACTTATTGATCCGCCCTCGTAAGCCACAGAGCATACCCTAACTTAAAAATAATATTCGAGAAAAATTCGATCGATAGATCCGGAAATCTTGAAAAAAATCATGGAAAACGACGGCACTTACGAGATGTTATTTTTCACTCCTAAATGAACTAAATTAATTAATTAATTAATTAATAAAGTGTAAGCAAAATTAAATTGACTTTAAAATAAAGAAATTATAGACTATTCAATCCTCTTCGTTTCTTGAGAACCACCCAGTTCCAGTTATTAGCTAATGAAACATTGTGAAGATGGTGCTAAAAAGTATAAATTTATTTAACACAAAGAAAGCTATTTGTATTAATGTATCATTTTATATAAAAATTTTATCATATTAACAAACAAATTAATTGTATTTACAAACTATAATTTTTGACTACTCAGTTTGTATATACAATTAATTTTTTTGCCTATATGACATTTTTTACTTCCAAGTTAAGATTACTTACTTTTTAAATGTTTACAATTATATCCAGAAAACTTAAAACTTCGACAAGAAGTACAAAGAAAATTCTACAAAATGAATTAAAAATAAAAAATAATGCAATAATTTACGATTAACCTATAAAACCTACTGTATAATTTAGTTTATTTGCATAGGCCAACAAATTTTTCAAATGTTCATTATACAACATTTTTATTTGAAATTTATTTCTACCCCTCAAAATTAGTTTTCACATAATACATTAATTCACTGCACTTAGATTTCTAATTATGCTGAAATAAACTTAAAGTTTAATAGATCAATATAATGTATTAATAACAAAATACAATGAAAAGTAAGTAAAGTCAATAATTGACTTAATTTACAGAAACCCAACAATAATTTACATTTTGTTGTTGAATTTGGAATATAACATTTTAAGAACTTTTAAAAAAGTGTTTAGAAGTATGTAAATTTGGTATGTATAACTTCGATCTGCAAGCTTAAAATTTTATTTTAGAATTTTTGAGATCATAATTAAGATCATAAGAAAATGAAAAAAAATGTATTGTGTGGGTAGTGATTCAGAACGAAGCTCCCTGTAGAATTTATCCTCACATTTTTCCATCTTCTTTTAATTATGATCTCGAACCCAAAAAATTCTTAAATAAAAGTGTTTCAAAGTTTTAGAAAAGCCAGAACCTCCAGAACTGGCAAAACCTATTAAAACGTATATTTGCTCCATTCTTGTTTTCTTAGTAATCAAACACTTTGTTAAGATGTTTTACCAACAGGCACTATGACGTTACTAAAGTTTTAAGATAAAAAATACTATATTTTTCATATTTAATTTAAGTTTTGACAATATTCGGTCAAAAAATTGTTCTCTCAGAGTATTTTAAAAAAGAATACCCACTACGACCCTGCAACTTGTACCAAAAAAAAATTAGCCCTTTTGTAAAAATTAACATAGTTTTAAAACAGCAGCAACATTTTATGTTGCTACTGCATAGCGTACACCAACTGCCAGTCAGTCATCCAGCCAGCCAGCAACTCAGTTTAACAACAATTTAAGGCACGACAAATTTTTTTGGCCAAAAAATTGCATGTTATCCTGCGTGTGAGTGTTGTTACGTGAAATGTCAAATAATGTCAGACAACAAGACTGTTCGTTTGTTTTATAGTTGCAACAATAACAAAAAACAGTAACAGTAGCAACAACATCAAGACATTAATACACACAGTTGCATACTGAAAATTAATATTAAGCATTTGAATGCCTCACTTGAATAAGAGCATTAAATCCATTTTAACAACTTTAGAGAGCAGACGATAAAAATGTGTTAAACTGTAATAAATTTATATTTTTGATGACGATTTTCTATAATTTCTTAGTATCCCGGTAATAACATATGATTATTTTTTATATTAACAGTAATGACATCAACTAACTTTCTGCATTACTTTAAAACATATAATAATTACTTACTTATAAACAGTTACTTTATCCATTATTTAAAGTCGAAAAATAATGCGTCACCAATAATGACTTATTTTTATCGTTGCTTCAAATATAAAGTAATGTTCTAGAATTTTTTTGTACATTTTTTTGAAATCTATTTTTAGACTCAATATTTTTGCACTTCTGGTAACCACAAAAAATCAAAAAATTCGCAGGTAAGAATTTTGACAAAATTTTTAAATAAATGAAATATTGTACTAGTAGATATGCTCTTATTTAATCGACACATTTATTTGTTGCTGCTGGTAAGAGTTAGCAAATGACGATAATAAATATGATGACGACGACGATGAAAAACAAAATCGCAAATGATATAATTACGAATTCATTTGTGCTGCAAATTAATTAATTAATGCACAAATTTCGTATGCACATACAACAACGAAATACACTTAAAGAAATTATTTTAAGATAATAAAAAAAACAATTGTTTTAAAAGTGATTATACCTATAAAAAAAATTATAGATACTAATAATTAATGAGATAAGAAGGATTTCAAAATATGACAATGACAGCAACAAGTAAGCACCGCAACTTTATTTAAAATCTAGCAATCGCTCAATTTTAATTTGTTTGTGGGTGAAAAACTTTAAATATTAAAATTATGATTAAAGATTTGTAATAGTCATCATTGAACATTTTTTTAAATTAAATCAATTACAAAATTAATTGTTAATTTTTTTCAATAAAATTTTTAACTAGAGGAATTAAATAGGTTTCTTTTTTTGTGTAATCATTATGCTCAAAAAAGTCTCTTAAATTCCTCTAATTGAAAATTTTCTTAAATATTCAATTAATTTTAAAATTGATTTAATTAATAAACTGACTATCAGGTGAAAAAGTGTTAATATTGATGATTTTTTAATTGAATCAATAACAAAATTAATTAATTTTGTTATTAAACACAATTTTTAATGAAGGAATTTAAGAGTTATTTTTTTTTGTGTACGTTAAGGCAACATAATCTCTTGCAAACTGAATCATTAGTAAAAATCCACCAAAATTAGATTAAAACAATAGAAATTCGGTTAACCCTTTTGACCTGACATTCGAATAGCAATGCTGCAATAAAATGTTTGGTGGCAGTAGGTTATTTAAGTAATAAATAAGGTATCGGCGAATGAAAATCTGAAAAACAATTATTGGGGGGCTAGGGGAGTGGTGGTAAACTATTGTACCACTCGGGATGTTAAGTGGTACAAATAAGTACCAACCGTCCGTTAAAAAAAACTAAATCAAAAAGAAGTATAGCTAATAATATATCATATTTTATTGATTTTTAATGTATTCAAAATGAAAAGTACTCATATAGAAAGGTTATAAAAAAATTGTTTTTACATAAAATTTATGTAAGATATGGTGCAAAGAACATTTTGCAAAGTGCCACTTGGCATTCCTTGCAGATTGTCTTATTGCAGATTGTTTCTCTTGAGCGCTGCAGTTGGTACAACGATGTCGGGAAGTTCCTTCAACCAAGGATTCCAAAACCAGGATGAGCAAACTATCAAATTTTTAGCCACCCATGATGCCATGATGCTAAATGGTGCGACTACAAACAAATTCTTAGTCGAGACCACGAAATTCTTAGCCGATTTACAGAAAAACTTAGCCTCTAGCAAGGGTTGTACCAATTCAAACATGTATACATTTACATCACTATCACTGAACTTGCGCTACAACCCTTGCTGGCGGCTAAATGTTTCTGTAAATCGGCTAAGAATTTCGTGGTCTCGACTAAGAATATGTTTGTAGTCGCACCATTTGGCATCATGGGTGGTTAAAAATTTGATAGTTTGTTCATCCTGGTTTATAGGGTCCTTGCTTCAACAGGAAGATGCATTGGCGTGCGATTGGCAATTTGTGGTGCTGGGCCTGGTTTTATTGATCGACGAATGGCTGTAGTTTTTATAAGGACCCTATAAACCAGGATGAACAAACTACCAAATTTAGCCAGCAATGATGCCGTGATCGCAAATGGTGCGACAACAAAAAAATTCTTAGTCGAGACAACGAAATTCTTAGCCGATTTACAGAAGCATTTATCCGCTAACAATGGTTGAAGCGCAAGTTCAGTGATTGTGATGTGAATGTATACATGTTTGAATTGGTACAACCCTTGCTAGAGGCTAAATATTTCTGTAAATCGGCTACGAATTTCGTGGTCTCGACTAAGAATTTGTTTGTAGTCGCACCAATCACTAAACCCTTGCTAGAGGCTAAGTTTTTCTGAAAATCGGCTAAGAAAGTAGTGGTCTCGGCTAAGAATTTTTGTAGTGGCATCATGGCATCATGGCTTCATGGCATCATGGGTGGCTAAGAATTTTGTAGTTTGTTCATCCTGGTTTCAAGGGTCCTTGGTTAAAGTAGGAATACATTTGTTTACGACAACAAAATATTTTGATAGGTGAAACAGGACAATTCAGTTGGGAATAAATTCGATTAATATGACCAGTTTTTAAATGAGATGTCATTTCTTTTTAATGGTAGTTTCTGTTATTTCAACTTACAACTTTATCAAGTGTATCAAAAGAGATCAAAAATGGTATAATTATTAATTATTTAATGTTCTAAAATAATGCATAAGATAAGAGTTATCTTTACAAGGTAATGCAGTAATATATCGCATACATTAGCAAAGTTTTGTGCTAACAAATTAATTTAAATTAAGCAGAGAATAAAAATTCTTTGATCCTTTTAATTAATTTATAGTAAAAGTTTAAGTTTTACCTTTGAAACTTAAGTGTACTATTTAGGACGCTTAAGTGGATTTTTTACTTAATTATTTAAGCTAGATGACCTTAGATTGAATATCTCAGCCGTTAAAAAACTTAAAAATCTTAAAATATCGGGAAAATAATACACATAGGTGTTATTTTTACTTAAGTTTCCACTAAGTTGAATTTTTACAGTGTCTTTTACAATACCCTGCAAAAGCACGCAAACTCATATAAGCGTCTTCTCCATACACCCAAACTATTAGACACCACACCTGCCCACACATAATCTAAGTAAAATTCATTGTCGTTGTTGTAGTCGTTTGCCAATATTCATGATTTTGGTATGCGGTGGTTGGCATTCAGTTCAGTTTTAATATCAAAACAACAGCATTTATTTGTTCAGTGCAAAATTTAGTTTAAAAGACATAAAATGAAAATTTGTAGACTCTTAAAAAAAAATAAATAAAATGCAAACAAAAGAAAGACTGTAAAAAAAATACAAAAATACTACAAACACGACACCCGTGTCGAGATGTTGGCAATTTGATAAGCGCCTAGTAATTGTTACGGAACCAAAACTAATAGAAATGTTTTAATGCCATAAATTAGCATTTCTAACATTGTGGTTGTTGTTTTATTCTATGATTCTGAAAAGGAAGATCGTTGATTTTAACTCATTGGCTCTTTGATATTTTATTTGTAGAGCATTTATTTTGATCGCTGCTCTTTAATGGTTTGGAGAATAAACTTAAGCTGCGTTTGTTTTAGCAGCATTGGATGCATTCTACTTTATTTAGTTCTAAACATATTTCGCACAATTTTTGATGTTGGTGAGCGACAGAAATCCTCTATAATTTTAAAACTTTTTACTTTGTTTTAACAGCAGTTTATTTTCAAATAAATAATGTTTATTCATTTAACCCATGTTTGTTGCATACTTTATAAACTATTTTCATGTTTTGTAAGTATTTTTTAGATGTTTTTTTTTTTTTTGTTTGAAGAGATTATTTTTTCATTGCTTTTCCAAGTTTAGCAAACTAATAATAAAACAAACAACACAACACAACAATTACACGCCAGAATTGGCCCATTAGCACCAATATGTCTGTGGTCGTTAGCTAGAAGTACCTTATACTTAAACTAGGTACAACTGCATGAAGGATGGAAGAAAGGAAGGCTGGCAAGCAGACATTTATTCAAAGTACAATTCAAGTACAGAGGAGCCAACTAAAAATTTTAAACGTGTGTGTAGTTGAGGTGGTTTATAGTTAAATAACAACACGCACATTTTAAATACCACACATCGAACAAACAAAGAATAAATAAAACATCCATCCACTGCACTGGAGGAGAAAAGGGAAGAGTAGTTGTAGTAAATTTACATGTAATTTTTTTTAGGGAATTTTGCTTACGATGTTGTTGTAGCGCCTAAACAAATTATGAGTTTTTAAACATGAAATTATTTAGCGGATATTTAAGGTTAACATATGGAATAACATTGTTCTAAGAATTTAGATTTTATTTTTCATTATTGCTAATAATTTTCAAATACTTTAATTTGCTGTGTATTTATTTGCCTTGGAAAAGTTGGAAAAATTAAAAATCTAAAATAATACTCTTCACACTTACTCGCTCTAGTTCAAGTTTTTCATTTAGTCTTCAGAGGAAATAACACCATCGTAAAGATTGAATTAATAACGAAAACATTTTTCGTGCTGACAAGCAAATCTGTTGTCAATCGTATTGTTCAGCTGTCGTCATCGAAGTTTTCGGGTGAGCGAAAAGAAATATAACAGAATTTTGACTGCGACAACAGAATTTAACAAAAATTTTATATTCGAATCTTAATAATTCGGTTGCTTCAACTGAACACTTCGATTGGAAACATATTTGGTTGTCAACAAGAATCAGTTTTCTGGTTGAACTGTTTTTAGGTGTTAGGAGCGTGTTCTTACGTTTTTAAGACCTTATAAAGTATAAACATTGTTGTTTTGTAAATTTAAAAAATTTATCGAGCGGTTGAAATGAGTTTAATATAAGTAATTTTTTTTTTTTTTTTTGATTTACACATTTTTAATGTTTTTGTTTCTATACAGTGGTAGTTTTGTACCTTACACGCAGAGAAAAAACGTGGTTGCAATATGTTTTCTGCAATCGGGTATGGTTGTCACAATTAAGTTATTGGCTTTTTAACCATTAACATGGTCGCTACCATCAATATTTAGTAAATATTTTACAATTTTATGATTGGCACCTTCTATTTTATAACATGATTGGCTGTATCCATACTGTGGTAACAAAAATTTTCACTATGAAAAAAATATGATAATTATGCAACGATAAATAAATCATCAATAAAATAAAACATAACTTTGACATTTACAGTCATAATGTAATTCTGTTTTCGTAAAAACCAAAATTTTAGCACTTCAGTCTATTTGTTTTTACTACAAAATGTCTTAAAAAAACAATCATATATTTTTTACTAAAACTCGACAAATATCAGTTGGGTAGAAAATACCTTTAATCAATTGACTCATTTAGATCCAGTTAATTTTTTTTAGCTTTAAGAGATTTTTTTTAAAGGGCTTTTTCGAAAACTTCTCATACATAAATTATAATTTACGCTAATAAATTATAATTTACACTAGTCAAAAAGATTCTATATAAAGATTTTATATTTTTAATTCTTTTCAATAAAAACAATTAGAAATTTTTTTTAACCCTTTGGGACCCAGGCACGAAAAAAATATAATTTTTTGACTTTACATTAAAACATTTAGAAAACTAATTAAGTCTCTGTGAAAAATAATTTTGTTAAGAATCTAACAAAAATAATTATATACAAATTGACCAACTAGTTTTAAAAATATTTGCATTTTTCTGATGAAACATCAAATCTCACAATTGTGTGTCTGGGTCTCAAAGGGTTAACAAATATTTTTTTTTAAATTTATTTCTTGTAACAAGTTCTCAAAATATTAGTAAAATATTTTTTGCACGAAAAGGTTTCTAATATAAAATAATACATATTTAGAAATTAATCTAATAAAAACATTTTAAGATTCTGTGGACTTTTCCTTAAACTAAAACTCTCAGATTCTCCAAACTGTTTCTTAGATAAAAGTTCATATATTCCAAAAAAAATTAGTCTAAGCCTTTTCTTTGAAAGAAAAATTCATAGATTCTGAAGACTTTTCATCATAAAAAATACTTAGATTCTAAGGACTTTTTCTAGTAGAAATATTCTTAGATTCTAAATACTTTTTCTTCAAGTAAAATTTCTAAAAAAAAATTTAAATTGTTGTTAAAATCTAAGATTTTTTTATTGAAAAAAGTCATTAAAAATTAAAAAAAAAATTTAAGTATTTTTCTTACAGAATCAAAGTTTTCTTTAAAGATAAGTTCTCAGAATTTTAAATTTTTTTCAAAAAGTCCTTAATATCAAATTTTTTTTAGGAAAAACATTTCTAAAGGAAATATTCTTAAATTTAAAGAGCTTTTTCATGGTTTCTAAGAACTCTTTCCTTAAGAAATTTTCTTAGATTAGGGATCATATAATGATAATTCAGGAATCATAATATCGTTATGATAAGATTTTGAGTAAACAATGATTACATGCGATCATATTTTGATAAATTCAATATAATAACATGTTTATTTAGGACTATAATATGGTAATTTTTGAATCATAATATAACTGTTGGGAATATATTATGGTAAAAATATGGTTATTTTATTATCATAATATGATAACCATATTAGAGTACGACTATGGTTGGCACAACCATAAACCCAAAAATATATGATGCTCTTCCAATATGATTGCCCTACCCATGTTATTTCTTTGCGTGTACAATCATTTATTTTGGTCAGTTCCATTTATTATGTTTTTTTTTATAAATTAAAAAAACTTACCTTATAAATATTTTAAATAGCATCTGAAAAACAAATGAAAAGTGAAATTAGAACTCTAATAATAAATTACCTTAGAGAATTATCTTAATGATTTTAATGAATTTTTATACAAAAGCAATAAAATTCCACTGGAACTTTTCTTTAAATTAATGCAACACGTGGTGCTTGAGTTTAGAAATTTGATAAAATTTTAATTTAACCTTTCACAAACATACTTCAATGTAGTTTTTAGTGACCGATTTCGTTAAAAATAATTTATCGTAATTTGTTTAGAATCCCTTACTAAGAATTAGACATAAAGTTTTCAAAATAAAAATTGGCGGATACAATAATTTTTTTGACATGAAACTTGAAAAAAAAAAAGATTTTAATTTTAAAATCCAAAATTTGTAGTAATGCCCGTAAATTCAAGCTTAGATATCTACCACTAGACGAACAAAAAGTAATAGATATCTAAGCACTGCCCATTGCTTTTTGCATTACCAATAATTACCTACCCCTGCCCACTGCATTACCTTTAAAGTGCAAATAATGAGTTACTAATAATGCATTACACAGCCATTGATATTCCAATTCAGCTTCTTGCATACTACATAACTTTCAATGTGAAAATAATGAGTTACTAATAATGTGTTTTAAGTACTTTATTTTGTCAGTTAAAATCTATTTTTGGTTTTGTTATTAACTTTTTTTCTTTATTTTTTGTAATCAAATAGAATTTAAACATTGTGGCATCAGCAACAAAACTTGGCATAACTGCCGCAGTGATGCACAAATTTCTTTATTTTTTGTAATCAAATACAATTTAAACATTTGTGGCCGCCTTTGTATGAAAGCTGCTTTCGTATATGGACTACGCGAAATAGAGCAATTATATTGTTTGCCTGCTCTACCTTTACTTACAAACACATAATTCATTTGTTAGCTTTTGTTTTTTTTAATATTTTATTAAATTAAACATACAAAAATTTCAAATATTTGTATGAAAAATATTTGTTTACATTTAAAAGAGAAAAGCCAATAATTTCTAAGACTTGGCAGCATTTTTATACATTCTTAGTTTTTATGTAGCTATATCTATATTTACTTATCAAGACTATATCTACTTATATTTGTATGGAATATTTATATAAAATTCGAAAAAAAACAAATCAAACATATTATTTCTTTGTACACTATTACACAATTTCCAAATTAACATCAGAAATTCATAAATAGTTGCAGAAATTATCAATTTTGTTTAAGTTATTAATTTCATTTCAGATGCTTTCAATTTAATTTCACATATATTAATTTAATTTCAGTTATTGTTACATTAATTTCTGAAATAAAATTCTTAATATCTGAAAAAAAATAAATAGTTTCTGAAAATAGTTGATACTTTCTGAAATTTTATTGGAAATGGTGTAGTTATTCAGCTCCTTCCTTTTTATCAGTTCTGAAACGAATTATAAACTCATTATATGTATCCACTCTTACAGTACCTATTGATAATGCGTTCTTTGCATCCCTTATGTTATGTATTATTATGCTCTTTATAAGCAACCAGTTATTAACTACCTTTAAGCCGCCACTTTTTATTATATGAATTGCAACTAGTTACATTTGCGTTACATACAACTAGTTATCTTAACCTTACTATTAACTAGTTGGTTTACTTTCTACTTGTAAGGTTGTAGGTAACTAGTTACCTCCAATGTCATCCCTATGTTAAAATAATAAGCTTAGCAGGCAAACTTCAACCAATTACTGCTCGTTCTAAAACCCATTATTTGGCAAGGTCTTTTTTTGCTGGGTATCTATTGCTTGAAATTACAGCCATAATTTTAATTGTGGTTTACGCATTTTAATATTGTTTTCTTTGTTTTTAATTTCAGTTTAAAGTTTTTTCTTTATTAATTTTTAACCTACGGAGAATGATGAGTCAATTTATTCAAAGGATCTATCCCGTAAACGGTAGTTTTTTCAGCGTTAATTTTATTTTTCAAATTCATACTTTTTTAGTAATTAACTGGAAGTCTCTCTGCAGGAAAAGGACCTATCCTAGGACACATCACGTAATCGGTTCATTGTGATAGGGACCGGTCAAGAGACCGGTTTTTTATATGAAAAGGACCGGGCTTATCCTAGGAGGGGGTCAATTGCGCTCTGTGAGATGTCGCACACTGGTCTAAAAGAAAATGTCGCACAATTAACTCCAAAGAACATATCACAGAACTAACGCAAAGGAACATGCCATGACAGGTCACGTGGTAGGTACTTTAGGAACCAGTCCTCTTTTTACCTATCTCGTGATATGTGTTTTCGAAAACAGTCCCCTATCACGGGACAGGTCCAAATTCCCAACTGATCCCTTTTTTCTCGCAGTGCTACTTTAGACACATCTATAGGTATGTTGTTTTATTCAGTTCTGTGACTAGACTTTTTGCGTTAGTCTTGTGACAGATTAATTTGTGTTAGTTCTGTGACAAGTTCTTTTGCGTTAGTCCTGTGACTTGTCGCAAAGCATAATTTTGCTTCTCTCAATGGCATGCTCATGTTAAAGCAACCGGTACCTTTGATATTAAAGAACCCAATGCACAACTTACAAAATCTGTGCTTGTAGCTAACTTGAAATTTTTGAAATTTTTTTCGTTAAACGGATCGTTAATTATTGAGTGAATTTCCATTACGAAATTAGCAAGTAAAAAAATCGGGACGTAATAATCAAATATTTTTGCTAAGATTTTTATTAGAATATCGACCGTATATAAGACAATTACTGAATATTCCGTTAAAATTGAACAAATAGTAAAATTATAATTTAATATATTTTTAAAATTACCGTATTCCGAAAACTAAGTTAAAGAAATAAGAACGGACAAGAACAGGGGGTTTTTCCATTACAAAAAAACTTCTATTTCTATTTGTATTTTAAATCTTAATTTTTTTTGAATGCTTTTAAATTAATAATTAAATAAAAAATATTTATCTTATTTATGTTAAAATATTGATGAAATTATTAAAACACTCTATAAAAAGGGATTTTCATTCAATTTATGAATCATAAAATATATTAAAATTAAAAAAAAAAAATAAGAAAGAAATCGAACATAAACAAGCAATCTGAAAATATAACTATAACAATAAATTGATATTAAGTTAAACTATTAAAAAAGAAACATAATATAATTTCAAAGAATTATAATTATTACTTTAATCCGTCATAATGGTCAATAGTGTGGCCCATTATAGAATATAAAATAAAATATAAATACAATACACTAAATGTGGAATATTTTTGTAACTCTATTAAGAAAGTCTTTGAATTGAAACTCTATAGAATTCTATTGATAACGCATAGTTTTGTATTATTGTTCTGATCAAAGATTTATGATGGAAATATGAATGGCATTCAAAATGATTTGTAGTCATTTATTGTTTTTTTTTTTTTTTTTGTAGATTTTGTTTTGTGTTGAAAATTTTCGTTAATGACTGTTTAAGCGTCTTAGTTTTTTTTTCTTTTTAACTGGATTCTTTTCTGTGTTAATACTATTTAAATTTTTTAAATTTATATCTATTTGGTGTGTTGGTGCTTTGTTTTCAAATAAAGTTTAAATATGTTAAAAAGCCATAAAATTTGTTATAAGCTGATTTTAATTGGTTTTTATTTAATTTATTGTGTTTAAACATGACTTTTAAAAGATGTTTGTATTAAATCTAATTTACGGCGTTTTTTTTTTAACCCGCTCAGTATGAAATTGTTTGTATCCCTTGTGCTAATTGTGACAGATGGTATATATCGGGTTGTCATACAGTTTGTAACTCATTGAAATATGGCTGAAAGCTAAAAAAATAATCTTATAAAATCGAAGTATATTTAAAAATGCTCGTGTAAAAAATATCTGATCTGACCAGATCTCATTAGGTTAAGGCAGATCTGGTGCCCAATCAGATCTAATTTTATCTTTTCATATAATATCTAACCAGATTTAATAAGAAATTAAAAAAACATCTTTACTTTTAACGGTTCGAATGGCTAAGATCTGGTATCAAATACAAATTAATCTGACACGTGATATGATCCTATATGCTCTTATCTTGACACAAAAATTAGCCAATTTTCCGGCTCCCATTAAAAATAAATAGATCTGGCACTATATCTGGTCATATCTGACCATATATTATTATATATGATCACATCTGGCACCAGATCTAATTATATGTAATCATGTCTAATTAGATACAAACAGATGAGAGCAAGTCTAATATTTTTAGCACATGTAGGGAATTTTTAAATTTAGGAATAACGTTTATAATTTTCTTTAGGAATTTTGTACTTTCAAGGACTGAAATTCATCCACAGAACCATTTTAAATTTCAATTATAGTGTTAAGGCTGAAAAACTTTAGCACACCTTAAGGCTGGTAGAAGAATGAGGTTGGAATAATCATAGTTTGGACTAATTATACAGTTACTTGATGATTATCATTTATAAAAAATGCTTCTAAAAAAACTTGTTGTCATTTTTAAATCAAACTCCACTTCTTCTTGTAAGATATTCCACGCGACTGTATTCATTTTTCATTTGCCGTGTTGTGTTAAATAGCAATTGTGTAGGGTATAAAAAATTCCACACATCGCATTAAAACACTCTTAATTAGTTTCAAACCTATACTCATAATAACAATGATAAAGATAACGCATTTGTAAATCACTTCGGCTGACTGCTGGTTCCTTTTAAATACAATTATAACTGGGACTCAATTTGGGGTTTTTTTTAACAACAAATTTCTATCCATTTAATTTTGTTTAAAATCCCACCTTTTTATTTTTAAAAACATTTCAGCATTTTTTTATTATTGATTTTAATTTACGTTTATCTAAAACAAAATTATCATACTCATCTGTGGGAGCTGTGCTTACCAAATTTCAAATCTATTGTTTGTAAATATTTTTATTTATTTTTTTTATGATTTTATACTTTTTGTTTCTACATATTTTGGTATTCATTTACTACATAAAATTGTTACAAATTAAATCTTGTAGACATGTTGTCTGTCTGATCTCCAAAAGCAAAGTTGCCTAGTTTTTATTTTTTTCAATTTCATTCCACTACATATTATTGGAATATGTCATCGTTGGCGTGGCTCTAAACTATTTGATATCTACAACACTTGTTTGATGGTTTGGTTAGTTGTAGTATGTCCCAATTGCTATCATTGCCTTTGTATCGTATCTCTTGAAGTAATTTACGATTTCTGTAACTGGATACTATTTTTGGGTGGCAATTATTTTAGTTTGACACTTGTGTGAGTTATTTAATGAGTTGTTTTATCAATATATTTTTGTATCATTTTCAATAAAATTTTAATTTGTTTTTAAGTTTTTCTATTGTGTTGAGAAAATCAGGTATCATACTTTAAAATATTTATATATGTTTCAAAATCTTTTATCTCTTTGATCTCTAATCAGTTACAGATTTGTTACAAATACAAAATTTGCATTTTTATTAAAAAATTTACTTTTCAATATGTTTTTAAATGTTTGTACACAACTATATAGATTTCAGTGAATTTCAAAATAACCAACGATTCCACTCTTTGAAAATTATGAGGCAAATTACATTTGGATCAATGGGCGATAACGAAAAACTAGCGAAAAAAAAATTATTTTTACGTCATCCATAATTTTTGATACTGGATTTTCTTTTATCAACAATATTGCATATTTATTTGTATATTAGTTACGAGAAAAGTGTATAAGAATTTTCAAAGTTTTCTTTAGAATGAATATCGAAATGTCAGCAATTTTCTGTACAAAACGTAGGATTTTTATATACCAAACAAATTATGACAACGGGGCCTTCCATGCTCTCCAAATCGAGCTTGATGTACAAAATTATATTGGGTAAACAAATTAATAATGAATTGATACATTATTCAAAGTATTGTCCATCGTTAGCCACTATTTTTCCTTTCTGGTAGCATATGGATTCCGCGCCAAAAGAACTGCTCAGGTTTTGAGGTAAAGAATGAATCAAGCCAATTTCTGATACCCTGTTCTGAAGTGAAGCGTATTCTAGTAACAGTGTTCTGTATCGATCGAAACAAATGTTAGTCAGAAGGGGCAAGATCTGGACTATAAGGCGGGTGAGCCAAAACTTCCAACCACTGTTTTCCAAAAAGTTTTTGAACGGTCTTGCAACATGTGGCGGAGCGTTGCCATAATGGAAGATTATGGCCTCGTGTCTGGTCAAATATTCTGGTTGTTTTTCGTTGATTGCTCTCTATAGGTCCCCTGTGATCGTCTGACCTGATTTTAACAGCTCATAATACAAAACACCCTTCTGATCTTACCAAATACCGAGCATTACCTTGACGCCATGAATATTCGGCTTCAGCGTTGATTTTACTTAACATATGACTTTTTGCGCTTGGGATTATCGTAATGTATTCATTTTTCATCACAAAAATGCAAAAATGACTTCTTTTTGTAGCGTTCAAGCAGCATTTCCGACATGCAAAATCGTCTTTCAACGTCTCTTGGCTTCAATTCATATGGAACCCAATTTCCTTGCTTTTTAATGAATCCCAATGCTTTCAAAGGTAGGGAAATGGCTTGTTGTGTGACTCCCAATGGTAATGCAAGTTCTTCTTGCATTTGACAAGAATCTTCGTCGAGTAATGCTTCCAATTCCTCATCTTAAAACTTTTTCAGCTGACCAGGCCTCTCATTGTATTTTGTGTCGAAATCATCACTTTTGAATCACGCAAATCATCGTTCACAAGTTTTTTGAGATGTTGCATGTTGACCGTAAGCTTCTACCAACAATCTATAACTTTTAGTAACCGTTTTCTTCAAATGAAAGAAAGTTATCAGACTTCCCCGCAAAATATCTTTTTAAGGCACAAAATTCGACATTATTAAAGCGATTGAAAAAAATGTGTTTTTACACTTAAGCGTCGATCGAATACTTAATTATAATGACAGATATTTACCCTCCAAATATATGTAAGTAAATATTTCTATTTTCAAACGCTTAGTGGTGGAAGTAAATATTAGGGGCCAAATTGAACGAATTTGCTTGAAATTTGAAACTCGATGATTTTTGGGGTCTCTAAGCATGATTTTGATATTAGGTTTTAAATATTTAAATATACCTTTTAAAAACTTAATAATTTGCTTAAAATTGATACTTTAAAGTTTTGGGATCGCTGATTTTAATCTGATATTAAATTTAAATTAAACTTAAAAAAGCGGATTTGTATAAAAGCATTTATTGGAGAGGTTTTCGGGTTGCTGAATACGATAGTATTTAATTTTCAAAATTTAAAATGGCGATTTTTAAGTGATCGGTTTTGTTGTTTCGGAGTTTTCGTGATCGGTGAATTTGAATCTGCCATTAGTATGGACTAAAATTTTTTAGTGATCAGATTTATTTTAAATTATTTACAATGAATTCAAACACTTAAGAATAACATAATATCAGATGAACCATATTGGATCCGCAATTTTGAAAATATGATTTCAGAATCGTACTCAACGACCCCCAAAACTATCCAAAAATTGTTGAATAAAGCCAATCACTTTATTCGCTTGATCCCCCATTTTGAATTTTGAAAATCAAATGACACACTAATTCAGCGATCTTAAAAACTTCAAAGTAACAATTTTAAAGCAAATTCCATTGTGAATTTTTAAAACCTAATATCAGAATAATATTTAACCCATATTCCCCTAAATTATTGTAAGAAATCGTGCGATTTTTTTTAACGAAAATAGGTATGCCCGAAAACTTGTTACCAATTTTGAAGAGCAGGGTGTTTCCAAATAACATGAACTGCCCATATACATAATACCTAAAATAAAAAAGTATCCAAAAAGCTATAAATCTATAAATATCATTCAGATTTAATTTTATTTGTAGTCCATCGCTTGAATTGTGCTTGTGCTCTCTAATCATGAAAACACCTTCATATCAAACATAAAAATATATATATTTAAATATCCAACTTGCGTGCAATATTAAAAACAAACACCATAAACAAGTTGTACTTCCCAGCCGGACGGACTCAGCCGCCAATCAGTGCGTCTCGACCCACTGACGTTAACAATGTCGCAGACGACTTTATGCTTTGTGACATACAAAAAGGAAAATTCACAAATTGCATGCAAACTCATAAGAATCATGTTTAATCGAAAATGAATTTGTTCGTTTTTTATGTGTTTTTTTTTTCCAGAATTTTTATATTATTTGTTATTTGGTTGTAGGTTGTTGGTATTCTTCTCTCTCAAAAGATTGCATGTAACCACTAGTAGGTATAACAAATATACATAAAAAAAAAAGAATTTTTATGTAAAAAATTCATACATGTTTTGTAATTTATTTATTTATGAATGAATTTATATGTGAATTATATGTAATGGCCGTTTTTTTTTAATTTCTGTTTGAATTTCTTAATTCATACGTTCATGTGAATGAAAACTCTCGAATGAATATCGTAAGAAGTGTAACAAAACAGCAGCAATAAAGATTACGGCGCCATTTAGTATTTCAAATGTAATTAAAAGAAATTACTTTAATTCATAAAAAGAATTTTATTATTTTATGAATTGTTTTTGTTCTTTAAGTTGTTTGTTAGTAGGACAATCTTAATTGAGTAGTTCTTTTTAGTGTAATGAAATTAATTTACGTTGCATTTTAAAATGTTAATTTATTTTGAAAACATGATAAAATATAATTGTTTTGTTGTGGACAGTAATACACAATCGAGAACAATTGTTATACAAAGAAAAAATGATTTACACCCGAATATTCTGCCAACTGAATGGTTTGATTACGGCATGCGATAAAGGTTAGGTTAGGTAGATGTGGTAGCCTGACAATCAGACTCACTTAGACTATAAAGTCCCTTGTGATACCACGGAGGCTAGTAAAAAATTATATCACTAGC
Organism: Eustalomyia histrio; assembly: GCA_949748255.1. Taxonomy (NCBI): domain Eukaryota; kingdom Metazoa; phylum Arthropoda; class Insecta; order Diptera; family Anthomyiidae; genus Eustalomyia; species Eustalomyia histrio. The sequence continues at coordinate 4,837,774 of OX456523.1, forward strand.
TTCCCCCGTCGAACCATCCCGATTGCATCAAAAAACCCTTAATTCGGCCGATATCGATATCAGCCAAATCACTCAGGTCCTAAAAGAAACATGAGTCCAAATGCAGTACCCTCCTGCGAGACAGGGCAGGAGGGACAGAGGCCCACCTATCTCTTACCAACCCATAAGAGCTCTCCCGCAGCAGAAACTTGCAAGTGGCCAGAGGCATGCCCACAGATTCCAATTCGTGTGGAATGTGTAAGGTAGTCCCAAGTATGGTCTGCCCTACAGTTCCCTGGTATGTCCCTGTGGCCCGGCACCCACATAACATGGATGCTGAACTGCTAAGCCATCTCGTTAAGAGATCTGCGGCAGTTCAGGGCTGATGTCGTATCCAGAAAGACAGAATCCAGAGATCTGATGGCAGTCTGACTATCAGAGAATATATTAATCCTCACCGTTGTGAGGACATTATACCTAAGCCACTCCGCTACCTCCCTAATGGCCAGAATTTCAGCCTGAAAAACACTACAGTGATTCGGCAGTCTCCGCGCAATACTCATCTGTAGATCCTTGGAGTAGACGTCGAGTTTAGAGCCGTCGGTATAGAAGTCGACGCAACGCCCCCCATTGGGAGTTCCGTGTTTCCACGAATCCCTATGCGGTATAAGCGTCTGGTACCTCTTTTCGAACAGTGGTTCGGCCACAGTGTAGTCAATGAGGCATCATGTTAAGGATTACACTGTGACAACAGCCACTGTCCGACCAAAGTGACAGCACCCTTAACCGGACTGCTCAAGCTGCAGCAGTATGTGAACCAATTATGTCCAATGCGATAAAATAATATCCAAGTCAATGTGTTTATTTTTGTCTACGGTAACGTCGGGTTTTCCCTTATATTATTTGCTGGAACCGGGCATGTGTTGTAGCAACCGAATTATTTGGTTGTCGCAGTAAATTCAGGTCATTTGAAATATAACGTTCCAACCTAAATCATGCACTTGGTAAAAATGGGTATTTAAGAAATTTACACACACAGAGAAAAATTTTGTCAATTTCCAACTGGAATTCGGTTGCTAGTACAAAAATTGGTTGGTACATCTAAATATTGGTTTCCATCCAATATATTCACATTTAATTTTGGTTGTGCTAACTCAATTTATTGGTTGTACACTTTTAGTTTCTTGATTAAAAAAATCCTCAAATTCAGAAAAGATTTACTTATGGAAACTTATGCTTACACTCACAAAATAAGTTTGTAGAAAAATGTATAAAACCTTTTGTGCGATTTTAGGAATTATTATAATTAATTTTTTTTAAATTGCTATTTCAGCAACAGTAGTGTTCAAAATTTGTGTTTTCACAAGCTAGTTTTGTCAAAATTTAATATAATGAATTCTTTTTTTGAAAAAATTTAATGAAATTATTTACAACAACAATGAATTTTCATACAGTTAATGAAAATTTTCATTGAATCAATGAATCCATATTTATGAATGTGATTCATTAGTTTTATGAACGAGATTCATTAATGTTATGAACGGAAATTCTATTAGGGTACATACTTACTTTTTAAGAGCAACAGCGTCTGGCTAGCAAAATTTATGTCACTTCTATTGTTTTCACCATAAAAATGTTTTTCACCCCAAAACTTTTTTTGTACACATCAAAAAAATAAATCACCTCAATATTATTTTTGTTAAAAAAATAGTTTTTACATTAAAAAAATTTTCGCTTTAGAATTATTAGTTTTTCACCTCTAACAAGCCGCATGAAATCGAAGAATTTTTTAAAGAACTGAAAAATGTTGAAATTTCAGAGGATGAGCCTAGTGATAACGAGGATGACATTGATTACTTTTCGAACCAAAGACGACATCAAATTGAAGCAGAAAACAGTGCAGAAAATCTTCCTGCTGCCCTTGACTTAGATGCAGAACCGTTCTCAAGCTCGGACTTTTTGGTAATAAACTCCAACTGCAACCCTCAAAATATGGTATGGAGTGTACCATATATGGATACTGTACAAAACGCTTTTCAGTTTGAAGAAAATACCGGAACTACGCAAATTTCTTGGGATTTTTATTTTTAGTAGTGTTTACCATTACGCTTCTGTTAGGTCGTACTGGTAAAACAATGTAAAATTTGATCTAATAGCACAAACTATGACTCGAAATAGATTTGATAAAATCAGACAAATTTTTCATATGAATGATGATACCAAACATATGCCTCCTGATGATCCTCCTATTTGAACATCGGCTGTCACTGGACGAGCAAATGTGTGAAACAAAAGTACATTTAAAAATATTGAGCGTTTTCCTGGCGAACCACACCTAGGAGTAGTATCTAATACAGTTTTGCGATTGTTGCGACCAGTTCCAAAACAAGTAAATCATATCCTTTATTTTGATCATTTTTACACAAATATTCCTCTGCTACATTATTTAACCAAACATGGCATTTACTGCCTTGGCACTGTACAGAGAAACCGACTTGAAAAATCTTGCAAATTGCCAGAGAAAAAAGATATTTTAAAGTCTAACGTACCCAGCGAAACATACCATGAAAATGTTACCTCTTTTGAAGGTGTTGAATTCTCGGCAACAAGCTGAAAAAATAATAAGCAAGTTCTACTGCTCTCAACCTATGTTGGCGCTGAGCCATGCACAATATATATCCCGCTACGACAAAAAATTGAAAATGAAACTCCTAGTACCATGTCCTCGAGTGATAAAGAATATAATGCCCACATGGGAGGCATAAGATCTAGAAAGTGGACAACGAGACTGTTCTACCACTCGGTGGACATGACAGTGATAAACGCACGATAAAGGCAAATCTCAAAAGGACATAATGCAGTTGGCTGACTTTAGAACAGAGCTTGCTGACAGCTTATGCCGGTATCAATGTCGCTCAAATAATAAAAAGGGAAGACCAAGCAATAACAGTGAACTAGAGGAGGTGCCACAACCATCTCAGATATTCCGGTCGGGAGTACAGGTACTTCCCCCAACTGACGTGCGTTATGATCGTGTTGGACATGAAAAAGCATTTATGGACTCGCGAAACAAATGCATATATATGAATTGTAGGAAGCTTACCTCTTGGACTTGCAAAAAAATGTAAAGTATCATTATGCGATAACAAAAAAAAAACAATGTTTCGCATTATTTCATGCCTAGCGTTGTTAAAAGTTACATCGACATATTTTTTCCCCAAATGCCTAAAGTATCAAAATTGATACTTGCTTTATTTTTGCAATTAAATGTACAAAAGATTAATTATAATGTTTTTTATTATTTTTCCCTTTATCTGGTGAATAAAATGAAGATATTGATATTTTTATACCCTCCACCATATATGGTGAGGGTATATATCAGTTTGTCATTCCGTTTGTAATATGTCGAAATATAGGTTTAAGACCCCATAAAGTATATATATTCGTGATCCTTATGCAATTTTAAGTCGATTTAGCGATGTCCGTCTGTCTGTTGAAATGGCGATCACGAGATTATTGAACATCCTCCCGAACAGTTTGGTATTTAAAATGAGCAAAATCGGTTAAGCGGTTCAAAAGTTATGAGTGAAAATGTGAAGGTACCTCTTAATTTTCAATACAAATTTGTACAATTTTTCTGTATCTATTTTTGTTTTCTGTTAAGTAAGTAAAAATGTTATTAAGTCTTCTTCTTGTTCGATTACATTTACTGTCTTACATACTATGAGAATAATATCATTTTAGAGCTATATGTGTGTTACTCTTAATAACTAAGTTAACGTTAAAAGCAACAATGTTAAAGTCGCTAACAGAGCAGACCTCTGTAAATAACATTACTTAAACTAAATAACAAAAGTTCGTTACATAAATTGACAAAACATATTCATATTACAGTTCATGCAAAATTTAGTATATACGTATATCATCTTCAGCCCCTATGGTGGAGGGTATTCAAAGATTCGGCACAGCCGAATTTAGCCCTTTTTTACTTGTTTAAATTAAATTTGTAAAATCAGGCTTTTAATGGTTAAAGCCGAATTTAATATTTTTACTTTTTTATTATCATAATTATAGCAAGGAAGTAATCGTACAGTATACCCAGCAAAAATGAAGCTGCCAAAGAAGCAATAAAAGCATCACTACTATGGCAAAGGCATCACTTCTTTTCTAATGGTTTCATCGATGAATTTAACATTAGCGTGTCATAGGATGGAAGTATTCAAATGTAGCTACTAGCATTACTCATACTTCACTCTAACGAAGCAACGATAATACAATAATTAGGTATTCTGATGCATGAGTGGAAAAGTCATATACTTTGTAATATTTAAGCTTAAAGAAAATTTAATTCATAAGAATACAGAAAAATATGTTTCAAGAAGCGAAATTTATGGATTGATATACATATAAATACTCTTTATTAGCACAAATAAATAACTCTGCATTAGTGAAAAAACATTTTTCAAAAATTTTAATGAATTTTTAGACAAATTTTAAAATATTTTTGGATAATTTTAAAACTAGTTGTACAATTTGGAAACATTTTTAGACAATTTTAATACATTTTTGAACAACTTTAAATAATTTTTGCACAATTTTAAAACATTTTTGGGCAATTTGAAATAATTTTTACACAATTTTAAAATTATTTTGATAAATTCTGAATTAAAACTGGAAATGGTGTAGTGTCAAATAGTAAACATAATGCAAAAATGCACAGATTGTGTCCTCATAAATATTTAAGGCTGAAAAATGCAAATGAAAGAAGTTATAGTCACAGAATGACTACCATTTTTTTTTGCTGGGTACGTATATAAAATATATTAAGATGTATTAAAAATCGAAAAATATATTTAATATTTTTAAAATATGCAATTATGTTTTTCATCACTTTCAATATTATCAATTAAATTTAAGTATTTTTTGTTTTAGAAATAGTTTACAAGTTGTAAATTACCATCTTCTAAAAAGTTAAAAACTGAATTTTTTTGATAGAATAAGGTAAATAATATAGAAATTGAAAATAATGCATAAATAGGTATCAAAATATGCATTTATAGAAAAATATATAAAAAATATGGAATTTTCTTCAGTGTGTGAAGCTTCTAAATAACCCCGCCTAGTAGAATTGTTGGGCAAAGTAAATCATCCTAAAGAAAAAGGTATCAATTGCTTAGTGTCTTCCTCTAATTTTAGTATTGTGTTAAAATTTTTCAAAAATCAATAGGTAGGTACTAATAAATTAGTTTTCCTCTTAATTTCTTTATTTAGGCAATCATTAATGAAATGATGTTGCAAAATTAAAAATTGTAACAATTTGACACGTAGCACACTTTAAAATTCTTTAACATAAAGAAAAAAAAAATAAAACTAAAAATAAAAATAAAATCATAAATTTCTTCAAACCTTTCAACGATTTAATGCTAATTTTCAATTACAACAATTACCATGAGATTTCACCTTTAATTTCTTGTAATTCTTCAAATTGGTAAAAGAAAACCACGTAGTCATCATTTAGTATTTAACAATGCACCTGCATTTTTCATTAGAAAAAAAAACTTGAATATTTCGGTTCATTTAACAAAAAAAAAAAAAATACACTCTTTGCTAAATCCCCTTATGTACAAGTGGCAATACAATTGACAACAATGTATGCTCAAATATTTAATCTCTAACGTTTGTTTAAATATTTGTTTGCTATAAGTTTCTGCTCCTTTGAAATCGATTCCCCTAGTGAATAAACTAATGCCAAAAAAAATTTAAAAACAAATAAAAAAAACTTGACATTTACACACACATACCGCTAGTCTTTCATAATCCAATAATGGTATAATAGACAAAAAAAAAAAGACGATCTATGGGAACTTCATTAAATCCATATATGAAAAATGTATCTTTCTATTCACTTCATTCATCATTCACACTAAAAAGCAAAAAAAAGTACTTATTGTTAGTTAAACAATGTGGTCAACAAATAAATACCAAAACTACCAACAATATCAAATAATAAATTGAAATGTTGAAAAATTCGCACAGTAATCCCGAAAATCCCATATACGTGCCACTCCCCTTTACTTAACAACAAACAATACATGTACTCGATTCTCGTCGCATTTCGACGATATGTTGTGTTTGAAAGAATTAAATCTTTAAAGAAGAATTAAATCCTTTAAAATTTCAGTTTAAGCTATAAATTCTTTAAAAAGATAAAACCAGGAGTTACCAGTAATTACAAAGCCGAAAAACTCGGTTGCTGCAACCAAAGTATTCAGTTAGCAAGATATTCGGTCGTCACTATGAATCAGTTTTCTTTGTATATAAATTAAATTATCTATACACAAGCAATTCATTTCCTACTGAATGGATTGCTCTTGAATTTTTTCAATTTTGCCTCTAATTCTTAAAAGGAATCAAATTTCGTTTAACTTTCTGAAGAAACTAACTTTTTTATTTAATTTAATCTAAGATTTTCAATTAATTTTTGTAATGTGCTCTGCCAGTATGGGCTCTATTAGACTTCGCCATTTGTGTTTGTGCGATGGAGTGCCTACGAAGATGTACATTTATATTCAGTCGGTACGCAGAGCTCTTATGGTATGTAAGGCGTCATATGTACTGGTTATGAAGTGCTTTCAGACTCTTAATAAAAATTCCCTTACCATTGGGTGGATTCCTGGTCATGAAGGTAACAAAAAAGCCGACTGACTGGCGAATTATGGGGCCCGTCGTTACTTCATCGACCCTCAACCCTTCAGAACTGTCCGTGTATTGGAAAAATTTGCTTGGCCAACGCCAGGCAAAGCGATTTATATCTCTGTTTAGAGGAGGATCTGGGCGGCTTTTGGTCTTTTGCAGGAAAGAGCTAGGAACCTTGACAAGATATCGGAATTTGATGTGTACGATTTTGTGAGTTGGGGTCTTACACGTCGTAACATATTATCTGCGAATTTTCTAGGCTTTGTGATAGGAGGCTGATGTTTCTGGGTCACCGTTTAACGAAACCTTCCGCCATTTGGAATATTTTGCTATATTTGTGGCTTGAATCTTTAGAGGAGCCCGAGAGAGAAAAAAATGCCTATAGTAGTCCCAGTGCGTAGTGCCATTTAATATAATCTAATCTAAATATTCCTAGGTAAAAGTTAAGTTCTTCTGGACGTTAAAGAAAATTAAAACAAAAATTCATTTCTGCAGGAAATTAAAAGTAAAAATTAATTCATTCTGGGAATTTGAAGAAGATGTTAATTCCGTTGGGGAATTATACGAAAAATTTATTGATTAAGGGAATTAAGTAAAAAAATTATTTCTTCAGGAAACTAGGTGCTAAATTTCATAAATTTAACAGATACGAGGGCGGATCAATAAGTCCGTGAATTTTCGAACGTCCCTCGTAGTTTTATGAAATGCAACACTGCTTCCATCAAGTACCACCTGTTAATAGACTACTGCCAAATTTAGAGCAAGTTCCGTCATTTACTTTGCGTTTACAGCAGGATTTTTCGGGGTCCATAAAATTGGCATTTGTTTGATCAATAATTTCGTCGTTGGAGCCAAATCTCTTTCCACCGAGCCATATCTTAAGGTTTGGAAATAGGAAATAATCACTGGGGGCTTAATCCGGAGAATAAGGCGAATGAGGGGGCAATTCGCTCGATTGTGAACAAATGCGGCAGCCATCTTGCTGAAAGTTTTCTCATACCCAAGTGATCGTTCAAAATTGAAACCACTGAGCCATGTGAGATGCCTATGTATTCCACAATCTATCGCACATTCAATATCCGATCGGCGAGCACTATATCGTGAATTTTTTAAATTGTTTTTGGTGTAGGGACCTCAACTGGGCGTACAGAACGTTTGGCATCTTCCGTGCTTGTAAGGCCACAACGAAAGTCAGTAAACCACTTTTTTACCATTGAAATCGATGGTGCAGAGTCCCCATAGTATTTATCAAGCTATTCCTTGGTTTAATTGGTTTGATTTTCAAATTAAAAAAAGCCACGAGGTTGTATGTTTGGAACAGCTGTTAAACGCAAAGTAAATTACGGAACTTGCTCAAAATTTGACAGTAGCCTACCAAAAGGTGGTACTTGATGGTAGCAGTGTTGCATTTCATATAATTATGAGGGAAGTTCGAAATGTTACGGACTTACTGATTTGCCTTCGTATTAAGCAGAAAATGAGTTCAGTGATCAAAGTTTCATTAACTAGATGTGGATGGATTCTATTGGGAATGAACTCTTTAAATATTAGGAAGGGATTAGATAAAAACTCATAAATTCCTTTGAAATTAGAAAACAAAAGAACTAATTTAATTCCTTTAAATTTAGTCAAGGAATTTATTTTTAAATTATAAATTTAGTTCACAAGAAAGGAATTAGTGAATTCATTGTCTCAAATCTCTGGCATGTATTGTTAGTTGTCAATGAAAGAAAATCCTTAAGATAATTTTTTCTTTTTTGTTTCATTTTCATTCATTATTTGTATTCCATTCATTAAAACACAAAAATTCCTTTATGTTCATTCTTAAAAACAAAACTCGTACTTGTAAAAAGTCATTTATCTATTTATGTATGTATGTTATGTATGGTGGTGGAAGTGCAGCACATAGTACTCGCTTAAATGAATCGAAATGCATTTATTTTGGCCATCTACCTCAATGTGTGAACTGAAGTGGGTACTTGGCTCAGAACATTTTTTTTTTAACAACAATAGCTCAGCATGAGTACCACACATACGCACTCATGTTGTATCTACGAGTGTGTGTAAGCAGCATGCTTGTATCGAAATGGTCGCTGTTGTACAAACAAGATGGGAAAAAAGGATTTATCAGGTAACTTGACTTTGCAGAAAATGTCCTCACTTAAAAAAAATATCTTTTCAGTTATTTTATTTTTCGAATTTTTGTTTCATTTGATAAACTCAATGAGATTATTTTTTTACATTTTTCATGGTCATCATTATTTTATTATTTATTAGTGTGTAACAAATTATTTTAAAATTACGTGTTGCTAAGCATTTAATTTTTTTACCTTTATATTCATTTTGTGGCAAGATAATCATGTGATGAAAAGGACTTAAGAAAAGGTTTTTTACCTGCTGCTGGGTTAGATTAGGATAACCACATTATAAGTTGGGTCCTTTCCTGAAAGCGAATCAAATTCCGGGAAGGGAAGAGATTATTTTTATATAAATGGAAAAGTGAATGGTGCAATTAATATAGTAAAAAATCTAAATAAAATTGCTGAAAAAGTTTATTGAATTCAGATTTTCTTTAAAATTGAAGGCACACACAGACAACTAAAGTGCCAACCGAATGAAAAAGTGCATTTTGGTAGCGACAACCAAAAAATTTAGTTAGTACAACCAAAATCAAATTTGATTGCTGAATATTTTGTGTGTTGTCACCAAAATTCAGTTGCATTAACCGAATTTTTGTGGTGGAAACCAATATTCAGTTGTATCAACCGATTTTAGTAGTAGCAACCGTATTTTAGTAAGAAACTGACAAAAATTTTTTCTGTGTGCATGATTTACGAATCTTTATGGACTTCATAACATTGTGTGTATAAATATCATTTTAGTTCAATTCAGATAGGACCCTTCCATGAGAGGTACGTCTTAATATTAACCGATTCTTACCAATTTTAATAGGTTTCGTCCTTGCCCCGAGAGCAGCTTATTTACTCAATTTCATCCAAATATCTTTGCGACCTGTATTTTAATTACAAGTTGGACAAACGGAAGGTATAGGTCAGAGAACTGCAAATGCTGATTGCAAAACGTTCATACGCAATCAACACAAGAATAAATATGTGTTTGCGTTCAAACGTTGAATATACTCCAACACACGTGCAAATTGTTGTCACTGATTTATAATCATCAGTCGTTTTTATACCATTGATTTTATTCTGTTCGTTTGAGTCAACAATAAGTATTTTGATGTAGAATAAATCAGAAAAAGCAATAAATAAAGCGTATGTGTGTATTCATAATTAAAACAAAATAGTTTCTTATCTATAGAAAGGGGGTGGTTTTGTAGAAACACATTTCATAAATTAGGGTGGGTCTAAAATACGTTTTATTTAGAATTTTTATTAGTAATACGAAAAATATTGTTCTTTGTGAAATTTATTTTTTTTTAAATTTAGGTCGATATCTCAGTCTCTCCCAATCCGGTTAAAGGTTAATATTGCCTAATTTTCCAATCAAAATAGAAGAAAAAAAATTTAGACAATATTTAAATTTTTCCGGAGTAGGCAAGCCTGCGATATCGACCTTAATTTTTTTTCCAAAAATATATTTTTGTTTCGCAAAGAATAATATTTTTAGTATTGTATTACTAATAAAAATTCGAAAAAGCAGATTTTAGTCCCACCCTAATGTACACAATATCATTTATGAAATGTGTTTATATTTTGTTTTGATTATGATTAGACTCATACGCGTTGTTTGTTGTTTTTCTGATTTATTCAACGCTGACTTTTTGTTGAGTGATTACATTTGCATAAAACATAATGGACAGATGATTCACACTCATCCCAATTACGCGTTCAGTAACATGATGCTGATTTTATTCTACAGTGAATTTTGTTGAATTATTAAATGTGAACAAGTATGATTAAATCAAGAAAAAAAGTTGATTTTGCAGTTCTCTGGTATAGGTCCGATATAACTTATTGTATCGTAACGACGTAGTGGGGTAGGGTATACAAAGTCCCCCTGTCAATGTATTATCTTACAATGACATAGAAGCATTTATGATTTTAATACAGAGTATATTATGTATTGTATATATTTAAAATAAGTTTTAATTAAAAACCCTTTATTTTATAATAAAAGAAAAAATTAAAATACATTTGACATCTGTGACACCATTTGATGTTGTAATGAAATGCATATGTACCTTAAGTAAGTAGGTACGTACAATATATTATTTATTAAAAACTCATAAATACACATGAGCACGATATAAACTAAATAATAATAATAAAAAATCGAATATTAGTGGAAAAATATTCAGCAATCAACACTTTGTCACGATTATTAACTTTGGAAATAAGACAAAACAATTAATATGTATAAAATCAACAAATACAATTCTAAAACATAGTAGTGTATTGACTCAAAATCGAAAGAAAGAAAAATAATTATAGAAAAATCGTAGAGTTAAAATGTTAATGGAAAAACTTAATGACCCCAAAAGTTAAGAAAATAAATGTGCATAATTACAAATGACTGCATAATTGCCAAGCGCACTTTGTATGCCAAACTAGTAGCTGCACATATAAACTTCGATTGCATTTAGATGGAATAGGAAGAAGATCTATTTTTGATATTTCATTTTCTATTTTTTTTTTTCAAATAAAGAACTAAAACTATAGCAACTGCCAGTAAGTGGTTGTTGAATTTGTTAGTTTGTTGTTACTTTGCCATGTTAAAGAACACTTACTCTCATTCAATCGGTTGTTCGTTCGTATGCAATAAGTGTGCAGTTTTTATGCACAGCTGGCAGTTTTTAATTAACGCATTAAATAACTGCATAATTAGGCAGTAATTTTAAACAAATACAATAACAATATCACCTATCAGCACTAATGTTGTTTCGAGTTAAATTTCTTGCAAGTAATGAGGATGGTTCGTTTTTTTCATCCATACTTTTTAAGTTAAGGAAAAAATAAATCAATAAATGCAAACATTTGTTACGAGTATTTTTTACTGCAAAAGAAAAGCAGAGTAAGTAAAAGTATTTTATTTGGCTTAAGTCGATTGCAAGAAACTCTTTACTTCGCATAGTCCTTTCATTGGTTTTTGCGGAAATATTTATTTACATATATTAATCTTATAATTACAAATTATATCCTAACACTCTAACCGATCACTATCAACGAAGGCTCGTTGTAGCAGAACCTCTAGTAGGAATCGAACCCACAGCCCCCTCACTAAAAAGCTAGCACGCTACCAACTACCCTATCGGAGAGTTTCTTAGAAGAAAAAAAAAATACTTTCTATAATTATTTTATACTCTGCTCTATTTTCCTATCAAATTTTTTTCTATTAAAAACTTCAGAATCTGAAAGCATAATCTGAGAAAAATTTTGGATATTAAATTTCTTTGAATGCTACTATTAATTAATATTGGCAACAATAAAATAAAAAGTAAGGTTCTAAGAAATCAATTTATTGATCAATTTCTATAATAATCCATCGAGATATCAAAACAGTTACTTTTTTACTCTCTACACTTAGGGAAAAAGGTCTTAATGATGAAGCTGTTTTATAAATCGTTTGCCAACAATTCTCTATCATACGAGAGCGCATCAATAATTCCGTGACTCGTCGAACTCCCCTCGTAGTTATATGAAATGCAACGCTTCTCCCATCAAGTACCACCTTTTAATAGACTACTGTCAAATTTTGAGCATGTTCCGTAATTTTCTTTGCGTTTAACAGCTGTTCAAAACATACAACCTAGTGCACGCCCAGTTGAGGTCTCTACACCCAAAACAATTTAAAAAAATCAAGATATGGTGTTGGCCGATAAGCATCTCACATGGTTTCAATTTTGAACGATCACTTGGGTATGAGAAAGCTTTCCGCAAGATGGCTGCCGCATTTGTTCACAACCGACCACTAACGGAATCGTGTGACAGCTTTGTTTCCATGGCAAAGATCCATGAAGTAGACTACGAATTGCCCCCTCATTCGCCTTATTTTCTGGATTTAGCCCCCAGTGACTATTTCCTATTTCCAAAACTAAAGAAATGGCTCGGTGGAAAGAGATTTAGCTCCAAAAATTAAATTATTGATCAAAAAAACGCCTATTTTATGGACCTCAAAAAATTCTTAAACGCAAAGTAAATAACGGAACTTGTTCCAGATTTGACAGTATTCTATTAACAGGTGGTACTTGATGGGATCAGTGTTGCATTTCATATAACTACGAAGGAAGTTCGAAAAGTCACGTACTTATTAATCCGCCCTCGTGTTATGAAAATTTCAGAAATACGATATGTTGAAGTAAACGGTGGTACAACCATAATGCACGAGGTTAATTGTGAGTCACACCTTAACGTCAAGTTTTTTGCCCAACTTAATTTGACATTTCTTTGTTTCAGTGTTTGTCAAATTCAACCATGGAGAGGTACACAATTTAACAGCGCGTTAAGATTGTTAAAGCCTTCTACGAAAATGGGCGTTTAAATGAAAATGCATTTCGTGCACTTCGTGATTTTTTTGGTCAGCAATCGACTCGGCGTCGGTGAAAGACTTCTTGTGGCCAGAAATTGAGGATATGAGCCTGGACGATATGGAGTTCCAACAGGATGGTGCCACTTGCCATACAGCCAACGAAACAATGTCACTTTTGCGCGAGAAATTCAATGGCCGTGTTATCTCAGGTCGTGGCGAAGTTAATTGGCCCCCACAATAAGTGATTTGATACCGTTCGACTTCTTTCTTTGGGGATATTTAAAAGTAAAAGTGTACGTCAATAAGCCAATAAGAATTCAAGAGCTGAAGGATGAGATAATTCGGTACATTAACGACATTAAACCTCAATTATGTCTCAGAGTCATTGAAAATATGCACCATCGTATAGAGGTATGCCACCAAAGCCGTGTCGAGCATTTGACCGATATTTTGTTTCACACATAATTGTCATAGATCCTTCTATCATAATAAAAAAAAATATTAAGATAATTCTCTGAAAACTTTTTGTTTTATTTACAATTAACATCGGACCACCCTTTATTTCAAAAAAATTTATGAAAAATGTTTCTTTAATCATCACAAGTTTATAAAAAAAAATTTTTTAAATATTATTCAAAATAGAATAATATTTTTAATTTTTAAAATAATTTAAATGAAACAAATTGAAATTAAAAACAACTTCATTATATTGATGAAACTTCTACATTAATATGATGAAATTTCTTCCTAAATATTCATAAAACTTCTTCATAAATATGAAGAAATTTCTTCATGAATTTGATGAAACTCCTTAATAAATATTGAAACTTTTTTATAAATATGAAGAAGAATAATAATGAATAATTTATGAAGAAGAACTTCATGAAAATATTCCGCATTCCTATAACATCTGTGCAGTACTTAGTTATTCAAAAATTGGTGTAGTTAAGGTATGTATCAGAGAACTGCAACATCAACTTTTTTCTTGATTTAATCATACACAAAAATTCTTGTTCACTTTTAATAATTCAACAAAATTCACTGTAGAATAAAATCAGCATCATGTTACTGAACTCTGTTAAGTGATTACATTTGCATAAAACATAATCGACAGATGATTCACACTTATCCCAATTACGCGTTCAGTAACATGATGCTGATTTTATTCTACAGTGAATTTTGTTGAATTATTAAAAGTGAACAAGAATTTTTGTGTATGATTAAATCAAGAAAAAAGTTGATTTTGCAGTTCTCTGGTATGTATTATCGGGGCTAAAAGTTCGTCTTTATCAGTTAAAGTGAGGAAAATACCTCATGTTTAAACTGCTCCATCATTTTAACCAAAAGTATAATATCTCACCTTTTAAATGACTTGTGCAAATTGGATTATTGGTTAAAAAGTTAGAGCAGCTTACATTCAAACTCAATAAAAATCGGAAGCTCTTGACCCATCTGTCTAAAGCTTAGACTGCATACTTTCTGAGACATATTCACAGAAACAATTTATTGAAAAATTGTAATATTTCAAACAATTTCTCATATGTTTGAAACATTTCTTAAAAGAAAGTTCGCATTTGGGATGAAACTGCAATTAAAAAAATTTGATCGAAGAAGAAGGCAATATTAGTAAAAACGTGTTATTTTTCGAATCAACACAATCAATAATTTCGGGACTATGGACTTTTGTTACGAACTGATAACAATAAATTTTAAGTTAATTTATAGTTTAAGCTTGAATTACTTGAATGAATTGTAGCTTTTGAGAAGCATAAATCGTATCAAATCAAGCGATATCCTAAAAACATTATCGCTTTGCTGTAGTGGATGTTAAACAAAAAAAAGTGAAAAAATCAAGTGACGACTTCAGTGAACTCCAAGAGGATTCAGAAAAGAGTAAATTAATTTTATATGCGTTTCAGTTGTGGAATAATAATAAATTAAATCGTACTATGGAATAAGTAGCAAAACAAGCAGTTCAGGCAGGCAGAGCTGGTAATAAATGGACACAACAAAAAATGCAATTAGACATTTGATTTGTCAGTAATTGGATAAATTTACACTTTTAATAATGTTTTGCTGTACATACACACACGTACATATTCCTGTTGTTGATATTTCAGCAATTGAAGAGTTGTTTGTAAAATATTTATGTTTTTTTAGTTGCATCTATTGCATGATGCATTAATGCATTCAATGCATTTTTAATGAGTTGTTAAAGTCAGCAGAAGCAGCAGAAAAATTCAATAGCGGCAGCAGCATACAATTTAGTATTTTTTTGTCATCAAGATATTTTGTTGATGATAATTTCATGAGGTAGTTACAATTTTTGCAATTTGCTTAGAAATTGTCGCAAATAAATAGCAAAGGGAATTGTATTTTATGGCCATTACCATGATGGGACTATCATCAATTTAAAATCAATATGTCACCAAATAAATTGGAAAGAAATCATCACATACTCGTACAAAACGCAGACAGTATCAGACCATAAACATGCTGCACTAGCACCAAATAAATAAAATGGCAAACGAAATAAGCTCTACATAATACTGTAGAGAACAGTACACAGAGAGTGAGATCATGATGATAAATCTTTTTTTTTTCTTTATTTTTTCTTTCCTCCATATGTTTTCTTTCAGTTTACTTGGCCAGAAGCTTTGGTCTCTGCTTAAGTTGCTTTAACTGGAAAGTATGGCCGGCAACTTAAACCAAAAAAAAAAAAAACATTTAACGAAATAAAAATAACAAAAAAAAAGCTTAAACATTATTATGCGTTTGTTGCATTGTTTTGAGGCCTGGATTTGTCAATGATTCTTAAAGTGATAAAAATTGCTCGTAAATCCTTAACAAGTACTTTCATGCACTCCAATACAATACAATCATCCAGTAAGTAGTTGTTTGATGCTTTATTTACAATAAAAACCAAAAATAACAGCAACAACAACAACAACAAAAACTAAATTGTATTGGTCAATTGAACAATAGCACCCGATAAAACAATGGGCTCAAAATAAACTTTTTGACAAAAAAAAAAAATTTTTTTGTTGAATAATATTAAGGCGCATAAAATATATACTTCCACAATTTTAAACACCATATTTTGATAGATTAGTGTTTGTGGAAATTTTTCTTGGATTACTCTACATTGTAGAAATTTGAGTGATTTATTTCACATACTAGCTAGTCCGACTGATGAACAAATTCTTTCTGCGTTTCGCAATCGACTGAAGAATCGACAACAATTGCATGTGCTTTAAGCGGGTGTTAGGAACGAAAACTCGTGCTCTAGAGAACAATTTATTAAACAGCAAAACACTTCCCATTGTAATATCGATTTAACATAGAACCCATCCCACGTTCCGGCGATGCTACAGAATCGTTAGGTTTTTATTTTCCAACTATCTTTGAGAAGCGCCGACGCCCTTTGCTTAAACGTTTCAAAAGCTAAATAGCAAAAGCTATAAATGCTTTTAAGGACCTGTCCAAACATGGGTGTGGATTGTATTACATTGCTCAAACTGACAGAAGAACAATCCATGGAAATTCGACGGATTAAGAATAGGGGAAGCCGTGTGAAGTGAAGAATTGCACATTTTTCTCACATTTACGCATTTTCAGAAATTCAAACTACTGCGTCTTGTTGCATAATAAAATATTTTCCCTTTTATCTACTTATATTTTAGAAGGCGTTTTTTTTGTTGTGGTCTTGTGAACTAATATTTCCTTTTACATTTTTTATCAGGTAAATTTGTTCAGTAATAATTTTTTATGTATCTTCCATTTTCAGAAATCAGTTCGCCGATTTCTCTAAATGAAAACCAATTTTTGCTAATATGTATGTCAAAAGTCGAGTGAATTAGAAAATGCATATGTTAATAACAGGTCAATTGAGAAGTCCCCGACCTGACACATAGATGGCGCTACTAGACTTAAATCGATATGATTTTTTTATACAAAAGACACGTGTATAAATTTGACAGCTGTCGGGTCATTAGTTTGTGAATTATAGCATTTTGAGTGAAGCAACTTTTGTTTTTGTGAAAAAATGGATAAAAAGGAATTTCACGTGTTGATAAAATATTGCTTTTTGAAGCAAAAACTTGGCTTGATGACGAGTTTCCGGACACTGCTCCAGGAAAATCAACCATCAAAGATTTGTATGCTAAGTTAAGACGTGGACGCCCAAAAGAGGTTGTTACGGACGAAAACATCAAAAAAAAAACACAAAATGATTTTGAATGAGCGTAAATTGAAATTGAATGAAATATCAGGTACTCTAAAGATATTAACTGAACGTGTACATCATATCATTCACGAATATTTGGGTATGAGAAAGCTCTGTGCAAAGTGGGTGCCAAGCAAGCTCACTTTTGACCAAAAACAAGTCAGTGAAAACGAAGGCGAAAATCCATGAATTGGGCTTCGAATTGCTTCCGCATCTACCGTATGCAAAAGATCTGGCCCCCAGTGACTATTTCCTGTTCTCAGATCTCAAAAGAATGCTCGCTGGGAAGAAATTTTTGTCGAATGAAGAGGTGATCGCCGAAACTGAGGCCTATTTTGAAGCAAAGGACAAATCGTTCCACAAAAATGGTATCGAAAAGTTGGAAGGTCGCTATAATCAGTGTATCACTCTTGAAGGGAACTATGTTGAATAAAAAAACGAATTTCGCAAAAAAAAAAAAAAATATGTGTTTAGTTTTATGGACTTTTCAATTGACCTGTTACGTATTCTTGTTATTTTTATACTATATAGTGTAAATGTAAATAAATATACAGAACCGCGAGGAATGTCAAGAAATGATTGATTAACTGCTTTTATTTTTTATTTTTTTTAACTAATTTTTTCATCTAGTTCTTCTGAATGTTAGGTGTTTTCACAATTATAAAGGGTGATTGTTTTTCTATTTGGTTTCTCAGTGTAAATTTGTTCAGTGTAAAAAAAAAGATTCGTAACATGTGGCAATGCCAAAAATACTCAGTAAGGTTTGCCACCGTGAATAGACTAACAAACCAACAACGCCTACAAATCATTGAATTTCATTATAAAAATTCGTGCTATGTGAGAAATGTGTTTCTATCGAAAAATTGTCTTCAGCGGCGAAGCTTAATTTTGGCTCAATAGGTACGTCAACAAACAGAATTGCTGAATTTGGTGTAAAGAGCTGCCAGAGGCAGTGGTGCGGCTTGTGGACCGTCGACATCGTTCGACTGTACTTCTTCAAGAACGCTGAGCCATATGATACACGCTATGGGATACCATAAACCTATTAGGAAGCGAATTTGGTGAGCAATTAATATCACGTTTTGCAGCAGCCAATTGGCCGCCAAGATCGTACGATTTGACCTCACTAGACTATTTTTTGTGGGGATAGGTGAAGTCTCTTATGTGCCACAATTCCAGCCCTGGAGGACAACATTACAACTGCCATTGGTGAGATACCAGCCAAAATAAATAATAATCTTTAAAATGTAAATGTCAGGCATTCATTTATCACCCCAAATAAATATTTCAATCACTTTTGCAAATTTTCTGTGTTTCTTTCAATTTTCAAAACCTAAACTATTAAAAAATCACCTTTTAATATTATTTACTTTATAATAAAGACGAATTATGGTTACAATAAATGTTCTTTTATATTTTAGTATAATTTTTTTATAAAGTTTCATTTCACCCCACTATGTTTCATTTCACCCCACCTAGTCTTCTTTGGTAAACAAAATCCATCTAATGCATAAGTCAATTGTGTTCTGTTAGGATAAGAAAGTTAGGCCACTTTATTTGGAATGGATCCATAAAAAGATTAAACAAATATATTGGTGGGTGCTTTTTAAATACTTAAGAAAATTTTATTCACTTCACCCAAATAAAAGGTAACAACACCAAATGTATACACTACTTTTCACATAACAAAATTGAAACAGTAAGCGAAGGACTAACTAAGAACAGGATGTGCAGAGTTAAAATCATCAATCATAAAGTCACAAAGTCAAAAAGCTACTCAGATCGCAAAAGATGCACGAGTTCCGAAAGTTTCATGGTACTTGCTAAATTCAATGTATAAGAAGTTACGCAACTCGTGCATCAGTTGCGATCTGAGTGACTTTTTGGCTTGGTGACTTTATGATCGGCTGGTTAAATTTAACCCTGGGCATCATATTGTTACATAGCCCTTGTTTAACATTACGTTTGTATCACATCGAATTGTTTATCTAAGAAAGTATATGTAGATAAAATTCTTGACCCTTATACATTTATAAGAGGAGCTTCCGGTGGTACTCACAATAGTAGGTAGCGCCTGGAAATAGTATTTAATCACACCTTCTCTACAGGCCAATAATATTTTATATTCACCTCAAAATTCTTTCACCCAAGGAATTTATTATGAGCCTTTACTAATCCTAAAACCGAATCAGTTTGTTTTAGTTTAGCTGTATTTTGTAACTTTGGAACCATAGTGAATAATTTTTATTTTTTTCTGTCGTAAATTGTTTGTGAGCCAATGCAAAAACAATTATTGAAATTGGTTAAATATTTTCCAATATTTTGATTTCCAAAAAAACAAAAAACAAAAAAGGAACAAAAATAATGTGCACTACACTTTGAGTGCCTATAAAATAGCAATTTATGCTGCAAGATATGATTTGATGGCTGTGTAATGTAAAGTAAAAATAAACGATGGAATTTAACTGCTCTCTTCAATGGCAGTAGGTAAGTATGATTATTGCTAGTTATTATTATAACTCTGCCTTAGGCCAAAGAAATTTACACCAACTAAAATATGTAAGCAACCTCAACTAAACAGCAGCAATAGCAGCAACAACAATCAAATAATATTGTTGATGTTGTTGTTGTTGTTTGTGTGCAAGCAACAAACAATATTGTTGTGTAAAGTGTAAAATGTCCAATTGTTCAAAAATGGCATAAGTGCCTAACAAGCGCAGAAGCATTGTCACATCGTTGTTTATTGGATTCCTCTCCATACAATTTCCATTTTTATGTACATGATCTCCAACATGAAAATTCCATCGACTTTATTTATTATAATTGCTGTCTGGTTGTTACAACGCAACTGCCACTATTTTCAGTTTTCATTTTTTTTTTTTTTTTTAGCTGAGTCCATATGAACAATTCACAAAAACTTACTCGCCACCACATGTGATCTGGAGGATATCATTGTTCATAAACAGTAGGAAAAAATGAAGAAGAAGAAATGGCAGCAGCAGCAGCAGCCAAAGTAGAAGAAGATGTCCTTTTATGGCACTGATCATACAAAATGATTTGGTAGTGAATAATCGATTGGTTCGTTTCTTTAATTGAAAATTATTTATTTTTAATATTCATTTGTGTAATGCAATTGTTGTACAACATTTGTAGATATTATACGTTATGAGATATCGATGAACAAATTCATTAGAAAGCAGATTCAGTTTAATGTGAAACTTGCAACAGAAATAGACAACATTCTTCGCTTAAAAGTAATTAAAAATTCTTCCTTGACTTTTTGTTAATCATCTCTTCAGCATCCTGTGAACTTCGTTTTAAATCTTGTAATTCAGAACCTTTGATAGTGATTTATTTTTCAACAGATGCCTAATGAAGCCCTCCCAGTATTAATTTGATAAATATTTTATTTAATACTTAGAGTAAAGTGAAATAAACATGGCAAGTTAGTCCGCTGAATGCTTTCTCTCTGGTACCTCAGTCAACAGTTCCTAATCGTGTTGAAGGGGGGAACCTATCGATAGGGATACCTATGGAAACTTGACCTTTAACAGGTTTGAAACCAGGCGTAAAGAAGATTCGTCTTGTATTGCATTTGATAATTTTCAGAGCACTAAGAAAGATATGAAAACGGGAAAGAATTTAAGCCCAGACTAGATATCTTCCTGGCTTTCCAGGCCTCACCAAAATGAACATATAGGGAAGGACCTGTATGTAGCAGACCCAAAGCTATTGTGGTATAGTAAATAGTAAATTTGGGATCGCAATCGTTGCAATAGTATCAAAAAGAAACAAAAATCGAATCAGCAACTAGATCCGGAAAGCCTTGGATACAATAACTTGTTAATTTACCATTGAGGAAATGAGGGTGGAGTATGAAATGATCAAAGTTCACTGTTTTGACTAACATTTCCCTGAACTCTTCTTTTCTTCGTCCAAAGTTTTTCCAACTAGTTTTGTCGAATGTTTTAACTTTGTTCTCATTCCATGTTACACCACTTTTCTTTTTATCTTTTTGCAGACAGTTTTTTGCTGGTTTTCTTTTTTGACAGACCTTTCTTAATTGCCTTTTGGATTCCAATCTAGCGCTTGACGGCATATTCTTTGTTTATATTTTCTCAAAGAATGTCCAAAATGGCTCTTAAATGGCTGATATTGTTCTTGTATCTTCCATTTCGCAGTGCGAGTACTACTCGTGTACTATTGTTCGCATTCTAGTTTGAGTTCACCTGGATCTCCGGGAATCCGAAGTTTAAGAATCCTAAACATGAAATAGCTGTGGACGTTTTAATATTTTATAGGTCATAATGACTCAGTCCTTGTTACAGTATTGATTGACATCTTACACTTTGGATATTATACGATCCAAATACGAGATACGTCCCTACATACATTTCAGAAGAATACAGACAGAAAAAAGATTGGTTGCAATTCGTTTGTTTGGCAGCATTTATTTGTGAGGATTTAATTTTATTTGGAATAACCTAAAATCTATTAATAAAGCAAAAATGTTGTATTGAGAATTAAAAAAAGGGAAACGAAAGTAAAGATCAATCCTATTATTCAATTATTGGTATTTCCAATCATCTTTAAAAATAAAATTCATTTAGAATTTGTGTGCGGTGGAAGCAACCATTTATTTAGTGAATATATTATAAATTTGGTACATTATATTAAATTTATAAAAAAATTGTCGATATTCAAAAGTGGTAACTACAAGAACGGTTATTCTGATCAAATATATCATTTAATTAGGGTTTTAGTAGAAGCAACCGAATTGTGGATTGTATTGATAATAGACGTCACTAATGATTGGTATTGATAAACAAATTTTATACTAATATTTATTTTCCTAACAAATTGTTTAAATTGAAAAATAAGCCATCAAAATTTATAAGTGTTTGTGGTGTAGTGGGTAGTGAGGTAGCTCAGTACTTCGAATTTCCAAGTTCAAATTCTGAAAAAGGCAAACATTTAAATAACATTTTTTTTTAAATTAAAATATGTAAAACATTCAAATGTTTAAATGGCAAATATATCAAAGAAAATTTAAATTAGTTGTGGTGCAGTAAGCAAGTGTGAACTATGAATCTGATTGCCCAGGTTCGATACCGGAAAAATTAAAATTCTTCTTAAAAATAAATTTTATGAAACGTAATAATATTTCTGTGGAATACAAATATTAAATTAGACAACAGAATGTTGGCTTTCACAACTGAAAATATAAAATAATATGAAAACAGTTGTCGTAACCGCCAGAATTCGATTGGCAACAAATTCGGTGGCCACAACTCATGCTGTTTTCTGGGTGTATATTTTCGCATCCATGATGAAGGCAAGAATGTTATATATGACAGTTAGAATGACATTACATTTATCCAAATTAGCTTGGGAATTGATGTTGTATGACATAAAATCTAATTGGTCTAAGACCTTCATTAATGTCCGTAGAACAATCTAAAGATCAATGTTAAGGTAATTTTAATTTTAATAAGAAAGGCTGTGCAGTTATAAGTCTAACTATAAACGCATAGAACATAAATTTTGGTTTGTACTTGAATTTGGCAGTACATGTTAGAAATAAACTAACATATGTCAACAAATAAAGGCAAGAGGCCTTTAATCTAAACTTATTAAATAGCAAAGTTTGCTCATTGGTTAAAAAATGGAGCGACGCATCAACATTGGTTATGGAAGTTACATCAATGTTTCGGCATGGAATTGACAAATCAATAATTACAGCAGGATGAAATCCCTAAAAAGTGGATAACAAGGATTTTCGGAAATTATTATAACAGATCAGTCAGCTTTGTTCCTTGGTAAAATAACTATGTAACTCGGTAGTCTTTTAAATAGAACCTTAAAATCTCGAAAGAATTGCATAACGAAAAGGTTGAAATGTCGATAGGATAACCAATAAATCAAAATTTTTTGCCAAGAGCGATACAATCACTCCAACGCCTTTCTAACATTTCGATACCTTTTTTAAAGAATGATTTATCTTTTGTCTTAAAATATAAGTCTGTTTCAGTAATCACCTCTTCATTTGAACCAAATCTCTTTCCAGCGACAGGTAAAAATCACTGGGAGCCAAATCTGGCGAATACGATGGGTGCGGAAGCAAATGAAAATGTAATTGGCGCATTTCGAAAACAGCATTCTCATGTACAAATGTTCAAGCAAAATAAAACCGATGCGTTCCTTCGTATTTTTAAGCTATGAGCTATCTTCTGCAACTTCACTTTACGGTCTGCCAAAACAATTTTGTGAACTTTTTTAATGTTTTCCGGTATCACCACCTCTTTTGAGAGACCAGAGCTTTCGGCGTAATCTGTGTTTGTACGACCACGTTTAAAGTTAGCAAATCACTTTTCTACCATTCTCGATGGAGCAGAGTCCGAATAAGACATATCAAGCCGAGCTTAGGCTTGAACGGTGTTTTTTCCCTTAAAAAGCAATGATAAATCAACACACGAAAATAGCTAGAGTCACTAAAACAGCTGTAACTTGTTCACTAATGAACGAATTGTCATTAACTTTTAACAGTTATCATCTGAAGGTTGGTAGTTCCAAGGACTTTTGCACCCGATATGTTATGCATAAGAAGTGGTGCAGCACACAAAACTGCATTTTATAGGCGTTTTTGTGAGCAGGAATGGTGTATAAGATCTTTACAAAGTGTAACGGCAATAACGCATCTAATTGAACAACCTGTTGTTGTTACTACTCGTGGTGATTGGTACATAAATATATATCTTCAAAGGAACTTATACAAGCATAGATATCAGATATCAAGTTCCTGATAGTAAATGCGCTGATATCCTTATCAAGTCATTTAAACAGGTTTTTTTGATTAGCTTAAGCCAACGATTAGCCCCTTCATCCATATTTGCTTTGGCAAAACATGTTTAGGACTGATTATTTTGTCAGTCGTAATTTACAAATTCCATAGCTTATTGGAAATCTAGCTTTATTATTCATTAACTATTTTCCCATTTTATCCCAGCAAAGAAAAAAAATAGAGTCATGCTTTACAAACCACTTCTCTCAATGCTTCCAAATTATACATTAATGTATTTTTATTGCTTCTTAAAAAGTAAGTTCAAAATAATCACTTTTTCATTGCTTCCACAGTATCTGTTAGTATATTTTGACTGCTTTTTTAGAAGTAATTCTTAACAACAACCAAAAAAAAAAAAAAACTAAATTAATGCTTGTAAAGTATTATTGCTCAAAAAGTGCTAAAGTTTATTTTCACACAGACATTCGCGGGCTGGATTCCCGGCAAGGCCAATACTTTGTTTTACTTTTTAAATATTTATAAAAAATTTGTTTGCATTCAAAATTTTGTATTGCAATTAATATCTCGCGGTACCATAGAGGTGCTTCCAAGCCAGTAAACATTTATATCAAATGATAGCTCAGCGGTAGAGGACTGGAATAGTTATCTTGAGGTAGCAAGTTCGATACCTGGTGGAGGCTTTAAAAAATATTTGAAAAATAAAATAAAATATTATTTCTGTTTGCAATTTTTATTTTTTTGCTTTCAATTTATGAAAAAGAGTTTCTTTTGCAATGAAGTAGGAGTACTCCTTTCCCATGACAACTCAATGTTAAAATCATTAGAGTTTCTTTAAAAAATAAGTACATCTAGGACATAAATTGTTATGCCTTTTCTACTGCTTTTGCATTTCTTTTTTGCTGGGATATCATTACTTTTTAAAATAATTGAAAACTCTCAACTTATAAACTAATAGAGTAAATTATGAATGTGATTTATAATTAATCTTGACTATTAAAGATCTTTATGGCGTCTCAAGATGTTCACATGCAGTATGTTTGATCCAGTTTATCCAAAAATAAAATCATTTTGTACAGCTCTTTGATGTTGAACAATTGTAACACCCAAATGCTTTTCATTCGGTGTTTTTGTTTTAGCTTCGTGAGGATCCGCTTTTGTTTTATCGCACAATAACAACAAACAAAACAAATCTTTTTTATTCTTTAAGTGACATTTTCATTAAGTATTAATTTATATTTAAAATATACTTTTTGTGAGAGTGCTACTGGTGATGGCTTCTACTTGGTAGTATTCAACGTGCAGTATTCTTAATACTCGTGTGTTGGTTGTCTCGAGAGTTCTTTCGAGTTTTACGAAATTAATGTGTTACACTTAATGTTGAGGTATGTTGCTTGCTTGTTTCTTGTCATTTATTGCCTCGAGTGGCAATATGTAATTACAGTGTTTTTCATTAACAACATTTACATGTTACAATATCTCACTCGCAAACAAACAACTCAATGTCGTTGTTCTTCTCCAGCTATTACAGAAGCTGCAATAGTAAGTAACACACATAAAATCGTGGTCCCTTTCTCGTATGTTGGTTTTAAATGTCATCTCTAGAGGTGCTTGATTTATTGTTATTTGTTAAATTGTCATCTATGACTTTCATTACATTCTCAAAACATACTCGTACATAACATTTGTGGGTGGTTCTTGTTAGTTTGTTTTTCGGAATATTAATGGAAGGGGTTGTGTAAAGGGCGCAAGTAGCGGCATTGATCATAATTAACATTAAATATTTAATGAACGACTAAATGAATGACTGTGTCACAAAACTATTTGTGTATGTGAGTATTATGAGTGTTGAACGATCGCATTCCAATTTCCATCCATTCATCTATCCATTCTTCCTTCCTTCCACCGATGCAATCTTAAGTATGCAACTGTAGGGGGAAAAATCTTTTAAATACTATTTAGTTTTTTTGTCATTTATCTGTTCGTCTGTCTGTCCGCCCGTCCGTCCGTCCGTCCGTCTGCCTGTATGTTTCAATCTTTAGTATTTTGTTGTTTTGTAATAAAGTTACACTTGAAAATTAATGTTTCGGCATTTAAAACATTTACGGAACACGTTAAAGTGACAACGACTTTGAGAGTCTTCTGCATGAATGAATAACTGAATGACTGGATAAATATATACTTATGGATGGATGGAATGATGCTCGTATATTTGTATTTGATACTCGTTTAAAGACAAAAGATGAAGATGTTTGCAGTGATTTAGAAGGTAATAAATTTTGTGGTTTAATGGGGCGGTGGGCTGCTGCCGCTTGTTTTATTTACTTTGGTTATGCTTGCTGTTGTTGCTATTAAATATTTCTTTGATTTCTTCCGACCATTAAGTAAATGTAACAAGCTAATCGTTTAAAATAGCTGCTGCACATTTATATGTTGTACTACGAGTAGAGATAATGATTGTTTTAAAAAAATATATATATTGTCGTTGTTGTTATTTGTTGAAATTTTTTAAAAGTCATAATAACCTATTAATGGCTCTCAAGTGTTACCGGAAGATTCATTATTATCTTAATTAACAAAAGTGTTATTAAAATGACACTTTTATGATCATGACACATACATATGCACATTAGGGTGGCAGCAGTTTAAATGGAGCCGGTAAGGGCTGCAATGTGGTCCAATTTTAGTACATAACAATTGAATATGCTAATAATTTTAACGATGTACAATCCATCTAATTGATTTCTTCTTTAAGCTATATCATACTGTTAAACAAATTAAGATAAAGTTGCTGTCCCCAGATTCAAAATCGACAAATTAAAAATATTTATCAAACGGTTTTTGGCGACCTTTTGAAACTCCACTGTTACTTATACAAAATAGCACTTGATTTATAAAACTGGACCTGAAATTTACACAAATTATATGTACGTCTCTAATCATTTCACTTTAAAGCATTTAGCCGCGGAAACATAAAACCCCATATGGCTGCCCTAAAGTGTAAATCAATTCAGGCTGGCAACTCTTCGACACTAGCAAGTTTAACCTTAAACTCAACCCTATTTACATCTAGATGGCAAGATCATGTTCTGAATATTTCTAATAGACACAAGAGGTCGCACCTTCCAAATAACATAATTATCTGGATATTTCTAGTACTTACCGCCTTGATATTTCTAGTATAGCGGTAGTTTGAGATATATCGTTAATTAATTTAATGAATTGTATAACTGTGTTAAAGTGTAGTAAATTAAGTTTCTGTGCGCACAGAAAAAAAAGTTAGTTAAAAAATTTGTAAACGGTTTTCAATCTCACTTAACAATTTTTGTACTGACTTTTGTAAAAAAATTATTACTAGTAAATGTTTTTGCTATTTACATTTTAAAAATTACAGAACTTTTACAGAATATTTAAAAATTTTTGTTGCTAATTTCAGTAATCATTTAACAAATTTTTGAAAACCAATTTTCTAAAATTAGTGAAAAAAATTTACTAATTTTAAAAAAGTGGACACTCAGAAAAAAAAGTTAGTAGAAAAATTTGTAAACGGTTTTCAATCGCACTCTACTATTTTTGTACTGATTTTTAGTAAAAAATTATTATTTAGTAAATCTTTTTGCAATTTACATTTTACAAATTACAGAATTTTTACAGAATATTTACAAATTTTTGTTGCTAATTTCAGAAATCATTTTACAAATTTTTGAAAACCGATTTGCTAAAATTAGCAAAAAATATTACTAATTTTAAAAAAGTGGATATTGAAGGAAATGTTATTTCTAATTAAAACTTACACTTACAAACTTAAATTTCCTTAAAATGTTACATATATTAAAAAAGGGATGAGAAGTGAAGATACCGACTAATGTCTAAAAAGAGCACATCCACTTAAAATAGCACTAAAAAGTTTTTTTAGTTCTAAACACCCGCCCTAAAAACAATTAAAATTTAACCTTAAAAGTAAAAAAAAAAATTGAACAAAATATTTTTCAAAACAGAAATTACCAAATTAAAACAAAATGATTAATTCGTTTTTTAAAAAATATAATCAAAATTTTTGATGCTCGATAAAAAAAATAAATTCAAAGCTTTTTACTAATATTAATGATATTTAGTAATTTTTTTTGCTGATTTTAGCAAACAGATTTTAAATTCCACTTTACAAAAAGTCTACAAAAATTTAGTAGCGGCTACTAATTTTTCTACTAATTTCATTGTACTACACGTCAGCAGACACGTGTTGCTAAGATTAGCAAAAAATACCGCTGGGCTCAAATTAGCAGAATTTCCCGTAATAACAGCAAAATTTTCAGTTGCCATTACAGACTTTTTTTGATGAGTGTAATAATTAAAACTTACACATACAAAATTAAATTGCCTTAAAATGTTACATAGATTGAAAAAGGGATCGGAAGTGAAGATACTTTTTACAACCAACTCATGTCCAAAAATATGATATCCACTTAAAATAGCACTACAAATTTTTTTAGTTCTAAAAATTAGCCTTTAAAACAATTCAAATTTTCCTTAAGATTCAAAAATTTACTAAAAATATTTTTCAAAACAAAAATTAGCACATTAAAACAGAATGATAAATTCGTTTATGTTTTTACTATTTTTTAAGTCTTTAATTTTTTTTTTAATTTTGTTTAAAATATTATTAAAAAAAAAAATAAAATAAAAAAAATTTTGCTCGATAAAAAAAATATAAATTTTTATATTCGAACTCGTAAGGCAATTTCAAAAGAATTTAGCAGCTTTAAAGTGTAACATGTGTATCTAAACATAATCAAGTTAATTTGTGGATTTTAATAATTTGTTTTTTTAAATTAAAATTTTGCTATTTTAAAGTTCATTGTGTTTACAGCAATTTACTAAAAATTAGTAGCGCTTACTAATTTTTTGTACTAATTTGAGTATAATAATATTAATATTATTTAGTATTTTTTTAGCTGAATTTAGCAAATGGATTTTTAATTCTACTTTACAATAGGTTTACTAATATTTAGTGGCGGCTACTAATTTCATTGTATCGTACTACACTTCAGCAGACATGTGTTGATAAGATTAGCAAAAAATACCGCTACGCTTAAATTACCAAAATTTCCCTTAAAAACAGCAAAATTTTCAGTTGCCATTACAGACATTTTTTGGTGAGTGTGTGTAATTGTGTAAATACAGAGTTGCTATAAAAATTTTAAAAATCAATTTGTTTAACAAGAAAAATAATCCACGATTTTAAAAGATAAAATCGTAACAGTATTATTTTTAATGTCGTGAAAAAAATTCGTTCACAATTTAAAGGCTTCAAATTGTTATTTGAATTTAGGAAGTGAACAAGTATTTTTTTTATTAAAATTGGTTGAATACTACATGTATTTCAAAATGTGATATGTTTTAAAGTTTCAAAGTTGTTGCGAACTTTTTTGTTTAATAACGTTTTAAAAATTTTGGAACTTGATTAGATAGAAAAAATACCTTTCATTAAACTATTTCTTTCTGAACAACATTCATTAAATCACTTAATTATTGCTTCTCAAATATTATTGATCTAAAAGTGATCCCAAGAATTAATTTGAATACAGTTTATATCCAAACAGATGCTCGAGGGTTCGAATCCTGGCGCGACCAATCTTAATTTGTATAATTTTAATTTTTTTTATCAGCTTTCAAAAATAAATAAAATTGAAATTATGAAATTCACTTGTGCCCTGCCAACCTTTTGCATTTGTGTAAAAAGTACTTTTAGTAAAGACGAATAAGGCACAAAATCTCGCAATAAAAAAATTATGTTTTTAGCCACTCAATATTCATATAAAAGAATAACAAGGTCGATACGCGTTAAAAAAAAAAATTTTCAAATTAAAAAATATATATTTTTTATTTTTACATTCAATTGATGAAAAAGAGTTTGCTTTCCATCCGTTCAAAAAGTACTAAAAAAAATGATAAAGCGCAAGAACTCCTTCCCTATAACAATTCAATGTTAAAATGATTAATTTCTGTTAAAAAAAAAGAAGTACATCCAGATCATTATTTGTAGTGTTTTTACACCTTTTGCATCTATTTTTTGCTGGGAGGTAGTCCCATCAAATGTCGATAATTTACAAGTATTGACGCTACTTCTTACATTCATACAAAAAAGGGATTGTTTTTTCGCAAAGGCTCTATATGAAAAATACAACTGTGAAAGTATTAAGTATAAACTTTAGGTATTGGGTACTCGATAATGAAGATCTCAATACCCAAACATTAAATACTTTTACAACTCTAAGGCTAATGATGAGATACACAAAAGTATTTCTTAACTTCCTCCTATTAAAATTGTTGTTGATTAAAAAATTCCTGATTAATTAACCAAAATTAATTCAATGAAAAAAAAATTATCAGTTCCACAAATCATACCTGGGCGGTCTTAATTACATTTTGCAACTCTTCATTTGTGTAATTTGTTCCTATTAACAGTTGTATTTTTTCCATTGAGACTACACACGTGTGCAGGCGTGCATTATGGTCAATTGAGAGCAAACGCGGCACCCATCTTGCAGACAGCTTTCTTAAATCCAACTGATAATTTAAAATCTAAACCACACTGCCATATGAAATGTTTAGGGCATCAACAATCTCACGCACTTTAACTCTTCAATCGTGGATTTTTTCGACATTTTCGGGTGTATTGACCTCAATTGGCCGTCCAAAACTTCCAGCGTCATTTGTAAGCCACTTTTTTAACATTGATGGTGCAAAGTGCCCCATAGTATTTATCAAGCTTTTCCTTGGTTTGAATGACGGGTTTTTTTCGCAAAAAATAATGTTTAATGAGCACTCGAAATTCACTTTTTTCCATTTTTAAAAAAATCCACGAGGTTGTATGTTTTGAAGAGCTGTTAAACGCAAAGTATATGACGGAACTTAATTTAACAGGTGGTACTTGATGGGAGCAGTGTTGCATTTTATATAACTACAAGGGAAGTTCAAAAAGTCGTGGACTTATTGATCCGTCCTCGTATTTAAGAACACAAAAATATTAATATTGCGCATGTCAGGTAAGTTTTTAAATTTTTGTAGGAAAAGTTTAATCCCACAAACGTGAGCGTATGTCTGATGGAATTATTGATATGAACAAATTACATTAATTGAGATCGCCCAGGTCTGCTACACTCTCCAACGGGAAATTTTGCTAATTTGAGCCCAGCGTTATTTTTTGCTAATCTTAGCAACACATGTCTGCTGACGTGTAATACAATAAAATTTGTAGAAAAAATTTGCTGCCGCCACTAAATTTTAGTAAACTTTTTGTAAAGTGGAATTTAAATTGGGTTAACTAAAATCAACAAAAAATATTTTTTTCAAAAAATATTTTAGACAAAACTAAAAAAAAAATCAAAGGATTAAAAATTGTAAAAACTAATTTATCATTTTGTTTTAATTTGGTAATTTCTGTTTTGAAAAATATTTTAGTTAATTTTTTTTTTTCATTTTAAGGTCAAATTTTAATTGTTTTTAGGGCTGATTTTTAAAACTTAAAACCCTTTTAGGGCTATTTTAAGTGGATAACCTATTTTTAGACATAAGTCGGTATCTTCACTTCCGATCCTTTTTTAATCTATGTAACATTTAAAGGCAATTTAGGTTTGTAGGTGTAAGTTTAAATTAAAAATAACATTTCCCTCAATGTCCTGATTTTTAAAATTAGTAATTTTCGGTTTTCGAAAATTTGTAAAATGATTTCTGACATTAACAACAAAAATTTGAAAATATTCTGTAAAAATTCTGTAATTTGTAAAATGTAAATAGCAAAAAGATTTGCTAAATAACGATTTTTTACTATTAATCAATGCAAAAATGCAAAGTAAAGTGGTATTGAAAACCGTTTACAAATTTTTTTACTAACTTTTTTTCTGAGTGTACAAATGATGCCTATTACGTGTGAAAGTTTTAATATTGATTAATTTTATTATTTTATAAATATATTTTTTTTTGTGTGGAAGCTTGTCATAGATTATGATTCTGTTCCATTAAAAAGAAAGGATAACATATTTTTTACTCTAACTCTTGTTATTTTCTCTACGTGTTAAAACCACATATTGGTTTTAAGCTCATTACTAACTGAGTCTTAATTGTATATTACTTCCTCTTAAATTCCTTCGATTACGGTTAACAAGTTCGATGGAATACTATCACACTTTTGTCGGTTAAATTCATTCGAAAATTTCATGGAAATTGTGAACATTTTTAGAGTATTATCATCATTTATTTTGTATTGTATAATTTGTGAGAAAACGAATATTGATATCAAAACGTATCACAGCAAATTAAAATTTGACAATATTATAAAATACTCTTTTCTGTGTCCTTATGTTGCTTGTATTGGATTTTGATTTTGGTATTGACTTGTGCTAAAACTGAGAAAAACAGACTATCAAAATATTTCGATAGGGCGATAATAGCCAATAAATGCAAAAAGATTAGAAGCGTGGCCAAAATATGTTTAGGCCACAATGAAAAATAATAACAACCGAACAAAGGCTGATTAACTTTAGGTTAAATTAAGGAAAGTATGTGTATTGTACAATAAAAAAAATGGCGCTAGAGGTTGTTCAACAAATACACTCTAAATCAGCAATAAGCAACACAAACAAAAAATAAAAAAATAAAAACAAAGCAACACCAATACCAGTAACAGCTATAACGACAAATATTACCAAGAATGGCACACATTAGGCTATTGGGGTTTATTTGTTGGTTCATTCTTTCTCGACCAGTTTAAACGGAAGCCATGCCTGTCTTAGGCACGAAAGAAATTTAATACTAATTGGCATAAATACCAAGTGTCGCACAGTGGCAATATGTTGAAGTTAAAAAGTATTTGAGCAAAAAAATTTAAAAAGAAGTAGAAAAAGTGGAATCAGCCACACAAAAAAAAAAAAGAAACATTATAAATACGATGAGATCTTCACCTTGGATCTTCACATCAATCGTTTTGTCTCGACATAATATTGATGAGGAGACGACTAACAACAACAACGATGGATGGTGATGTTGATTTTGATGCTGATGTTGATGTTGCAAGGCTGGCTAATGCTGTTGCTGATAATAATAATGATGGAGCGATGGCGTTGGTGATGATATGTTTAGCTACTGCATTTATTATTGATACTACAACTACTTCCACTTTATATTAAGGATTCATGTTCATTATGATGATAAAGTCATGATCATTATGATGACGATAATGTTGATGATGATCTTCTTCTACTAATGTTTAGTATTTTTTATTTTTTTTTTTTTATTGCTAGAGTGTTGGATGTGTTGTATGTTGTTAACGTACGGAATGTTTATCGAACCAATTGAAATTGCTGTGACAACAATAAAAATTCAACTTTTTGCTGCCATTACAAAACAATGACAATTATATAACTCAACTCTACTACACTGCACTACTACATACTACATGTTCTTGTTCCTAATGCTACCTTTTGTTAGCAGCAGGTTGTTATCAGAGTTCTAAAGTAAGAGATCTTTTTGAAAATTATGTACTTAGATATAGATGAGAAGATACTGCTTGGCTAACTCTTTAATTTGATGTGAAAGCTAAAACCTGCCTGGTTTGAAACTTGCTTGATGTTTAATATTACATACAGAATTTTGTAATTTTTTTTTCTGTGTAATGTGGAAAAGGGGGCCAGTCGCAAGCCCGTGGAAAATAGCGAGAATTTGGGGTAAAGTATTGGTCTGATACCCAAAAAAATTCGAGGCTACATGACGGCGCATAACAAGCCGAGAGTATCTTCACTTCTGATTCCTCTTTTTCAAACTAATTTATGTGAAAACTACTTATCTTATGACAATGATCGTGTGTGGAGTATTTTGGAAAATTTCGACATTTATAGTAAGGCTGTGTACTCATTTTTTCATGATCACGTCAGACCTCATTTTAAAAGGACTTTTAACTTTTAAAGGATGCCCTTTTATAATTCCTTTTTATTCATATTACACATTTTATGATGCTGATATGAATATCAAATGGAAAAGGAGAACCTCTGATGCTGATGATCAAATTGGTGCAGATGTGAGATTACTAAGAGGGCGGATCAATAAGTCCGTGACTTTTCGAACTTCCTTCGTAGTTATATGAAATACATCAAGTACCACCTGTAAATAGACTACTTTCAAATTTTGAGCAGGTCCGTCATTTACTTTGCATTTAACAGCTGTTCAAAACATACAACCAGGTGGATTTTTTTTTAATGAAAAAAGTGAATTTCGAGTGCTCATTAAACATTATTTTTTGCGAAAAAAAACCGTCATTCAAACCAAGGAAAAGCTTGATAAATACTATGTGGCACTCTGCACCATCGATTTCAATGGTAAAAATGTGATTTACTGACTTTCGTTGTGGTCGCACAAGTACAAATGACGCTGAACGTTCTGGACGCCCAGTTGAGGTCCATCCAAAATAATTGAAAAAATCCACGATATGGTGTTGGCCGATCGAAGAGTAAAGGTGCGTGAGATTATTGATGCCATAGGCATTTCATATGATCAGTTGGATTTAAGAAAGCTGTCTGCAAGATGGGTGCCGCGTTTGCAATTGACCATAAACGTAATCGTGTGACGTGTGTAGTCTCAATAGCGAAATTCCATGAATTGTGCTACGAATTGGAACCCCATCCGCCATATTCTCCGGATTTTGCCCCAAGTGACTATTTCCTATTTCCAAACCTAAAGAAATGGCTCGGTGGAAAGAAATTAAGCTCCAACGATGAAATTATTGATCAAACAAATGTCTATTTTATGGAAATCATATTTTTTGGAAGGGATACAAAAATTTAAAAAACGTTGGACTAAATGTATTGAGCTTAAAGGAGATTATGTTGAAAAATATTTTTTTTTTTTTGCCAATAAAATCTATGTTTCATTCAAAAAGTCACGGACTTATTGATCCGCCCTCGTACTTCGAGAAGCAAGCTGTTACTTTTTTTAGATCCAAATTAAACAACATTTATTCTGATTTGTTATACTTAAAACGATCTATAAGAATAATTACCTTTAAAACTCTGATTGTTGTAGTGGCTGATAAAGAAAAAGTTTAGCAGCTGATCAAACGATTTGTAGCTGTAAACTTTGAATTTTTTTTTTTTTTGTGCGATAGGCAATTGGAGTCCATTGACAGCAGCCAGTGTTTATGAATTTGTTGGGAATTTATATAAGGTGTCCTTACTTGGTATGGACATGTAGTAACCAGCCAGCCAGCCAGTGAGCCAACCAACTTAAATATACAGTGATCAAGTGATCCTTAGTTGAAAGACACAAGCAGCAAACAGACCAAAAGTGCAACAGCAAAAAAACAAAAAAACTATTCGATACTAATGTATGTTGTAGCTTGTTAAAGCAATAATCCAATTAATCGAACAATTTACTTTAATCTTTGGCATTATTAGTATGAGAGAGTTAAACGTTAAATAACTTGCAGCTAGAATCAACAACAACAAACCACAAACATAGATGAATTTCTCCAATCAACAAACAACAAAAAAAAGTAATGATCACTTGTAAATCTTGTTTTTTTTTGTGATCAATATAAAGCTCATAATTATTACAATAAATAAATTTTGAAAAAAAGAATTTGAAAAACATTAACAAAAACTAATAAAAATGCATTTAGTATGATGGTAAATGATCAGTGATCGCAGTGATATTATGTACTACACCACAGGTATAAACACAGGTTTACGCATTATACATATGAGCCAAACATTTAGATATCGACCGACCGACCGATAGCTCGATCGATCGATTAATCGTTCGGTCAAATGATCGCATTATTGTCTATATGGTCAGTACATATTTTATGCACCTCTTTGTAAGTTTTTTTCTGTTTTGTTTGTTTGGAAGAGTTTGATTTCTCTGTGTGTAAGTAGTTACTGTAGTTGTACTTATGTATCGTATGTATCTACGTGTAATTTTTCAATTAAATTGATAATAATGACGTTATCTGACGTTAATGATAGCTGTCGAATGGACGACAATAACAACTGATTAATGTTTGTTTTAACCCCATACGAGTACAATAGCCACGATGTTGATGATGAAGACTACGATTAGGGGAAATACAAGATGAAGGGAGAGCGAGAAAGATATAATTTATATTTCT
This sequence comes from Eustalomyia histrio, assembly GCA_949748255.1. NCBI lineage: Eukaryota > Metazoa > Arthropoda > Insecta > Diptera > Anthomyiidae > Eustalomyia > Eustalomyia histrio. Next base: position 4,874,119 of record OX456523.1, read on the forward strand.
AATTTTTTATTTTTTTTTTTCAGTCCTCCAGTATATAAATATTTACCTTACAAACTGTGAGATACTACAAAGCAGATGTTGATGTTGTAGTCTAAAATACTTAATAATGTGTTAACAAACTACATTGTTATTAAATTATTAACTTATAGCGGTAACAATTTTTTTATTGAATCTTAAGTGATGCCAATATATGGTCAAATATCAGGCGCAGTAGTTTATATACAGGTGGGAAAATTCCTGTGATTTGTAACGATCATTCTATGTTTTAAATCAATTTTATTTAATACAAAAAATATCAATAATAATAATAAAATACTTGTTTTCTTGAATTATTTAAGACATCTGGGAATTTAAACACACTAGTTTATTGTATGTACAATTTTGAAATAAATATGTCTCAATAAAATTAAGAAGAATTTGATATGTTAGTAACACTTATCTACGTGTCTCATATCATATCGGTGTAAAATTTTTACACCGAACCGGCTACTTTATGTAAAAAAAAAAACCTATTACTTTCACAGGCGTTGTCAGTAGTCAGTGGAACTGTCCCCAAAAACACAGTTCGGTTATCAAATCTACGATACGATCAATTAAAAATTTCTAGTTTACACAAAAAATTTGAATATCAAAAATCAAATTTGTATGCAAAACAACAACAAGTGTATCAGTTAAAGTCCCATCTAATATCTAACGGGACATTCTTATCAGGCATGCCGAATCTTATATACCCTCCTCCATATTTGTAATTCATTACAAAACACCCAGTAGCAAAACATACTAGCACAAACCCAGTTATGTACCAGTTTATTTGAACCAGACAACTACACTCAAAAAAAAAAGAACTAGAATTTAGAAAAATTAACTTATTTAGAGGAAAAATTGAAATGAAAATGACGCCAAAGACACTTTTTACTAATATTTAATAAAATTTTCCTTGAAATTAAGAAACAATTTTTACTTAAAGTTTGGTAAAAATTTCTAAATTATACAAAAATTTTACTACTGAGAAGTAAATTTTTATTAGAAAACTGTAAAATTTCCTCCTAATTAGTGCATACATCATCTAAAATTGTACTGTTAGTTAGGAAATGTTTCTTTGGTTTTAAGAAAAATTTTATTTTATTTAAGTTCATTAGATAATTTTTTTTACTTAAAACTAGGACTTAACTATACACTCATTGAGTAGGTATTTTCCCACTTTCGGGGGACTTCCGCTTTGTGAGGACACTGCTCTTAACAAGCTTTTTGCTATAAATTTTTGTATTTAAATTAAATTATACTAAGCTCATGTATTTAAAATATAAATTAAATTTCATTAACAGGATATCCTGAAACGTAATAAATTGTGATAGTCAGATCCTTTTCGTAGTTAATTAACGGTTCTGCTTGAGAGAACTACAAAAAGAGAGGCCCTACGTGACACACGGCATCTATGGCTAAGGAACACTGGGAGTCCTTTGTGTTCTCAAATTAACTAACTTAAGGAAATTGTTGCAAAAATACAAAATATCACAGTTACATTTCTTGTTATTATTGGAAAATGGAAAAGTCATAAGTTTATTTTATGGGATTTTTAGCTTTAACTTTATTTGACATATACAAATTTAAACTTTTTTATTATTAAGTCAAAAAAAATAGTTCGATAAATATAAAGTTTAATAAGCGCTACGTCAATTATAGGAAAGCCTTATATAAAATGTACCTGCGATATTTTGAATTGTAGTCAACAAACAAATTTATTACATAAAAGCGCAAATTCGAAATTTTTTACCCTTTGCTAACAAAATTTTAAAATATATTTTAAGCTACTTTAAGTTTAATATTTAAGACTGTTAAGATTAGAGATGGGCACGTGAGAGATTTTTGACTCACGCTCACGCACGATCATTAACTAGAAATTACAATCATGCACGATAGTTTTTTTAAATGGTTACTTTAATTTCTTTTATTTAATAATATTTTTTCAAAAAAATTAGGAAAACTAACTGGTTTGTTTATAATTGTTTGTTTTTTTTTTTTTTTTTTTTTTGGAATAGAATATTAAAAATAATTAAAACGTTTTCTAACAAAAAAATCCTATATTGAAGTTTATATTTTATAGTTGATCTTTTTAATACTTATATGTATGAAAATGTATTTTTAGTTTGACTCGAGATCATAGGAAAAGTTTTTTTCAAATGAAAAATTTTTTCCTTATTTTTTAATTTTAGTAAACATGGAGAATACACAGAAAAAGTTATTAGACACCAGCCGAATGGAATGCATTTTCTGGCCAGCTACGACTTTCATCAACATTGTTTGTGCCGAAATACCAATTGTAAATATCTCTATTTAACTCACAAATCAACGGAAAAAGCTATTTTATGCTAACATACAGTTGATTTTTATTATTGAGTACAGATGAAATTTACTAACTATTTTTGTGTTATTTTATATTCTCCTTTGTTTACCGTATGTCCAAATTAGCTATTAGCTAATACTAAAGACATGTGTTTTTTTTTTAATTGTTTTTACATATGTTTAAACAATTCTTTTAACCGTGCCAAGTTATATTTTCATACATATAAGTATTAAAAAGATCAACTATAAAATATAAACTTCAATATTAAAATATAACTTGGCACGGTTAAAAGAATTGTTTAAACATATGTAAAAACAATTTAAAAAAAAAAAACACATGTCTTTAGTATTAGCTAATAGCTAATTTGGACATACGGTAAACAAAGGAGAATATAAAATAACACAAAAATAGTTAGTAAATTTCATCTGTACTCAATAATAAAAATCAACTGTATGTTAGCATAAAATAGCTTTTTCCGTTGATTTGTGAGTTAAATAGAGATATTTACAATTGGTATTTCGGCACAAAGAATGTTGATGAAAGTCGTAGCTGACCAGAAAATGCATTCCATTCGGCTGGTGTCTAATAACTTTTTCTGTGTATTCTCCATGTTTACTAAAATTAAAAAATAAGGAAAAAATTTTTCATTTGAAAAAAACTTTTCCTATGATCTCGAGTCAAACTAAAAATACATTTTCATACATAAAAAAATCCTATACTAAAAAAACTTTTACTTGAAAAAAAGAATATTTTATTAAAATTTTCATCAATTTCTAAAATAAAGTAAATTTTTATTATTACATAGGAAAACATTTACTGCTTTTCGTTTTTAATTGTCTAAACTAATTTTTAGAAAACAATTCCTTAAAATTAGAAAGTGGTATACTTAAAAACTGAATTTGGAAATGGCTTTCTAAAATTTAGTTAATTTTACTACTTGCGAACAAAAAATGAACACACATTAAGTTCAAGTACTTTTCATTTTAAGTTAGACATATTTTTTAACTAAATGGGAGTAAATTATGTCCTACATTTTTTTTTTGAACTAAACTTAATTTTATTACATTTGAGTATGCAATTTTCTTAAAACTAAGATGTTTTTTCTTAAAATTTATACATTTTTCTTTAATTGACTTGTTTTTTTCCTAAAATCAAGAAATATTACTTATTAAAAATATGAACTATTTCTGAGTATATAAACTATTTCGTTTTTCCTCAAACTTAGGAATTTTTATTCTTTTTAAGAAAATATTTCTAAGTTTTAATAAAATTTTACTTAAATTGAGGACAATTAATAAACTATTTTGAAGAAAATTTTTTGTTACATTTTTTTTTTGAGTGTAGTACTATTTTTACCGCCTCATACAAGCAACTGTAGAATTTAAGATGTGGTTATCATAGGAAAGTAACACTTTGAAAATAGTTGCAGAACTAGTTTGGGAATTACAATTTAAGGATGCCAATTATGGAGCAAAAATAGTACTTGCAGAACTGGATCTAAAGTGACTTCTGGATAATAGTACTGTAACAATCGGTTAAGCCTTGTATTAGTATTAATAATCCTAATAAAAAGATAGGTCAAATCAACTAGGAAAAAATGGAGTCTGACAAATTAAAGTCGGTAAAGCAGAGTCCTTGATATGATTTACATTTTGATAGCCAGAATATGTCATAAAGGCTTTAATACCTGAATTATATAGATCAAAATGAAAGGTTTTTCTTTGATGAACGTAGATGGGTCCGAAAGTTTCCTCTTATTGAGATAATTAGATCCAAGATATTTAAAATATTTTGTTTTTATGATTTCTAGTCACAATAAAAAATTTTTGTGTTTTTTTTTCAAACTCAGACTATATTATTAAAAACAAATGTAAAAAAACTTATATTTAAATTGAATATTTTGAAACAGTCTCTCCAAAGTTTCTGGTTCAAAATTATTGTCTTAGAAAGAAAAGCATGTAGCCATACTGGTACTAGTGAGACTTTTACGAATCTAGTTTGCAAGTGACTCTTTGGCACCAGTACTGTACCACTTAATTTGTATCTCAATTCACAATTGATTTGCAAACTCAGATTTTATTGTTGAAAATAAATGTAAACCAAATGAGAATTCCAAAACTTGAGTAACTAAGGGATATAAAAATTTGGTGCCCAGATTCGGAAACAGAACTGATCACAAGCCTCCCCTTTTTTACAGTACAATAAATTTTCAATAAAATACGGAAAAAATTAGAATTAAAATTGTCCCTTATTAATGTGATGCGACCTATTTTTAACAAAATTTAAAGAAAGGGATTTTGAAAACTATAAAAATTTATATAACAACATTTTGAATTGAACCTTCCTACTGTTAAGGAGAAATAAGCAATTGCAGTTTTTATTTATAATTTCATAAAAATATTAATTTTAATAAAACAAAAATAGGTAATTATTACTCCACATTTTGGTTCTTATTACTCTAAAATGTCATAAAGGTAAATATAATTATAAAATTATAAATCGTTTACATAAATTTCATTTAAAAAAAAAAGAGAAAATTGATTTTTTGATCAAACTTATGATAATTATGATAATTGCCGCTCTAAACCCTTAGTTAAGTTTATACTAAACCTTCAAATCCACCATATTTTTATTAGCCATGATCTGCTTGTATCTATCTGCCTCACATTGTTAAACAATATTATGTTTTATTTATTTTTTCATTTTGATTTTATTGAAATTGATATCCTTTCAATCTGCAACCCAATTATCGTTTGCATTTTACTTTGCCCGAAAGAATAATTAGGTTCATGATTGACATGTGGGATAAGACGACATACACTTGGAATGCCGTAGCAAATTATCAAACGGCTACTGTTATAGGAACAGCAACATCAGTACACAGTCACAGTACACAGTCACAAGATCAACAGTAGTAGCAGCAGTTACAACAAAGACAACATTGCTAAAAGGACGCTTATCTCCTCTCTAATGAATAATGGAGAAGACAAAGTCAAAACAGCAGCAACAATAACGATGATCCACGAGTTTATGAGATTTCTCTGTATTAAATGTTTTAGATATTGATATTGCGGTTTTGTTAGCTGATGTTGCTGCAACTACTAAAAATTGTTGCTGCTTCTGCGCTGATGATTAAACGTAGTTAGTAGCAGTGGTTGGATATTTTATTGCGGTAATCCGATGTTAAGTCAGATAATATTGGAATACTTGAATGGATATTTATTTATATATGTATGTAGTATGTACATACGTTTGTATTGGTAAAGTTTTGTCTTTTTAACTCTTCTTCTTCATCTGATTTTTGATCAAGACAATGACAATACCAAAACGGCCCATCATTATTTGGGGTGCAAAAACTTGTTTTTTTTTATTTACCTTAAAAACCAGCAACCATCCAACAACAATCGTATCAGCAACTAAAACAGCACCAGCACATTTTCTTTGTATCGCATAATATCACAACATATCAGCTCAACTCGTGAAGAGCAATTACAATATGTTTAATGCTAAGCACAACGATATCTTATTATTTTCCAGCAAATAAGCTTTAAACATACAACGAACGAGTAAGGAAGGAACTGGTGAGGTAAGAGGCACCTTTTCTGGTTGCTTCGTTTTTTTTTTTTGTCTTCCACTGCGCATGTCAACGATTAATTCTTTAAGTTGCCCATCGTCACTTGTGTTAAACTACCACTATATAATATAATAACAGCAGCAATAAACAGGATCAAGTTACACCGTTCTCATTGACAAATCAGGACAAAACGATATTTTTCTGCCAAATAATATCACTTTAAGCAATAATTTTTGAAGCCATCATCAATACTCCAACGAGATCTAATAGATCTGAGCAGATCTCCTTAAAGCTTACTATACATGATTGCATCTAATTTGATCTGCTTTCAGATTTAGTCATATATGATTATATATAGCATATGAGTTACAATTCATGGAAAGATCTGATCAGATCTAGTGCCAGATCTGTAAAGGGTGGTTAAATTTTAAGGGCCGATGTTAAATGTGAACCACACCTAAACGTCAAGTTTTTTCTGCATTTCATTTGACATTTCTCAATTTCAGACTAACTCAATTTGAACCATGGAAAGACACACAATCGAGCAACGCGTTAAAGTTATTCAGGCTTATTGTGAAAATGGGCATTCAAATCAAAATGCATATCGTGCACTTCGTGATTTTTTGGGTCAATTTAATCGTCCAAATGTGCGTAGAATCGGAAAAATCGCTCAAAAATTTGAGCAAACCGGGTCTGTAGGAGATGTGAAAACACCAGAGCATGCTCGTTCAGCTCGTACTGCAGAAAATATAGCTGCTGTTCGCGATAGTGTGGCTGAAGAGCCGTCCACCTCAACTCGTCGTCGTGCCCAACAATTGCACCTCTCACGCTCGTCGTTGATGAACATTATGCATAAAGACTTGCATTTACACGCTTACAAGGTGCAATTGACTCAAGAACTAAAGCCTCTTGAGCATTCCAAACGTCGTCAATGGTCAGAATGGTGGCAAGAAATGGCAACAGTGGATGATCAATTTTCGAAGAAAATCATCTTCAGTGATGAGGCACATTTTCACCTCAGTGGATTCGTCAATATGCATTTGGGCGAATAATAATTCAAGAGTGAAAAACCAATGCACCCACAAAGAGTGACTGTTTAGTGCTGAGGCACATTTTCACCTCAGTGGATTCGTCAATATGCATTTGGGCGAATAATAATTCAAGAGTGAAAAACCAATGCACCCACAAAGAGTGACTGTTTAGTGCGGTTTATGCGCTGGCAGTTACTGTGAATGGTGTTCGCTATCGTGAGATGATAACGAACGATATTTTGTACTATACATAATTAAACCATACCATATCATCATAATAAAAATAAATGACAATAATTTCCTGAATAATTTGTGTTTTATTTAAAATCAACATCGGCCCTTAAAATTTAACCACCCTTTATATATCTAAAGGGATCTGGAAAATTTGGTGATTTTTTGTGGTCAGATCAAAACTTGTCATATGAGAACATATCTGTTCATATCTAATAACCGATCTAGTATAAGATTGTAGCCATTTGAAACGCTTTTAAAGGTGTTTTTAAATTTCTTATTAAATCTGTACAGAGTAAATTGAACTTGATTTTATATGGTGCCTGGCGCACCATCTACATCTGATCAGATCTAATTAGATCAGATCTAATTTTGAGATATAAATAAATCTGGTACAATCAGATCTAATTAAGTCTGTTCAGATCTCATTATATCAGTTTAAACCGAATTGTTATGGGGATAATTACAAAAAAATTTTTGTTCATTACGAAGGTTACTATCCCAAAAAAAAGGCTTGCTTTATCGAAGCCGGTCATAGCCCAAATAAGGGTTAAGTCCGATTTGTTGTGAAGATAATGACCAACAAATTATTGTTCATTACAAAGATCACAATCCAAAAATGTTTGCATCTGCAAAGCCAGTTCGAGACATACCAGAGAGTAGAAAGCCCTAATCCCGGTTATGTGTTGCATACGCAGAAAATATTTACTGAGCGAAGCTGGCTGCGTACCTCCCACAGAGTAGAAAGTTTCTAAACCTGGCCACAGGCCGGCTACGCAGAAATACTTCACTTTGATTGTGACTTTATCCAAAATGGGGATTATGTCCTTTTGCAAAACGGTTTGGGGATTATGACAATAATCATATTGGTCCTAGTACCCGTTTTGGTTTGGCGGTTATGAATGGGAAAAGTGTAAGTGGGGGTTTTTAAATGTGATCTGTATTTAGGGTATAAAGTGTTTGTGCTGATCTTTGCAACCTTTTTTTCCTTCTAGCATACCAATCGACTGAGAAAATGATTTTGAATCGACTCAGAAAGTGATTCTAAATCGACTCAGAATAACTTTCTGAGTCGAAAATTTGAAAAGATAATTGGATGAAAATAGGTGCATAAGCTTCTTTGGCCTAGAAACAAACACTATTGAATTTGGTTAGAATCGGTCTATATTCAGACTACCTCCCATAAAAATCGTTTTCTGACTTGGTATTAAATGGTATTTAACGAAACAAGTCCGTAAATGTGTATGTGGTTAAAATTTGGATTGTAAATTTTATATGAAACCATTATTGGCCTTAGGTGGGAAAAACTTTTATTTACAAATTCGAGGTTAAACATACAAAATTCTTAAGCACAGACGAAAGCCTACTATAGCCTTTTATCAGCTTAGCCGTCATTCAACATATCCCAAAAAGAAAACCACTAAAATATAAAACGAAAATTTTACTCTGGAGGCAATGACCGAAAGTGTGTCGCGCAATAAACGCAAAATTGTTGTTGTTGTCCTTGGCCGACCTAACTTCTGTGAAAAACATCTTAGCAAATAATATCAGTCGATTGTTAAGTTTCATGAGCTGTTAAAACTAAAACGGCGGTTGTGGAGGGGCAGTTTTGTAGTCCCAACCTCCAGTTTTGGGTTTGTATCCAAAATATATTTGGGCTTAAATCCAAAACTGATAATTGAGGTAATGTATGTTGGGGTTATGTTATGGCACTTATAACTTATTTTAACGAAAAAAGGAAACAGTGTATTTCTTTTTAAATACATGTATGCGAATATCGTTTTTGTGCATAAGGGTAATTGTGTGCGAAATGCCGAATTAACGGGCAATTGCGAGAGAGCATTGCAGCCGATTGTGTTATCGATGGCGTTGCGCCCTGGAGCCACTTTTATTTATTTGCAATGTGTCGATAATGGTGGATCATCCTTAACCCAGCAGCATGCTTTTATAGTCCAGCTACAAACAATAAAAAAAATATATTCTGAATTTATACCAAAATGTAAACGAGTATCAGTATTTAGTGTGCGTTTTTTTTTTTATTTACGTTTGTATTTAAAAGAAGACGAAGAAGTAGTGGAGAGACTGATGTGTCTGGGCGATTAAGTTCTTATTTCAATGTATAAAATTGACTGAATTCATGGACATATTACCTGACTAACTGACTGACTATCTAGTCAACTTAACTAACTGACTGTTTTTTGGTTACTACTGCTGCTGCTGCTGCTGTGTCTTTTACTTCTAAAGTTGCTGGTTGGCTTACAATACATATATTTCTTGGAAGTCCTTTTTGGTATGGCAGATCTTTATTATACGATTGGTTTATTTATAATAATTAGGTGTTCTTCAGCTAACTACGTTCTTCTACATACGTACAATAACATACGACATATATAAATATATGTGATTATATATGTGTGTTATTATTCTGAGTTAGTGAGAGTCTTTTTGTTTTTGTGGATTATGCGACCAAACACCAGAAGCTTATCGTAATCTCAAGTTTTTGCCACACCACATTTTCTGATGGTTGCAAGTGCAATAATATCAGCAACTACAACGACAACAACAACAAGACATACTACTTTGCAAATATTGTACATTCTAAATGCAATACATTGCTGCGAATGTTGCTGCTGCTTAAAAAATCTCATATGAAAAAAAAACATCGGTACGGGTGACTACTGTTTCGTATCTTTTCCTTGTTGCTGTTGTCTTTTGTTCCTAAGGCATCTTCTCAGCTCATAAACTCTTCAAGCTCGCACCTTTTGATATGTGAATGCCTACTGTTTTCAATTCAATGCAATAACAACAGCAACAGTAACAACAACCACAACAACAACAACATTTACAAACGATTGCAATCGATTTTTATTCTTCTTGTTATTCCTTTCAGTTTTCTTCTTGGAGTTCATTTCGTTTGTAAATTGCCCGCATTAACATGGTTGTTCGATTTATTAAGTAACTTCAATTTGCGTTTCGATTACGCGTGTAACGCCTGCTTTTTTTTAGCATTTTGTTAAGCTGGTTGTCCCGATTGAGTTGGTGACTTTTGTTTTGAATTTCCTCCGTACGTGTATGTGGTGCTGCTGCAATGGCCATGGGCTATGTGTGTTATAATTATAATTGCATTTTCTGGCGCTCCCCATGATGTTCTGCAACTCTGGGCTGCTGTTGTTGTAGTCACCAACATCATCAGTTATTGTTAATAGGCATCTCTGTAGTTTGTATTACGTTTGCTTTAGTTCTTGTTGCTTAAGTCAGCTTAAGCATAGGCGTTGCTAACTAAATTGCCAATTCATTTAAATGAAAAATTGCTCAATTATAAATTGAAAATTGAGTTGTGATTATTAAAGCCAACAACGTTGATGATTAACAGCATATAAATGCCGGGTATTAACAAATGAATACAAAATGTTACCAATACGTATTGTTGCTGTCGATGTTGTTTTTGCCAAATGCAAAAAGGGGATCTTACTAATTTATACATTTAATATATTACAGAGGAGGTTTTAATACCAATATCATTGTGATAATTTAACTAAGTGACGGGAAATTATAAATGTATTAATTTACAACCTAAAAGGTTTAGAAAAAATGGAAAAACACTTTGATTGGAAGAAGTTGATACTAACACAGACAGATTTTAAATTTTTTGTGCTAATCGATGTTGTTCCCAATCTAATTTTTAGTTGGAGCATTTAATTTTTCAGCCATCGCAACAGAAATTAGACTCATTCCCTCTAAATATAACACTCATTGACTCAACAGTAATCCGAAGAATATCAAAAACTATTAATAACGGAACAATTTATACGATGTCTGAAACTATTGTTGAAATTGATGCTGGAAAAGTTAATTTAATACAGTTTTATGTATTTATTCAGTTAATAGACGCTATAATAGACGAACAGTTAAAAAAAGAACTCACTTCAGAAACAATTCTAACCCTATTTCGGTTAGGACCACAGAAATAGGGCTGTGACGAACGAAATTTCGGTTGCAACAACCGAACAATTGTTGTGCATACAAATTCAGTCAGTACAATTTTTTCCTAAGTACATCTTTGCAATAGGCACTCATAAGCGTCCATGCGGATTTTAGTGTAAACGATCATTATACCAGCGATGGTGTTCTACAGCCGTTGCTGTGCATTAGCTGTGGGTAAGATACAAAAAATAGGGGTCGGAATACGGCATTCGAAAACTGTTGTAAAATGTACGAAAAATGGTAACATTTCTTTTTTTTTTTGTAATTTTATTAAGCATAGATTATTATGAGTGTAGAAAATTTATACAAATCAAACAAGTAAAAAAAGGTCCTAAAAAAATTTTCTCCCTGTTTTTGATACAAATAATGAAAAAAACTTAAAAAGTGAAATTATGGAGGTGGAAAAAATTGTTCAAGGTGAAAAACCTTTTTGAATGTGAAAACAAATTTTGTGCTTGGAAAAACATTTGAAGTGAAAAAAATTTTTTGAGGTGAAAAAAATTTTTTGTGGAGAAAAAAATTTTAGTGGTGAACAAAAAGGTTTGAGGTGAATGTAACTGAGGTGAATATATATTATATTAATCAATTCTAAGGGACTGGTGAAAAAACAAGAGAAAATATTTTACTTAACAGTCGCTTCTATGAAATTATACCAAAACCTTTACATTTTCACTATTAATTTTTTAAACGCTGGGCCGATTTCGCTCATTTTCAATTTAGGTAAAAATCAGCATCCCCACTTTCGTCTTCGCGCCGTAGTCGCCATTTCAACAGACAGAAGACAGACGGACAACGCTAGATGGGCTTAAATTTCATAAGGAACACGATCATATATATTTTATGAGGTCTTAAACTTATACTTCGACATGTTACAAACGGAATGACAAGCTGATATATGTTCTCACCATGTATGGTGGAGGGTATAAAAAGGAATAACCCAGCAAAAACATGATATGACATATCGTTACTGTGTAAATTTCCATGTAATGATAGGTAGCTACTTTGTTCATTACTTTAAACAACAAAATAATGACCTACTGATAATGGATGAAATAGGTACTTATATACACCAAAAATAATGATTTACTGTTAGTCATTATGCTTACCATTATATTTATTAATTTGTTTTAAAAACTACAACAAAATAGAAAATTATCTGCTATAAAATTGGCTTTTTTTAAAATTTTTAATATTTTAAAGCCATTGTATGAGATAAAGCATTGAGTTATGAACTTAAATATTTGAGTTCAAAAAGTAGATATTTTAAAGATCTTTTATAATTTAAATACGAATTATTCTTGTCGATTTCTTTAAGTAAAAAAATTCAACTTGATTGACTTTTGTTTTATTAAGAAGAACTACTGACTTAATTATTGTAGGTAACCACTTATTTCTTCACTATGGGTAATCATACTGGTAATTCATTATTCTCACTTTTTGTAAGCGAGAGGATAATGACCACCAATGAATTTTGGGAAATCGCAAACAAAAGTAATTAAGCGAGTAAATAGCCTGGTAAATAGTGAAACCCTTTGTGTGCTACTTACTCCCTTAATTACTTGGTAAGGTTTGTTTTTGCTGGGATAAGCCCAAGCTAAAATGATGTCAAAAACTGGAAGATTACTGTATTGAAAACTTTCTAGTAATTAACAATTTTATGATAGCTTGGTGGCTCGATGACTTTAACTCTGTATATCCTGTAAAGTTGTATCATAATTGGTTTTACTATACCAACCTAATAAAGGGTGATTTTTTAAGAGCTTTCGGACTTGATTTTAAAAAAACACATAAAATTTAGAGAAATGTATGAAATTTTTATATAATTCCATATAATTTATTGTTTAAAAAAAAAGTTTGTAATCATCGCACGGTAGCACCGAATCGATAATTCACGGTCATCAACAAAACTGGCGGATACAGCTGTGATATTTTCCTCTGTCCTCACTCTGCGTATGCGTGTTGGTGGTTTAATGTTCAATAATGTAAATTTAGTGCGAAATTTAGTCACAAGATTCCGAATAGCCGCCTCAGAAGGTAGCCCAAACTTAACCGAGCATGAATATTTATAATAAAATTCAGTAATCTGCAAGCGTTGTTCGTTTGTAAGTCGATTCATGGTTAAATTATAGACCAAACTGAACATGTTACACGAAAACAGCTGAGCTACCAAAAACAGTGTTGCCAAAAAGAAATTTGCTAAAAAAAATTACCCGTTACAGTGTTATGGCTGAAACACAACTACGATCTTTGAAACAACAAATTTGTAAACGGTGCAAAAATTTATTCACTACCTTTGACCTTTTTACATTCTATAAAACCTATTTATTATAACTGATCGAGGAGTAAATACGAGTACAACTCAAATACATAAGCAAGGGCTTCAAATTGTTTTTTAGAGTGCATTTAAGTTCGCATTTATAATACACTCGAAATTAAGTTCAAACAATATAAACGCAAACTAAAATTGTCTTAAACTTCCTGCTGACCAAAATGCATTAAAACTGAATTGTGTTTAATGTGCTAATAAGTTGATCTAATATTGCAAATAACTCTAAAATCAATTTGTAAATCAATTTTATTTAAGTAACGGGTATTTTTTTATTTTTGTTCATTTAACATCGTTTTATATTCCCACCATTTTGTGTGTATAAGTGTGTGTGTGTGTAAGAGTGTGTATTTTAAATTATTCATTTTATACAGATTACCAGTTTTGTTAAGTACTAAACTTTTGCCTCAATATGGCAAGAACTGCTAATTTAAGCACTTGTAATTGTCACAAAGTGGCAACACTTTATCAAGAGCTTGTTAAAATGCCATTTTATTTGTTGCACGTCTACAGCTGTAGACTGTTTCATCTATCTGTCTGTCCATGTGTGTGTGTGTGTGTATGTGATTAATTCCATTGGATACGACTATTATGTATGTACGTATAGATTGTCTCTAGGGAACAATTTAATTAGTTGTTATTCGATTTAATTAAATGTTAAAATATTTTCAATATGGCTGTCATATGGATGATAAACGAAAATTAGAATTTCTTCATCGTTTTTACAACGATATTTGAATTTTAGTTTGATCTGTTTCATTGTGAAACTGATGTTTGAAAATGATCTACTTATATGTCCGGCTCATAAGCAACATGTTCCCCAATCTTAAAATCCTTTAATATGTGTTTAATAAGTAAAAATTCCACAGAAATTAATTGCTGAAAAATAAATACAACTTTAAAATTTGTAATTTTATATTTTGTTATCTGCACTCTCCGTACTGTTAAAATCATCTGCATCATTTTGTGTTTGTTCATATCAATTGACAATTTATTTTATCAAGTGTAAGTGTATGTTAACTTGGTCGACATGTGAATGCGTTTGTGGACACAACATTTGCCACAACTTTTTCTTTCACGTTAAGGATTTTTGTGATTACTACTAATAGATAAAGTCTTTATTAATCGCACAGTGGCAAAAAGCAGCAGCAACAACAGAATCCGCAAGTTCTGACACAGCAACTGCTGTTGCTGTAGCAACATTAACCCATATAACTGTGCTCACACACCACTCACACTCTTGCTGTTTGACTAGAGTGTTAACCATGATCAATTCTTGGTAACTGTTAAGTCTTACAGATCAATAACAAATTTTTCCTTTAGAAAAGGAGAATAAGAAGAAATAAAAAGAGTCTACTAGTACGTACACATAGAAATTATGTTGCAACTACATGAAAATTTTTTTTTTGTTGCGTTGCGTTGTTTTTTTGTTTTTCATTCGTTTTATGCTGCTGTAATGTTGCACATTTAGTTTAAAACTAAAACTAAAACTAAAACTTTGACATTGGCTTTTATGGAGTTAATTGGATTTTTACTTGATTGTTGATTTTATGTGTGTAAATATTGATTGAAATAATTGTATCCCGCTGAGGATTTATGTGCAAACATTTAGTAATCGATTTATGTGAAGAATGACAAGAGATGTTAGTTTCATATGTATTGAATGGTTTGGATGAAATTAGCAATACATACACTCAGAGAACAACTTTCTGCTGAAAATTATTAATGAATTAGATTGTTGACAAATTTGGATATCTCAACATTAGTATATTCTCTGTGTAGATATGTACTGTGTAAAAAAAACCGCTTGGTAACGACCAGGAAGGATCGATCTTTAATATACTGGTCGTACGAAATGTTTTTAGTCTGACACTGGGGAAATCTCCATCAGTCATATGAACACATGTTAAATTTCATATTGATCTGACAACTCATTCGCAGAGTAACAGGCGTTCAAAGAAGACCTTTCAGTGATTTTTTTGATTTGATATTTAAATAAAAATAGGTTTATTGGAACTAGAAATGCATAATGATGTGGTGAATGTGTAAGGTGCCTTCATATGCAACAGGAAAATATTGTGTTGCTGAATTTATACGTGGTATTGCAGATGAACCACAAAGTGGACGCCCAATTAACGAATTGAAGTACGAATCGCTTGATCACCCACCTCATTCTTCTGATTTAGTTCCCAGTGACTTCTACCTTTTCCCTAATTTAATAAGATTCCTTTGCTTGGATGAATATGCAATTGCAGCTGCAAACGATTTTTTTGCAGAGCTTCAGGAAAATTATTTAAGGGATAGAATTGCTAGAAAAGCGTTGGCTAAGGCCTGTCTCCAGCCTGTAGGCAAAAACTGATTTTAATTTGGTAAAATCCTGTAATGTAATTTTCAGTCTCTAATTCTCCTGCTTTATGATTCCTTAAAATATATATAAAATAGACCCATTTGTGTCTAAAAAATAAATCAGCAGTTATGTTTTATAGAAAAACCTACCAGATTGGAGACTAGCTTGATACTTAAGTAAAGCAAAAGTTTTCTTGAAAACCCGGAAAAAATGGTGAGTGTTTGAAATCCTCAAACTTACATGAGAGCGCACAACAAACCGACATCAGTCTCAGTCGGTTTCAAAGAGCATCTTCCGAGGACGATATTTTTTCAGTGCATTTGTATTTTAAATGTGGAAAACAAAATGCGACTCTGATACTTAATCTGATACTTAATAAGGTCTGGACGAGGTAATTTTGGGTAAAGTCTGGTAAAATGAGAGTAAGCAAAAAATTCTTTTACAAAACCATAAAAATGCCCAAAATACTGCGAACGCACAAAACCTCATTTCATACCCAAAAATAAACGTCAAATTTATTCAAAAACAGCGTAATTAATAAATATATTTGAAATTGCAAATATATATTTACATTATCAGATGTATTTTTCATTATTAAGAAGGAAAAGTTGTTCATAGTAAACTTTTATTTAACTTTAATTTTTTTAAAATGCAAAACAGTTAATTTATTAGCAACAGCTGATGATTTGACAATTTTACCATTTTACCCAAACAAAAAGTACGGGTAAGTTCTGTTAAAAAGAGAAACACAATTACTCTCTCATGAACACTCTCATTTATCCAATTTTTGTTACAAGAAACGTTTTTTGGTATGATTGTGTTCCCGCGGGCACCCGCGGTAACGTACGTCGAACACACCCATTATTTACACTATTATTATTTACACTAATCAATTCATTGTCAAAAAGATTATATTGAAAGATTTTACATTTTTAAATTCTTTTCAATAAAACAATTCGATTTTTTTTATATATGTTTATTAATTAATTTCTTGTAACATGTTCTCACAATATTTATAAAATATTTTTTATAAGAAAAAGTCTGTAGAGCCCATAATTTTTTTTTTTTTTTGTACACAAAATAAAAGATATTTATAAATTTATCCGATAAAAATATTTTTAGATTCTATGGACTTTTCGTTAAACCAAAATTCTCAAATTCTCCAAACTGTTTCTTAGATAAAAGTTCATATATTTCAAAAAAAACTTAGATTCTATAGCCTTTCTTTGAAAGAAAAATTCATAGATTCTGAAGACTTTTCATCATGAAAAATACTTAGATTCTAAGGACTTTTTCTAGTAGAAATATTTTTAAATTCTTAAAGAAAAATTTCTAAAAAAAAATCTTAAAAATGTTTATTAAAAAAAGTCGATAGAATTTAAAAAAAAGTTTTAAGTATTTTTCTTAAAAAGAAGTCCACAGAATCAAAGTTTTCTTAAAAGAAAAGTTCTTAGAATCTATGATTTTTTTCTTAACAATTTTTCTTCAAAAAGTCCTTAATATTAATTTTTTTTTTAGAAAAAACATTTCTAGTTTCTAAGAAATTTTTCTTTAAGAAATTTTCTTAGATTATGTATCATATAATGATAATCAGGAATCATAAAATAGTTATGAGGAACCATTTTGAGCATACTATAATTACGTGCGATCGTATTATGATAAATTCAATATAACATATTTATTTAGGACCATAATATGGTAATTTTTGAATCTTAATATAACTGTAGGAACCATATTATGGTGAAAATATAGTTATTTTATTATCATAATATGATTACCATATTATAGTACGACCATAAACCCAAAAATATATGATGCTCAAACCATGTTTTTTCTTTGCGTGTATAAAGGTAATTCTTAGGGCTTGCTTTACTCGATTTCGATATATAACGCAAATTAAACATAGTTTTCTACTTTAAAATATTGGAAGAAAGCTTCTAAATATGATTTATTTACAACTTAAAAACTTGAAGGGTGGGGAAGATATAAGATATATTTTAGCGTATGTCGGCGTGAGGCGTATGACAAATGAGACAAAAATATTATGTCAAACAACAACAAATTTTACGTTTAATAGCTTAGAAATGTGCTGACTGGGTAAATTTTTTGTTTTAGTTTTGTCATGTAATATAACAACCCTGGCGTTTTCTTATATATATTTTAAAAATTCAAACAAAAAATTCGACAATACCAAAATCCCTTAATTAGAAATAAAATCCGCTCTAATGGAACCTCAAAAATTCATAGAAAGCTATAAATGTGAATGTTTTCAACCTCACAATTATTGCAATTGTCCGCAAAAAATTATAGCCCGTGAAAACATGATAGATAATGTAAATGTTGTAGCCGATGCTATAGTAAAGGTCTGTAATCTACTCCTTTGATATTTGATTTGTGAGAAAATAATTTTTCACATTTTATTTAAAGATAATAAATATATGCGGCATACATTTAGTCAACACCAAATCACTCGTAGATGTCATCCGTTATTATTTTCTACATTTTGAAGAAATTCGTCATCGCATTGACTCTATACCGAAAAAACGTCTAAGCAAAGAAAATCTTATACATGATTTAAGTCGTAAATGTGGCATGTCCCCTATGGAGGCTCAAATTTCATATTCCATCATAAAACGTGCTTTCAAAGCTTTTTATTATGGCACGGATGAGGGTGGTGTTCCAAATCATTTATTAACTAAAAAGTTGACTCATACTGCGGAATGTTTATGGACGCATGCTGCTCAATGTATTGCTGAAATTTATGCCAAATATAGCGGCATGTTTTATGCATGTCAAAAAGATCTAGAATGTAAAATTAAATTGATATTCAAAGAATTGTATGATCATCTTAGGAAAACGCCACAAGCGGATGGTGAGCATGAATGCACATGTTTGAAATGTTTTAAAAGGATAACTAAAGAAAGCTTAAAAACTGTAAAAGTCACCACTCATATGCATGCTCACCGGGACTCATATGAAGCCTTGTATGTACGAGAGCAAGATGAGAGCAGAATGGTTATAAATAATAATGGTTATCAAAGTGAACAATCAGAAACTAATCTGCCACTTTATGAATCGGAAAATCAAGAAAGGCCTAATTGTTTATGTCCACCTTTAAAGATAACAGAAAAGGATTATGCATTTCAAGCAGTTGCTGAATCAGTAAATACAGATTGTAGTCAAGGACCTTTTATCTGTCGTTGGATTCCCATAAGCAAAGAAGAGTTTGAAGCTGATAATGCTAAACCGGATAATAATCTTACCGATGAATTGCCTTGTTCTCAATGTAATTATTTGGAAGAAGAATGTAATCCAGAATGTATTTGCGAAGATTGTACTTGCATGTCAGATGATATATTTTGTAGTGAATTTGACGAAGAGGTTGTACATGAAATGGCTGAAGAGGAGATCGGGGATAAATTTTCAAGTGACAAGGAATCCCTTTTAACTTTTAATGTGGAAAATATGAGAGACAAATAATTCCGCAATTCTGAAAACAGAAATCATTTTATACCAACTGAGTTAGAAAACAAGTTTAATTACAGACACAAGAAGTGGCAGTCGTGAACGTACACCTTAACTTCCGAATCTCATTATATTCTGCGTGTTATTAATTTTTTCCATTTTTATTTCTGATTTTTCAATATTTGTTTATTATTAAAACTTTTGGACAGTTAAAAATGGAAACATTTGTATTATTTGGGACAAAAAAAGGTACAAAAATTGAAGTGAATGGTGAAAGAGAGAATAGGAATCGCTACACAGAGAAAACAGATTCATCGTGACAACTGAATTTCTTGCCAACTGAATATTGTGATTCCATCAACCAAATGATTTTCTAATACAAAAGAATTATTTGGTGTCAACCAAAATTCTGTTGCATTAACCGAATTTCAGTTGCGACAAACAAATATACAATCAATGTGTATGATTGTTTAGAAGTACGTACTTTAAAATATTTTATTTTCATTTGAGTATAATAATGTCTAAAAGTATTCAAGGGTATTTGAAAGACCTGGAAAGTATCTCGAAATTTATCTTATAAACACTGTAATTGCACAAGATTTTTAATCTTAGATTACTTGTGGTGAGCCATTTAGCGAAGAGTTGGCGAGCTTGTGAAGCGTTTTAGTTCATAGCCCTGTTACTTCGGTAGGGTTTAGTCCCATGGGAACATTAGAGGGGACATGGCGATATTTATGAAGGATAGAAAATAATAATTATTCTGAATTGATATTGCCCTCGCTAGGGATCGAAAACGCACCCTTATGTGTAAGAGGCCAACGGGTAGAAGTCTTGAAAAACCTTGCTCTGTAGTATTATTTGAGGCTTTTAACTTGTCATAATTAAATTTAAGACACATTAAGTTTCTCTGTTTCCCAATATCTGGAAATGCTGCCCACATATTAGGATTTAACTGTGATACAGTGCGTTTGAATTTATAAACTGGAAAAGAGTTTGGGCAAGTTTTATTAAGTTTCATTTTTGAATGGTAAGCTGTTATATTGTCAAACTTAATTACCGGCAAAATAGAGACAATAATCCTTTTAAAAATCTTGACATTTAAAACTATTTATTTACAGACGTTTCTGTAGCGTGAAGCATATCTTGCCTTTAGTATCAGCAAGATAATCACCGCATTTATTAGCTGAGATATAATGGTTTTTTAGGAACCTTTCAGATGAGATGTCGAAGATTTGTTTTAGGATATTACTCCTTGGGTAAAAACCACAGCTACTCTTCGAACTACAAAACGGAAGTTTGTTTCCAGCTAACAATTTTTATTGCTTTTTATATGGGCTAGTAACTTAAAATGCTGTGCACAGATTTCAAAATTATAATGAAATAATAATTTCAGATTTACTGTCTACCCTTTATCAAATAAAACAATTTTTTAAAAAATTTCTCTAATATAATATTTTACTCAATAAATTCATTTAAAAATTCACCGAAAACGCAAAGTAATTGAATATTTCGGATGAAAATCTAAATCCATTGTAATATGGTGTCATTATCTAAACACCTTCCATTTAGTAATTGTACGTCATTTCCTGCTAATTCGATCATTTTATCATGTCTCAGAAATTACAATTGACCTTTTAAACAAATAAACTTTTATAACAAAGTAATAAATCTCCAAGCTAAAATGTAATCTTCAAGAATCTTTAACAAATCCACACACACAAGCACAGACACATATACTACATAAGAGTACAAACTTAATTTCCTTCAAAGCCACAACCACATCAACAACAACAACAACAAAAGTACATAGTAGTAGACTAGATGCATCTCGTAAAAACTTAAAAGGCCATCTAAAAATGTTGTAGAGCATGTCTACTTTAAGCTTTAAACATTAACAAAAAAATCACTGATCACAGTTTAGTTAGTCGATGGTCGAGCAGTAAGTACTTGTTAAAAGCTAAAGAGAAGTAGAGAGAAGTCGTCCTACCAATAGAGACAAAATCCAAAAAATAAACAAACACCAACAACAAAAATAGTTAAAAAGTTTTTGCTGTTGTTGCTGTTTTAGTTGATTTAACTTTAAAGCTATTACTTAACATCAATTCGTATGGCCTTCTGGAATTACAAACAACTTCATCGCCAACACCAAACCAGACAATGACAATGACGACAACGAAGTGCCGCCAACCATTCAAGAAGGCAGTTATCTAGCCCAAACTATCCTTAATGCCTACTTCTTGCTGTCTGTTGGTCGGTCGGTTTGCCTTCCTTCCTTGCAGCCATCTAGCCAAGGGAGTTGATTTTGTTTATTTCCATTCTAATAGTTTTGCTATTAACCATAAGCTTAACAAAACATCCAACCATTTTAACAAACTCAAATGATCTTTTTAACTTAGCCAAGGCAGATCGGTTGGTTGGCTGACTGGCTGCCTGGTTGCCCGCCTGCCTGTTTGACTAACTGGATGGGTTTGGTTGGATTGATTCTTTCCGGTAAACATTTTGCGCGAAAAACGTGAGCAAAGCAATTAATTAGTCGTACACAAAAACCCTTTTTTTGTCGTTTCTTGTTTTATTTTTTTCAGTTGGTCTTTGTGGAAAAATTTTAATTGGCAATTGTTGTGCGCTTTGTATGGTCATAAAAATTCCTACACTTCTTTTACTGGCATTTTAAGTTTCCCCAAACATCACCATCGTCACTACTACTAATATGAACATCACCATAGCAGCAGCAGCAGTAGCTACCAAGCCTACCATACATTATATGTAAGTGGTTCGAGTGGTAAGTGACTAGAATAAAATATGAAGATAGCGCCACTAACACGAGATTAATTGAGAAGTTAATTGAAAACTTTAAACAGTTTAACTTGTTAATAATCTGTGTGTAGGACACTGAACAATTTTCTACTTACTCTTTAGATCTTCTACACATCATTTATCACCTAATCAGTCCGTCACCAAAATACAACTTTATATAATTTTTTAATTTTCAATAAAACATTTTCATGGTTCATTTGAGTCCTTCTTTTTAAATGAGACAATCTGAAGTCGTTACTATGAAATTTTAAATGGCGGAATACATATGGCGGACATTTTTTTTATGGATCTGATGGAGTTTTTTTATTAGCTGAGGAATCATTTAATGTCGCTGATATCAAATTTCGCGGATAAAATATGGTCAAAATTTCTTCCAATATATTGTCACATACGTATTGAAAAAAAATTGGCCACGTTGAATAAAGTATTTGGAATTTTAAAATAAAGCTGTATTTGATATCTGAGTCCACAAATCATCATGATAGAAAATTGAATTACAGGCAGTAAAATTAATTATGTCCGCCATATAAAATCCGCCATACAGCCTCATATTTCACACTGTTTAAAAGAGGTGCTCAAATGGCGCATGAAAACATATTAATAATGTGTTAACAAGTACGAGAAATATAACAATATATCTTGGAAATTTAATTAATTTTTTTTTAATTATGGCTTCAGATCAGAAATCAGGGACCTTTAAAATCCTATATTTTAATTCTATTTTTACTCTTTGAAAAACAAAGACTTAAATGCCCCATGAAAATGGTTTTTTAAGGCCGAGTTTTTAGAATGAAGATTACCTTTAAATTCAGTTATTTGCAGTTTGTAACTTGAATACTGATTTTGAAATTTGTTGTAATTTATTTTATTTCAATGAACACCAAAATTTTATGTAACAAAAAGTTGTTCCGACAAATTTATGTTAATAAACATTGAAAT
This sequence comes from Eustalomyia histrio, assembly GCA_949748255.1. Lineage (NCBI taxonomy): Eukaryota > Metazoa > Arthropoda > Insecta > Diptera > Anthomyiidae > Eustalomyia > Eustalomyia histrio. The sequence continues at coordinate 4,897,174 of OX456523.1, forward strand.
GGCAGACAAATTTCGTTTACGGTTTAACTAAACCAAGTTTAACTCACATCCCAAAAATTCGGCCTAAGGGTTACAAAGTAATATAAAGGGTGGTTAAATTTTAAGGGCCGATATTGATTTTGAATAACACACAAATTATTTATGAAATCATTGTCATTTCTTTTTATTATGATAATATGGTATGGTTCAATTATGTATGGAATAAAATATCGGCCAAATGGCCGCCGCGACCTCGGCGGCACACCTCCATTTGATGGTCCAAATTTTCGATGACGCTGAAGCATAATTGAGGTTCTATTCCATTAATGTGCCGAACTATCTCATCCTTTAGCTCTTGAATTGTTGCTGGCTTATCGACGTACACCTTTTCTTTCAAATAACCCCAAAGAAAGAAGTCTAACGGTGTCAAATCACATGATCTTGGCGGCCAATTGACATCGCCACCACGTGAGATAACACGGCCATTGAATTTGTCGCGCAAAAGAGCCATTGTTTCTTTAGCTTTGTTGACAAGTGGCAGCGTCCACGTATCGTCCAAGGTCATATCCTCAATTCCTGGCCACAATAAATTCGTTAACATCTCGCGATAGCGAACACCATTCACGGTAAATGCTTGGCCGACCTCATGATACACTATCGCGAACAGCAGTAATGTTTTCCGCAGAACGAAGTGGGCAAGCGTGCACAGGTGTTTTCACAGACCCGGTTTGCTGAAATTTGCCCACAATTCTCCCGATTATGCTCGATTATGCTGACACAAAAAATCACGAAGTGCACAAAATGCATTTTGATTTGAACGCCCATTTTCATAATAAGCCTTGAATAACTTTAACGCGTTGCTCGATTGTGTATCTTTCCATGGTTTGAGTTAGTCTGAAATTGAGAAATGTCAAATGAAATGCAGAAAAAACTTGACGTTTAGGTGTGATTCACATTCAACATCAGCCCTTAAAATTTAATCACCCTTTATATCATTCACACAAATTTAAATTTATTTTAAATGTGCCTATAGGCTGTGTGAGTAAACATTTTGTAGATTAAAAAACAAACAAAAATACAATAAACGGAAACAATTCCAAATAAATGAATAATCAGTTACTTTTACGGAATGGGTGGGTAAAATTTTAACATTAACATTTTTAACTGATTAATCATTTGTTTTTTACTGATGTGTCAGTTGCTTAAACAACATTTAAAAAACCATTTGATTTCAAAGAAAAGTAAATAAAATATCATTTCTTTTAAGTGGTATTTTCTGTTATTTTAACTTACAAACTTTTCTAAGTGTACTTGTCAATTCTTCTAAGTAAGTTTAAGTAACTTCTTTGCCAACCCACCTACATATATAGCAACTCTACTTGAATGAATTTAACCTCATACCGGCCCGGGCAATTTTTCCCCAATTTGATGCTGAATTTTAGTGGAAAATATGATTTTTTTGGTTGGAGCGGGCATTGGGTCACCCAAGGGGTTGTAATGGGGTGGGTTGGTTAAACATTATTAAGCCCTGTGTCCACAATATGAAACTACAACCGCTTCCGAACATGTTCGCTTGTGTTCAAAACAAGCAGCCGAACTAAAAATTTCACTGAATTCCCGTGATGCCATGTGGCATCTCTGGTCGGGAATGGGTTAACTTTATAATTTAAATGCAGTAAGTAGAATTGAACTTCTTTTCTCTCTTCGACTACTTACTCGATCGTTGTCTTATAACGTTTAGTTCACATTTACAAACTTTGGGGGCTAAATAACGAACTAACCAACGAACGGAACATAACGCAGATGCACATTTTATGTTATGGAAGGCAAACGTTATACGTACTTTGGCCATTGTCTTTAGTTGGATTTTATTTTAAAATACTTGTTGTATCTTAAAGATTTGTAGGGACGTTTAGTTTAGTTGTTGAATTAAAAATACGACTGATTAAACATATTAAATGTTGTAGACAATTTCGTTGAAGAGATGAATGATTTGATGTGTTTTTGAATTAATGTAAATGCTTAATTGTTGTTGTGAATGTTTTCGAATTGCTTTTGTTGTTGTTGTTAAATTAATGGTCAACTGATGGATTAAAAAGATATAAATTCTAAATTGAAAAAAATTGGAATTGGAATTTTATATTGAATTTTTTTTTATGAACGTAAACATAATGTGGGCAGTGAACAATGTAACAAATATCGGAATTATTCAAGCGTCTATGGGCTGCGGGAGACGCGCAAATTTCTTCGTCCCCTTTTTGGCACTTAATAATAAAAGTATCCTGTAGGCGGACATCCCCCGTAACAGGACAAAATCAGCGAGACGGTCGGTTCCGCCTGCGTCAGCTTTCATTTTACATAAAGAATAATTTTGTCGTTCTAGAAAAGTAATTCAGTAATTAAAAATATTTGTTAAAATCCAATTCCGAGTTCTAAATAGTAGTAAATTGTTAATTTTCATATAAAAATTCTTTTAAAATAAAAATTGAAGTTACAAAGAAATAACAAAAAGTTTTTTGGATATACAAATTTCATTGTATGTGAACTAACGAGTGGGATAACACTTTTAGTTGGCTGCACCCCCATTTTATCTTGGTCCTAAACCGTCTTTGATCAGAAGTCACATCACCGTCTTTTCAAGATAAAAAATATTAATGTATGTATCTAATATCAAAATAATTAGTTTAATGGAAATAAATTGCACAAAATATAATTTTTATTGTGTTTTAATTTGATTTATTTAAGCTTGAAGGAAGGGTTTGACAGAGTTTTTAGGATGTTTTTAAAACTTGAATTAAACTGCAATTCAATTGTTCAATTAAGGCATATTTACACTGTTATTTTTGCTGAAGTATGCTATTGAATTATTATGTAATTAATGTATAAATCAAGGCTGGAAAATGGGGCTGGAATTACACTTGATTTATACAATTAAAATAACATAGAAAAACTTAAAAAAAAACCTATAGAATTTTAAGGGGTTTTCCATAAAAAAAAGCTTCTAAGAGTCTGTGATTTTTTTATAGGAAAAATTTCGTTATACTGTTAAATGCTGTTTTCTTTTATGGAAAAAAATATTTTTTTTCTAACCTTTTTTTACAAAATATCTTTTTTTTTTTTTTGAATAGTAATAAAAAGTAAAAGCGGACAAATTATGTATTAAATTAAAGGTAATTAAGAGGACTATTTAAATGTGTTTAAAATATGTCCAAGCATACAAACCTTCTTTAATAAAACATGAAAATGTCCAAAATGTAACATTTTATTAAGTTCCACAAAATTTAAGGCAAGATTGAACAGATTAAATACCTTTAATTTGATACCAATTTTGTGCGCTTTTACTTTTTATTGACATGCACAAAAAAAACATTTTTAAAAAAAGGGCAGGGAAAAGGCAACAATTTTTGTCAGAAAAGAAAATGGCATAATTGATTTAAGAAAAAAGTTCACTTTCATAGTTTCCCTGTAGGAAGCCTGGGGTCAAGTGTCTACAAGTCACCAATTTTTTCGACTATTTTGGGTGACATGTCCACAAAGCGTCTATACTTTTTACATTCCTTTTTTGCAGCTGCAAAGCTGTGCTTGTTCTTGATTTTTTATTGTTTTATTTTATTGAAAATACATGTACATAGCTGCATGCACAATTAAAGTTTTAATAAAAATATAAAGAAAAATAAATTTAAAAGTTAAATATACAAATTTGAACAAAGTATATAATGAGCAAAAGAAACTACAAAAAACTTGTGAAAAAAACAATCAATTTTGTATAAAAATAAAAATAACCAGAAAGAGGCAACAATTTTTAGTGAAAATTGCAACTCTAGAGATTTTGTGGAGCCTGATGAAGATTTTACGGAGCCTCTGGATGATTTTTGCGGTCTTTTGAATAAAATATCTAAATAAAATATCTAATTTAACAAAATAAATGATGCACCTGTTAAATCTTATTTCCTTACTAGTGTGGAAATCAATTAAAAAGTTCCAAAAGTGTAGACTAAAATTACTAAAATGTACTAGTGAATCTCTGGTTCCAATGTCTATACCTAGTCAATAGTTGTGTAGATTCGCAATGACAAACACATGTTAAATGTCTACAAAAAAGAGCTTTGCCTGAAGTATAAATAGTCAGTAGTACTGGTGACAAAGTCAATAGTGAATCAGTACAGTTTCACTAACGACATTTCGTTCAGGGGTACTAGTGAAACTCTGGTTCCAATGTCAACACCTAGTCAATAGTTGTGTAGATTCGTAATGACACGAACATGTTAAATGTCTACAGCAGAAAGCGTTGGCTGGGGCATAATAAGTCAGTAATACTGGTGACAAAGTCAATAGTGAATTAGTACAGTTTTACTATAGACATTTCCTACAGGGTTAGTTTAAGATATGAGTGAAATGTTTTTCCCACGAAAAACAATTTACTATGCAAAGAGCGGAATAGTTCAAAACGCCAGACAAGGGAATATGCAAAAATAAAATAATAGAGATTTGACGCACATGCAAAGTTTTCTAATGAAAACTTGTTAAATTTACAATTACGGATCTTGTCTATGACACGGACATGTAAATTAATCTATTATCAGCTCAAAAAGAAGCATTTCAATTAACGAATTATGTTTTATTATTTACCTTACTTAAATACTCCGTTGTTGTGTGGCCTCTTTTTCATTATGTATTTCTATCATACTGAGCACAATTAAATATAACAGAATTTTATATTTAAATAAAATCGATAACATTTCATTTAACACATCACTACCTTCAAACAAATTCACATCACTAACAAAAAAAAAAGATCTTTCACTTTCGTCATAAACTTTACCATTTGCATTTCGCAAAAAAAAACTAATTGCACACACAGAAAATAGAAATACTTTTTAATAAAATGATGCACTTTTTATTTTAAACTGTTTATTATTTATTTTTATTTAAATTGTTTATTTATTTTACAATAAGACGAGCTAAATTTTAATCCGACTACAACAAATTAAATAAATACATCTTATAAGGCTGCCAGATTTTAAAATGAAAACCCATGTGGCTGCCAGACTACCAGTATGTTAGTCAAGATATAGAAATCCAGTCACAGATAAACAGACAAGACAGAAGTAAGTACTTTCGATTACATATTAAGCATAGTAAATTATTTTTGATCAAACTTAAATGGCCTAAATTGTAAAAAGTAATAAATAAGGGCACATTTACATGCTAGAAAAATTGTAAATGTGTTTATTGCTAGATGTAGAGTAAAAATACATCCCCGGAAATAGCTCTATTGTAAATAATTTAAAATGTTACTTAGTTTTCTTCGATCTTTTTAATTTATATTTTTGTTTTAAATGAACTTGATATTTAAAAAAAATTATTTTTTATTTACCCCAGTATTTCGTCACAACATCGGGTGATTTCTTCAAAGAAATTTGTGCTACGGTATAGAGCCACTATCCATATATGTGAGCGCAGCTTGAAACTTAACTTAAAAAAAGAAAAATTCAAAATTTCTTACGTCGCAGATTTGTTAGCATATTTTTTGTGTGATTATATAATAGATATTTTACATAATATATATTTTTTATAAATTTTTTCAATTTTTTATTTGGCAGATTCATTTTATATTATTTGGGCAGCTAATTGTGTAATTCAGCATATTGCAAAAGAAGATTTCTGGCAACACTTTTTCTGGCGTTTTTGACATTTCTCATATTCCTTAATTATTGTGAATGCCAAGAAAATAGAATAAAAGGCAATGAAAAAGATTTTGTTTCAACAAATTTGTGACAAAAAAGCACGAAACGAAATCATTTTAATTGCAAATAATATTTAACTTTTTAGTGTTATTTACGTCTAAAATTTAGCTTGAATTATTGATTAACTCTCATAAAATTTTTGATTGTTTATTATAAAAAATAAAATCGTTTGCCAACAAAAAGAAAAAAAAGCAAAGAAGGAACTGACGACAACGAGACGAAGAAAACTTTAAACAAAAAAGTGTAAAGTTCGCTGAAGGTTGCGCTGACAAGGTGTTTTCTTTTTTTTTTTGTGTTTTTTATATTAGCTGGTAAAGACAAAACAAAAATACTAGAAAAGAGGCCCTTAGACACCCTTTAAACTGTTCTAAGTAATTTAAATATAGAATATTGGAAATTCACAAAAATATATTGCTGCATTCCTTTTACTAAATACAAAATTCCTGCACTTTATCGCACTTGTATACAGAGAAGACCTTGAGGGACATTCACTCGCAACAAAAAATATTTCAAAATTTTTGTTAAGTTAAATTAAAGTAATCTAAATTCTAGAAGTTGCTGTGCTTACGTGTTTGTGAAATAATCATATTTGCATTTATTTAATAACAACAACAACAAAAAATGTCAATACGTACCAAAGTTCTGGGAATGGTGGACGTTATGATGCGTGTACCACCCATATTAGTGATTGATGAAATCTTAAAAATTGGTATGGGTTTACCCAGTCGAACGTATTCTGCCAACATTGTTGACACTGGTGGTGGTGTTGGTGGGAGCATTGTCTCCGATGTGGATACTTCTTCCCTTGATAACCTCCTGCTCAATAATAATAGTGTTAGTACATCTGCATCATCAGCCACCACTGGTGCATACAATGTTTTAAACAATGTCACAAATATCACAAATGCTGCTATGGAACAAGTGATAGAAAATGCTACAACTGCTGCTACTACTGGTGGAGCTGTTTTAAGCAGTTCCTTTGTTGCTTTCCTAGAGGATTTAGCTAAAGATAATTATTTATCGGATATACTATCAATAACATCTGTTAAAATCATAATTTGTATATTGGGTAAGTGGAAAAGATGATAAATTAAAAATAAGTGCAAAAATTCACAAATTATTATTATTATTATTTATGTGGTTTTACATTGGTTTCCTACAATTTAATTTATTTATTTTTTTATCATGTTATTTTTTGTTCTGTTGTTGCTTTTTCTATTATAAATTGGATTTGCACTAGTTCTTTTTCATATTTTGTGTGTTTGAGGTTTTAGTATTTTGCACAATTATTTGTGATTTTGTTAAATTATGCCAAATATTATATGTTATGTTGTTCTTATTGTAGCTATTAAATTGTTTTCTCTTGTTTACTATTGTGTTGCTGTTGTTTTGTTTGGCCAGTTCAGTTTAGTAAGACTCGACTAAAATTTAAACGAACTACTTAAATTAAATGATGACGACAATTTTTTTATTTTAATATTGATTAAGCACAATAAATATATTTAAAGCAATTATTATTTATTAAATATCTTGAAATCTAACAAAGAACACAGAAATAACTAACATTTTTAACTTTACGTCTTTCTTAATATTTAGTTTTTAAAACTTTTCAAAAATCGCATTTATTTTAATATTTAAAAAAAAAATTAAAAAAACACATATTATTGCTAAAGTCCGGATTTATATTCGCAAACTCGCTTATGTAGTAAAGCACATCCATTTGTAGTCGACTGTCTAATGGATCACAGGACGCATTACATAGAGAACTATTTTGTTAGTCGTACACGTAGATGTGGAATAAGCTCCCCTGGGAAGACTTCCTTGTTACATACAATAAGACTGTTCCTGTACGTTACCGCGGGTTCCCAAACTTACCCAAATTTACCCAAAAGCGTTCCCGTACTCGAAAATTGGGTAAATGAGAGCGCTTATTATAGTGTTTCTCTTTTTACCGAAAGTTACCCAAACTTTTTCTTTGGGTAAATTGGGTAAATTGTCAAAAGAACAGTTGATAAACAAACAGCTGTTTTATAATTGTAAAAAAAACTAAGGAACTTCTGCGATGCTAATTTGGTCCTTTTCATGTTACAAGCTGTTTTTTACTTTCTAAAAACTGCAAATATTTTCTGTTTATAAAGAAGGCACCTTTTAATTTTTCTTACTGTTTTTTTCTTTTTTTTGAAAATTGTAAACCCCACTTTGAAAAAACAAAAAAACATTTCATTTCATTTATTTATTCAATGTAATATTAAAAGCCACATTTGGCCAATGATATTAATACTAATATGACAAATACTAATATTAATACTAAATATTACAGAGTTTAACAAGTTTATGTACCATAAAGAAAATAAATTTACAATTAAGCTATAAATACCATCTATGGCCCCCATATGCTAATATGAAGTCCATGTTAGCGACAAACTCCATTCTCCATTAGCGCGTTTTCACTTGTCGTGTTACACTTATTGCACCTAAAAATTTAGCATCACTGATGCATTTTGACATTTTTTTGGGTTAGAAAGGTGGTTTTTTGCGTTGCCGTACTTTTGGGTAAATTTGTCATTTTATGAGAGTATTTTGTGCTTACTCTCATTTTACCGAACTTTGTCCAGAAAGTAAGGGAACACAGCTAATATAGATTGTAGCCACTCTACATAATTTTTTTAAATTTCTTTTTTATAAAATATTTATTTTACAAAAATTTTATAAATTTTAAATACAGGTTTTTTTTTCAATAAAAAAATTAAAACTGTGAACAATCCCAATAAGCATTGTTGATGGAATTAAAGCTAAATTCAAGCGTTATTCAAGTCATGTTTTCCAATTTCAAACCTTGATTTATACTTTAATTACATTTTAATTCAATAGCATATTCCAGCAAAACAGACAATGGAATTCAAGTTCAAACAACATAACACTTGTTTTCAAGCCCTAACTTCATGTTAAAACACAGTAATGTTTGGCTTTGGTACAATTTATTAACTGTTTTTAACACGCATAAATTTTTATAAATTTAGTTTTATAAATATTTTCATATTTTGATGTCCGTTGTTTTTTCATTAGTACTTTTTTTATTTGAAAGCGTAGAAATTTGTAGAATCATTCTGAAATAAGAAAAAAGATAATGTAAGGTTAGAGTTTAGCCTCAAATAAATGTGGCTTACCTTTTCGTTAAAATCCATGGAAGAAATTTGGGATATAATGATCATGTTTCGCAGTACTCAATTTACTTTTAAGGATGTTCGTTATATAACCTCATGAAAATTCGGACCCTTTGCCTCTTTTACAGATCCATAAAATATCATATTCCTTCATATATAACACGTAAGTTTGATTTTTTTCAATCAACTCGGAATACTCAGATTGTCATTGATTCGTTTTCTAGCACCGTCTATGAATTTTCTTTCCAAATTCGGGTAACCAGGATTTAAAACAACTTACCCATCTTTTTCACTTTCATTAATGAGCCTTAGAAAAAATCCAGCTTTGTATTTCAACAGCATTGATTGTGCTTAATTTTATTTTTAAATTAACATATAAATGTTTTATCGCCAGTTTTAAATTTTTTATTTCATTGGAAAGGAGTGTATGGTAGTTAGGAACTAAATTGGTAAATTTAAAATAATAGTTTAGTATTTAAAAAAAAAAAAAGATTAATCTTTTATTATATTAAACATTGTTATATGCTTGTAATCTTCCCCTATCAATGTGTCCAATAATTGGAAAGTTTTTAATGAAATAAATGATGAAAAATTCAGATTTTATAAAAATCTTAGGAAAATTTCAAATTTGACCAAATGCTTTAATTTTATTTGAAAATTTGAATATTGCCCCCTCAGCCAAAAATAATTAGGAGAAGGATACACAATATACAGTCTAGCGCCCCGGTAGGCTAGTTGGTAGCGTGCTAGCTTATCAGTGCGGGGGTCGTGGGTTCAATTTCCACTAGAAGCTCTGGTCTGTTTTCTCTACAACTAACCGAAGGCCTTTGTTGCTAGTGCTCGGTTAGGATATTAACATATAATTTGTAATTATATGATTAATTAATAAAATAAATAAAGAAATAATATACAGTCTATGATCCATGTTAATGACAATCCTAGTTCCAACACAATGCACAGCATTAGTATGGGAATTCGCTGAGTGTTGGTTCATCGTAAAAAAAATTAAAACTCAAAAATGATTTTTTAAACTTTAACTCTTTCTGGGGCACTGTAAGATATCAGTGAAAATTTAACATAATTTTTAATTGCTTTCATTTATTATCGAGTTTTATTGAAAAATATGTATTTGAAAATTTTTTATCCTAGTTAGATTCTGAGCAAGGCCGCGCATAAAATAAATGATTAACCTATGAAAATCACTAAAGCATGATTTAGTTTTGCTTGGACAAAGAGGTACATTACAAGTCGAAAATTATGTTATCTGACCTATAGAATTTTGCTTACTTTTGGCACTTCTCTAACGTTCATCTTTGTACTTAAATAAATCCTATATATAAGCTTTAAATTACATATTAAAACCGTATTTGTACCATAACAATGCGCACAGAATTTATAAAAATATTTAGAATAGTGGTATGTTTTTATACCATCGGCCCGGAAAGAGTTAATGCGATGTTTAAACAGTCATGGACTTAAGTATAGGCACAGGCCTTATAATAAAACAAAATTAATTTTTTTATTTTATGAACATATAATAGAACCAGTTAAAAAGAATAACAAAGAAACTTTAGAAAAGAATATTCACATTTTAGACAATAATAAAAAAAATTTCAAAAAAGTTAAATTTTCCATGGTACAAAAATATACCCACAACCACTGTTGTAAAGTAAAAAAATTAAAATAGCAGCCTAACTTAATATTTAGTTGACAATCCTTTTTGCTTAATAACTGCCTTAAGTCTATTTGACATGGAGTGGACTAATTTCCTTGTAAGATTTTCTCCAATGTTTATTCTTCCTTTAACACTTCTTTAAGATCGCCTTTGCTTGATATGGTGCGTTTTTTTGACTCTTCGGCCCAATTCGTCCACAAATGCTCGATGGGGTTAAGGTCTGGGAACTGCGGAGGATGTGGCAAAACATGTGCTGTATTATAAATAAGCCACATCTTTACGTCGCGAGCTGAATGTTAGGGGTCATTGGAATAAATAAAAGGAATATTCAATTTCTGTGCGCTTTTTTAATATTTTCCTTCAATTTGTTAAGGTAAATTGTTTTATCCATAATTCCATTAACAACTACAAGTTCCTCTACACCCGCAGCAGACATGCAGCCCCAAACCATTACTCCCCCGGCACCGTATTTTACCGTTGGTGTTAGATTTTTTTTTTTTTTGACATATGCAGTGTTGGACTTTCGCCATACTCTTGAGTGTCCATCAGGTTGAAAAATGTTAAATTTGCTCTCATCTGAGAACATCACTTAATCCCAGAAACTACAAGACCTATTTTCATACTTTTTTGCATATGCCAATCTTTTCTTTTAATTGATATCAGATATCAATGGTTTTCGTCTAGCAACTCGTGAGTTCTAACCAGCTCCATGTAGCAATCTGCGTACAGTTTTTGAGTGCATGTCCTTACCAAAATTGTCTTTAACATTTGCTGCAAGCTGTGTTGATGTTATTTTTGGATCAACTTTAACTTCTCTTACTATTTGGTTACATTCTCGTTCAGTTAACTTGCGTGGACGACCACTACGCTTAGCACTTTTGAAGTCAGTTTCGCCTTTAAAATGATTTATAATTGTCCGAATGGTAAAACTGCTACGATCCATCCATTGACCAATTTCAGCAAAAGATTTTTCTTGGTTATGCTAGTGGAGAATAATATTTCGCTGTGATTATGTAGCTTCACTTAATTTCTGGCTCATTGCTAAAAAAAAGTCAAAGAAATTATTTCTTAAAATTATATTTTTCAACTTTTCACTTACTGAAAAAATAAAAAACTATAACGGAACAACCCAACTATAACGGAATATTCTAGTTTGTGTCAAAAGTAAAGCGTTGCCACATAGGCGGAATGTCGATTTTTTGTCCGATTTTAAAAACTTGTTTTCTAGCGCATATAAATAGAACTCTCTAGCTTGATATACTGCCATTATTCGCTTGATCATTGAATTAACCATGTTTGGGGTCATCTCGCCCCATAATTTGTCCCATTCATATTTTAGGTCAATTCTTAATTGGTGCATGTTAAAAATTGTTGAAAGATCGTTTATATTTTTCCCTACGAATCCAATACATTTTGTATTTAATCTTATACATTTTTACCTTGTTCTTTATTCTTTCAATCAATTCTTTTATATATTTTTTTAACAGGTCTCGTATGTGCTTCTTGTATATTTATGCTCTGGACAAGACATTTGGTTATGGTCTATATGTTTGTGATATCTCTCGGTTTAACTTTCCTTTCCCACTGGTCAAATGTTACAGCACTAGGAATAATGGAAAAAAGTCCGTGCATACTAGAAGATATAATATCAATGAATACAACACGCTTAATGGATACAGGTGGAGTGGCCGTTACACTACTGCCTCACTTGGTGGCTCAATGGTTTATGGGAATGTTGTTTGCTTACATACATTTGGGACCCCGCTATCCGATATTACAAAAATCAATGCCTTTGATATTTGCTAGTCCCATATTGTTGGCCACTTTGCCAATCAAACCAAAAATGATTAAATATTTACCCATAGTAGCCGATGTTGTACCGCTGATGCTAACAAAATTAACTTTAATGAGCAGTGCCATGGAAGCGGGTAAAACTGTTTACAATGGTTACCAGTATGCCATGAATTTTGTTAGTAATTTTGGTTTATCGGCTTTGATTGAAAATGAATGGCAACGCTTAAATGTACCCAGCGTTTTAAGAGTTTTTTGGACAATAAGGTAAATCAAACAATAAAGATGGCCTATAATTCATGCTAAAGTATTGAGTATTTTCAGAATAACACAAGAATTTGGTTCAATGATGTTGAACGATAGTGTTGGCACTTTAAATTTATTGCCCACAATGCAAAAATTATTGGTGGATGGTTGTGAAACATTAACGGCTGTCTTGGGCATGACTTCGGTGATTTCTGTTATATGTCATTATGTAGGCAAAGCCTTTCAATGGTATCTTTTGACATTTGACAATGATGAGGAAAAATCTTTGGGTACTGTTTCAGCTGTTTTGTTTTATATATTGGCTTTACAGACCGGTCTAACTTCGTTGTCACCCGATAAACGATTTGTACGATTATGTCGCAATTTGTGCCTTTTAATGACTGCTTTATTACATTTTTTACACAACATTGTTTCGCCAATACTGATGTCTCTTAGCGCGGCCCGTAATCCATCGCGTAAACGACATTTCCGTGCCTTGACCGTATGCGCTTTTCTAGTCATTGCGCCCCTATGTCTATTGAATGTTTTATGGGGTAGACATTCTCCCTCTACATGGTTGTTGGCAGTAACGGCTTTTTCAGTAGAGGTTATTGTTAAGGTTGGTAGAAATATTAAATTAATATATTAAGATTATTTCTGTTTTTGTTTTTTCGATCTTATGGAAATGTTTGTTGAAAATCCCAAATTCATGAGTTTGGGATTTTCAACATTTCATTTTGTTACATTGCATTAAATCCTTAAATTATGTAACATTTTAAGTGCCTTCCAAACATTAACAGAAAGTTTAAAAATTAAGGAAATAACTGTTGTTTTTAATTCTTAAGACATTTTCTTTTATTGTTTATTTAGGTATTAGTGTCTTTGGCTACTTATACCTTATTCCTTTTGGATGCTCGACGCCAGACTTTCTGGGAAAAACTAGATGATTATTTGTATTATGTTCGTGCTTTTGGCAATTCTGTTGAATTCTGTTTTGGTATTTTGTTATTCTTTAATGGTGCTTGGATTTTAGTATTTGAATCTGGTAAGTTGATTTCAACTTATTTTCATTTTGTAGCAAAATTTTCATGCCATCGCAATTTTTATTTTTTTAAATTTAAAATCATAATCAAATTTTCATTATTTCGATTACATTGTAATAAGCTCATGTCATTCATAATTTAATTGGTTAATTTGTATATTTAAGAGTGTGTGTATGATTGATTGCATAGAACGAAAGACGTTATTTTTATCTCATATTGGCTCAATTTTTTTTTTCATTTTGTGTTTTCCTTTTAATTTCACACCTTTATATATATAAATTGATTCATTTCCATTTGAGAAATATCCCACTAGAAACAGCGGCCCAATAGTAGGTGTTGCTGAGTGGATTCAATAGTGTTGATTATATAAAGTTTATCGCAATTAAAAAAACTTTATATTTCTTTGTATCTTACTCATCATTCATTATGTTAATAATAAAAACTTTATGGATTCGGAATTTTTTTGGTAACACATTTGCTATTGAATTTCATTTAAAAAGTTTCACTCACAGGCGCTTCAATGAAAGGAAAATATTAGAAATATAACCCATTTAAATTTGTATCTTAACTTTGTTTAACATAGATTTGTTTTAAATATGTTACGTTGGTAGTTAAGGAGCGAAAGTACAGCTATTAGTTGCATTTGTTTTTTTTTTTTATTACGAGGCCGGATCAATAAGTCCGTGACATTTCAAACTTCCCTCGTAGTTATATGAAATGCAACACTGCTTTCATCTGTAAATAGACTACTGTCAAATTTTGAGCAAGTTCCGTCATTTACATTGCGTTTAACAACTGTTCAAAACATACAACCTCGAGGTTTTTTTAAAAATGGAAAAAGTGAATTTCAAGTACTCATTAAACATTATTTTTTGTGAAAAAAAACGTCAATCAATCCAAGGAAAAGCTTGATAAATACTATGGGGACTTTGCACTATCGATTTCAACGGTAAAAAAGTGGTTTACTGACTTTCGTTGTGGCCTTACAAGCACGGAAGATGCCGCACGTTCTGTACGCCCAGTTGAGGTCTCTACAACCAAAACAATTAAAAAAAAATCACAATATGGTGTTGGCCGATCGGAGATTGAATGTGCGATAGATTGTGGAAGACATAAGCATCTTACATGGCTCAGTGGTTTCAATTTTTGATGAAATTAATGACCAAACAAATGCCTATTTTATGGACCTCGAAAAATTCTCCGAAGTAAATAATGGAACTTGCTCAAAATTTGACAGTGGTCTATTAACAGGTGGTACTTGATGAGAGCAGTGTTGCATTTCATACTACTACGAGGAAAGTTCAAAAAGTCACGGACTTATTGATCCGCCCTTGATGTTTTCACAAGGTGTTATTTAAAAAAAAATCCCAACTCAAACGCTCAATAAAGTTTAAATGGAGTTATTAAACTATATTTGTTTAATAAACCATTTCTAAAATGTGCATATGCAGAAAATTACTATATTTTAGTTAGATGTTTGCACGTGACACTTGAATCACCCGTGAACCCAAATTAAAATTATGTAATGGTGCGTAAGCGGTAACGAAAATTGGGTAAATGAGAACCTTCATGTGTTTCTCTTTTTACCAGAACTTTCTCGTACTTTTTGTTCGGGTAAAATCGTAAAACTGTCAAATAATCAACTGCTGCTGTTTCGCATTTGTGAAAAAATTAAAGTTAAATAAAAAATTTACTATAAAGATTTTTTTTTCTTCTTAATAATGCAACATACATTTGAAAATGTTAGTAGTTATTTGCAATTTTAAATATATGTATTTTTTAATAAGCTCTGTTTTAATATAAATAAATTTGACATTTATTTTTCGGTATTGCATTTTTATGTTTTTGCGAGAAGATTTTTTTGCTTACTCTCATTTTACCAGACCTAATATCAACTAGCAAACAATACACATAATTTAAGTAATAAAAGCTATTAAATAAAAATTGGAAAATGATTGAAAAATTCTTACAATAGTGCGAAAAAATAATTAAAATTTTTAACAATTTGTTCAAAAAATAAAAAATATGAGATTACCTTTATAAATTAAAAAGAAATGCTTATGGGGAAACTGACCTTACCTTCTACAAAATTTCAACGCATAAGTATAAATTGTGTTCTAAATTCGTGAGAAGGGTTAAAGCGGATGCTAAGATTGGCAAAAGGAGACAGAGGTCAAAACCAAATAGGAGAGGAACGTGCCAGTGTACAGTGAGGTCAGCGCTATTGCGGTTTCTGGTTATTAACTGTGTTCTCGTGATGCTGGCTGGATGAAAGGCAGACACGGCAATAGACTCTTTCGGGTGCGCGTTGTACAATTCCTTAACATACCAGGTGAGATGGCAGTAGATAGAACTTCCGACATAGAACTTTGGGCGATCATAAACTTTCCATAATCTTAATACTTTAACCAAAACTAATACGATGGCTCTGTTGCATTTATACAAAAGAAATGGGTTCTTACATTTTGAAACCAAAAACAAAACAAAAAACCATAATTAGTTTTTTAATTTGCGTTTCTGAAAATGTTTTCAACATTAAAAATTAATTCAAAAATGATTTAGAAAATGGATCAGAACACATTTAGAATTTTCCATTGGAAGTCAGAAAGTGCTATGATTTTAGAGGTTTCACGCTTCTTTTATGAGTATCTTTGGACTTCAATTGTAGACTGTGTGTATAAACTTTGTTTCTTCTTCAATCTTTGTGACAAGAACTCAATGAACAGTAAATGAATAAAAATCAATAGCATTCTTTTTAAGTCAATCCCATGTTTCATCCAGCATCTAATTATCTAATCCCTACATTTCATTGTACAGTGGTATACATACCAATGTATCCTTTCATTCATTCTCTCAAATATCTTCATATATGAAGTCCTCTTCAACTCCTACCAAAACCTTTTGTTTTTTTCTTGATTTAAAACCAATAAACAAAACAAAAAATTTCGTGTGCATGTAAAATTTTTATTTGGTTGATTGTTGGTACCGTATAATATAACTTGCTAGCAAAAAATGCTACAGGAGGCGCCATACGAGCCATAATGATGTGCATCCATGCGTACTTTAACATTTGGTGTGAGGCCCGTGCCGGATGGGTCGTCTTTATGAAGAGAAGATCAGCAGTACATAAAATATCCTCCTTGCCAGAAGCTACCCCCGCTCAACTGCAGGCATTCGATGATGTATGTGCAATTTGTTATCAGGTATGATATAGTAAACTTAAATTTTTAATATATTTTTTTTTTTTCAAAGTACAAATAAATTGAAAAATACTTTGTAATATTTAGGAAATGTACTCAGCTAAAATTACTAGATGTCGTCATTATTTCCATGGTGTTTGTTTACGTAAATGGTTGTATGTTCAGGATAGATGTCCACTGTGTCATGATATTATGATGTATACCGATAAAAGTGATGAGAACGATGATGCTGTTCATCAACATCAAGAACAAGTTGCTCCGCTACCAGTCAGTAATAGAGAAGTATGTTTATTTTTACACTTTATATTGTTTTTTTTTTTTTATTATTTTATTGTGAAAAATTTTAAAACATTTCTGCTTTGACATCATTCAAAGAAAATTACTGTAAGAAATTACATATTCCTGGACAACAATTTTAATGGAAAATTCTTTGATTGTTAAGCTTCCTCCCAAAATCAAAGAAAGTCAAAGCCTAACGCCAATGTACTGTTATTGCTCTTCCGCTAAACGTTCATTTCTAAGAAAAATAGTTTTGGTTTTAAGGAAAAAACTGAGGTTCTGTTTAAGTTTTTCCATAGTTTTTTTTTTAATTTTTTTTTACAAAATGTCTATACAAATCTGACAAATCTTTTCCTCAAACATAACTTAGGTTCCTTGATCAAGCGGAAAAAAGTTTATTTGTAAAAACATTTTATAAATAAATTCTGATTAAATTCTTTAAAGAAAACTCCTGTTTTTCAAATATTTTTAATTAAAATTTCTAAAACATTTTTTTTTGTTACATTAAAATTTTTTTTATACCCTCCACCATATATGGTGAGGGTATATATCAGTTTGTCATTCCGTTTGTAACATGTCGAAATATAGGTTTAAGACCCCATAAAGTATATATATTCGTGATCCTTATGCAATTTTAAGTCGATTTAGCGATGACCGTCTGTTAAAATGGCGATCACGACGCGAAGACGCAAGCGGGGGTGCCTATTTTTACCCAGATTATTGAACATCCTCTCGAGCAGTTTGGTATTTAAAATGAGCAAAATAGGTTCAGCGGTTCAAAAGTTATGAGTGAAAATGTGAAGGTACCTCTAAATTTTCCATACAAATTTGTATAATTTTTCTGTATCTATTTTTTTTTTCTGTTAAGTAAGTAAAAATGTTATTGTCTTCTTAAAATGTTAATGCCTTCTTATTGTTCGATTACATTTATTGTCTTACATACTATGAGAATAATAACATTCTTAGAGCTATATGTATGTTACTCTAATAACTAAGTTAACGTAAAAATCAACAATGTTAAAGTCGCTAACAGAGCAGACCTCTGTAAATAACATTGCTAAAACTAAATAAATAACATTACTAAAACTAAATAACAAAAGTTCGTTACATAAATTGACAAAACATATTTATAATACAGTTCATGCAAAATTTAGTTTATACGTATATCATCTTCAGCCCCTATGGTGGAGGGTATTCAAAGATTCGGCACAGCCGAATTTAGCCCTTTTTTATTTGTTTATTTATATAAATTATATAATTACAAATTATATCCTAATAACCTAACCGAGCACTAGCAAAAAAGGCTATCGGGTCGTTGTAGCGGAGAAACAGACCAGAGCCTCTGGTAGGAATTGAACCCACGACCCCCGCTAGTCTACCGGTGAGCTCGTTACATAAACATTTTTTTAGAAAAAAAAATTAACCACTTCTGACATTTTTCTTTAATTTTTCACCAATGAATACGTGAAAAAATTGGATTTTTCAAGTTCCAAAGATTCGATTGTGCTTTGTGTCATTTATATATAGAAAACTCCTCAGATATTATGGGTTTTCTTCCTTCGAAACCCTTTAAGATTTGGAAGACCTTTATCATAAAAATTACTCAGATATTAAAAACCTGCCAGATTGTGAAAATCTTTGAGATTGTTACAACTTCTTTATGCAGAAGAATATTTTTAGTAAAAACTCGTCATAACTTTAATCTATAGGAAAACCCTCAGATTCATAGAAATATTTTCTTTGGAATCTCAGGTATTTTTTCAAAAGAGAAACCATCACATTCTGAAGACTTTGCTATATACAACCTTCAAATTTTAATGTTTTGAAATTCTTAGCATTTTTTTCACAATTTTTAAGTACTTTTTTATAGAAAACTCTTAGGATTTTTTCTATAGAAAAACAAATGGTTCAGAGAACTTTTTCTTATAGAAAACAATTAGTTTCTTAACACTTTTTGTTAAAACGAAACCCTAAGAGTCTGAGGGCGTTTCCCATAAAAAATCCTTCACATTCTGAGGAAATATAAACATGAATTGAATAATTGGCAATAAATTTATGCATAATAAAAATTACAATTTTATTATGGAATGCACCAAAAAAAAAATATTTTACCGAAATTGAAATACCGCTGCCTTAAAAATACTTGTAATACCGTTGCCGAAATAACTTAAATACCGTTACTAAAATAAGTGAAATACCGTTACTCTTAAAATAATTTTACCTAAATAATTGATTTACCGTTACCCTTAAAAAACCGTTGCCCAAATAACTAAAATTCCGTTAACGAAATAATTTAAAATTGCGTTATCGTTTCGGTTATTAAACATGAGTGAAGTTATTTTAAAATATTTTGTTTTTCTTTGTAGGACAATACAATGGAAAATATAATTCGTTCCTCAGATGATATTGGTGCGTCATCATCTTCTTCTTCTTCTTTATTAAATACCAATGCTGGTAGCAGTAGTAGTTCTGGTCTAGCTACCAGTAATTTTGGAACAGTAAATACAGCTGCTGCTTCAACAAATACCACCACAAATTCTACAACATCAACAACAGCAGCAGCTGTTGCTACCGCTACTGCTGCCGCAAGTAATACAACACACAGCTTTCGATTTTCACCCGATCTCGGTGTACAGGATTAACCATAATTTAATCAGTCTAGTGTACTTATGTATAAAAAAAAACAAAAATTACAATATAAAATTAACCATTAAAACATAAATTAAAATTATTTTCTTTTTGTATTATATTTGAATATAATAACTGCAATCAAAAATTAGTGGTTTATTATTTCAATCCCTCATTACATTAAGGGCAACTATGAAAGTTTGTTTTGTTTTTTTTTTTAATTTTTAGAATAACAAAACTGCTTTTTAATTAAATTAATTATGAAATAAATTATGGATTATTATTCATTATTTAAAATATTAAAAAAAAACAAGTTTTACTCTCCTGGCAGCTGGTTTTTAAAAATTTATTAATTATCAATTTCTTAAAAAAAAAACAATATTGTATAATAATTTCATTAGTATCTTCTTTTATTTATTTCCACAACACCCATTTTTATATCTAATCTCAAAATATTTCCCAACCTTCTGAGTTTGAATTGTTACAACTTAATTATAAAATTAATAAAACAAAACATAAACATTGCAAAGTCTGATCATGATGAAATCTTAAGCAGAATATTTTTTAATGAATACAAAATTAATAAAAAAAAATGTAACACACGTAAATGTCTTAGGTTAATTTTATAATGGAAAAAACATATACTACTACCCAACTTTCTGCATGGATACAAGTAAAATAATATTATTGTAAATTATATAAGGATGGAAATATTAAAATAATGAATTATTCTTAAAAACAAAAAAAAAAAAAATGTAACAATAAATTCGTTTAATTTAGCTGACATAATTGTCTTTAAAACACAAAACACTTTATTCAGGTTCTCATTTCATAGGATATCTCTCCACTTTCTCTCTCTTCCCTCTATCGCTTTCATTCAATTGAAAACCAATTCATTGTAGTTACTCAATAAATGATATGGTGAAACACGACAACAGGTGGTTGTACGAACAACAGTAATACGATCGGCACGTTCAAAATTGGCTTTAACAGTTTCATAATAACGCCCATCACTGCAAAAAAATAAAGAAATACAAATAGACTTTGTTTAGTTGTTTAAAATTTACAAAATGTTTTGTAATTTAAATTCATTTATTTGATGGAATTTAAATGATTTCAGTTTTAGGTGAATCACAAAACATTTTCTAGCATCTGTAGTTTAATTACCTTAATACCATGCAACGTAATTTTAGGCATTTAACACGTAATAAATCAATAGCTTTTTGGCTCTTATCCGAAAAACGTAAATTATCAGGATCCCATCTGAAATTTAAGTGAAATGTAATTGTAAAGTGGATTTATTTAATATTTTTTTTAGTTTTCTATTCCTTTTTATATTTTGTATTTAATCTTGGGAGAGGTAATATCCTAATTTCTCTCCTCCTAATTTTTTAATTGTATTAACATTTGTAGCCCAATATTGACACAAGCTCATTTAAATACGGACTCAAACTACCGCTCGAATAAAATCTGCCAATATTCAGACCTATCTGCCATAGAAAGAATATGTATTTAGACACACAAATTTAAAGAAAATTTAAAGCAAATCTGCCAATATTTGGACTTAGTCGCCACCTTCCCTGTTGATAAAAAAAATGGATCAGGAAGCTTCCCGGAATTTGTACTGGTTCCCGAAATTTGACTTAAATATATTACTAGTTTTTTTTAACTTCCTATTTCCTTTCATATGTTTCTATTAAAAAATTTTATTTTGAGTAAGAAAATGTTCCAATTTTAGCCATCGTTCTTTTTCTAGCATACAACAATTTCCGAAAACAATTTTTTTAAGTAGTAACGCAAAGACTTTGATCAGGGATTGGCTAAAGGATGCGGAGAAACTGCAAATTAATCGTGTCAAAATTTGGGTAGTTGCATATAACATTAAAGACAAGCGTTTGAGTATTAGGCATTAAGGCCAATTCACAAATATGGAGTAAATTTGTACATGAAAATTGTTTGTATCAGCCATTTCTGGTTCAGATCAAATACATTATTTATATGGATTTAGTTATAAAAAAATATGTATATTAATTTCATCCAACTAATTAAATTTTATAGAAATAAATATTAATATATTTAGATGTTGATCCATATAATTTGGTAATGAGGTGCGATGAACTCAAACATTACATTGCAATGTATACTCCTTACTTGCATCATTATTTTTCAACATAAATTAATGAATTACCCATAATTAGTTACATAACGCATTCCTTGGTAATGTATTATGTAGAAACATCAAGTAACGAATTACCGATAGTGGGTTAAATAATGCATTACTCTGTTATGTAAACTCCTTCCTTTAGCATTATTTTAAAACATGAAGTAATGAGTTAGTTAATTTAAAATAATATTCTAAAAAATTAAAAATGTATTCAAATCATACGTCGCATAAAAATAAATATTTGATAAATAATTTGTATTTTTTTGCAAAGAGGTAACCCATTACTTTAAAATTTTTTTGTAAGCATATTTGTTATTATGTATATGCGTACAATATTTTGAGGCTCACCGCCTATAAAATTCATCAATGAAGTAAGGTGTACTGTAAAGCGCAACAGCTATGGCTATGCATTACTTTACCCATTATTTGGTAATGTGTGGTTTTGCTGGGAATATTAAGTATACACTCAGAAAAAAGGAAAAGAAAATTTTGTATACGGTTTTCAATCCCACTTTACTTTTTTTGTACTGATTTTTAGTTAAAAAAATTTTATTTAGCAAATCTTTTTGCTATTTAGATTTTACAAATTACAGAAATCATTTTACAAATTTTTGAAAACCGATTTGCAAAAATTAGCAAAAAAAAAAAAAACATTAATAATTTTTAAAAAAGTGGATTTTGGAGCAAATGTTATTTCTAATTAAAACTTGCACCTACAAACTTATATTGCCTTAAAATGTTACATAGATTGAAAAAATGGATCAGAAGTGAATATACCGACTCATGTCTAAAAATACGACATCCACTTAAAATAGCACTAAAAAGTTTTTTAGTTCAAAAATCAGCCCTAAAAACAATTAAAATATGACGGTAGTTGGCTACCACAGCTGCTTTAAGACCGATATGAAAATTTTAAAATGGCCATTCCATAAAATGCAAGTGTCTTTTTGTATAACCGGGTTAATTGCGCTTTTTTACCGGATCAATTTTGAAATATCTTAAACTAACGTTATAATGACGTTAAACTACCGAAACACTGTTTTGTAACGGTATTTTGCAAATATAACAAAATTTAACGGGTAATATTAGGAAATAAACCTCATGATATTTGAAGACCGCAGTTTTAAAATTTTCGTATCGGTATTTATCAGAGCGTGATAGACAACTACCGTTATAATGAAAAGGTATTGTATGCCAACCATGCCTTAAACGCAAAAAATTTTACTAAAATATTTTTCAAAACAGAAATTAACAAATTAAAACAAAATGATAAATTCTTTTATGTTTTAAAAATTTTTAAGCCTTCGATTTTTTTTTAATTTTGTCTAAAATTTTTTTCGAAAAAATAAATAAAAATATAAAATTTTGATGCTCAATAAAAAAAAAAATTTTAATTTTTTACTAATATTAATAATAAAGGGCCAATGTTGATTTTGAATAAAACACAAATTATTTAGGAAATAATTGTCTTTTCTTTTTTTTTATGATAATATAGTATGGTTCAATTATGTATGGAAGAAAATATCGGCCGAATTGCCGCCGCGACCTCGGCGGCACACCTCCATCCGAGGGTCCAAATTTTCGATGACGCTGAGGCATAATTGAGGTCCTATGCCGTTAATGTGCCGAATTATCTCATCCTTTAGCTCTTGAATTGTTGCTGGCTAATCGACGTACACCTTTTCTTTCAAATAACCCCAAAGAAAGAAGTCCAAAGGTGTCAAACCACATGATCTTGGCCGCCAATTGACATCGCCACCAGGTGAGATAACACGGCCATTGAATTTGTCGCGCAAAAGAGCCATTGTTTCGTTAGCTGTGTGGCAAGTGGCATCGTCCTGTTGAAGCCACATATCGTGCACATCCATATCTTCCAATGCGGGCCATAAAAAGTTCATTGTCATCTAACGACAGCGAACACCATTCACAGTAACTGCCTGACCGGCCTCATTTTGGAAAAATTACGGCCTGATGATGCCGCCAGCCCATAAACCGCACAAAACAGTCACTCTTTGTGGGTTCATTGGTTTTTCGACAATCACTCTTGGATTATCATTCGCCCAAATGCGGCAATTCTGCTTATTGACGAATCCACTAAGGTGAAAATGTGCCTCCTCGCTGAATATGATTTTCTTCGAAAATTGATCATCCACTGTTGCCATTTCTTGCCACCATTTTGACCATTGACGACGTCAAGAGGTCAAGAGGCTTTAGTTCTTGTGTCAATTGCACCTTGTAAGCGTCAGAGAACTGCAAAATCAACTTTTTTCTTGATTTAATCATACACAAAAATTCTTGTTCACTTTTAATAATTCAACAAAATTCACTGTAGAATAAAATCAGCATCATGTTACTGAACGCGTAATTGGAATCAGTGTGAATCATCTGTCGTTTATGTTTTATGCAAATGTAATCACTTAACAGTGTTCAGTAACATGATGCTGATTTTATTCTACAGTGAATTTTATTGAATTATTAAAAGTGAACAAGAATTTTTGTGTATGATTAAATCAAGAAAAAAGTTGATTTTGCAGTTCTCTGGTAAGCGTGTAAATGCAAGTCTTTATGCATAATGTTCATCAACGACAAGCGTGAGAGTTGCAATTGTTGGGCACGACGACGAGTTGAGGTGGACGGCTCTTCAGCCACACTATCGCGAACAGCAGCTATATTTTCTGCAGTATGAGCTGTACGAGCATGCACTGGTGTTTTCACATCTCCTACAGACCCGGTTTACTCAAATTTTTGCACGATATTTCCGATTGTACGCACATTTGGACGATTAAATTGACCGACAAAATCATGAAGTGCACGATATGCATTTTGATTTGAACGCCCATTTTCATAATAAGCCTGAATAACTTTAACGCGTTGCTCGATTGTGTATCTTTCCATGGTTCAAATTGAGAAATGTGAAATGAATTGCAGAAAAAACTTGACGTTTAGGTGTGGTTCACATTCAACATCAGCCCGTAAAATTTAACCACCCTTTATTTAGTACATCTTTTTTTTTTTTTTGCTGATTTTAGCGAACCAACTTTTAATTCTACTTTACAAAGGGTTTACCAAAATTTAGTAGCGGCAGCTAATTTTTTCTACTAATTTCATTGTACTACACGTCAGCAGACATGTGTTGCTAAGAATAGCAAAAAAATACCGCTGGGCTCAAATA
Source organism: Eustalomyia histrio (assembly GCA_949748255.1). Classification (NCBI taxonomy): domain Eukaryota; kingdom Metazoa; phylum Arthropoda; class Insecta; order Diptera; family Anthomyiidae; genus Eustalomyia; species Eustalomyia histrio. Next base: position 4,922,262 of record OX456523.1, read on the forward strand.
AGCAAAATTTCCCGTAATAACAGCAAAATTTTCAGTTGCCATTACAGACTTTTTTGGGTGAGAGTAATTAAAATAAAAAGCTATTATGGTACATACATGATTATATTAAATTGTATCAGTCGATACACTACTAAATTAAATAATTTGTAATCGAAATGCCACTCTTTGATTGTCATAATTAATAAATTAATTTACCTCAATTCCAAACGTTCCAAATTGCCACAACTAGATGCTATAGTATCCATTAATTGATCCACATGAATATTGACACCCAATTTTTCAGCAGTTCCCATAACAATAATTCTAAGCGATAAAGTTTTAGATATATTAAATCTTCAAATCGAATTGACGCAAAACACTTACTTGGCATTAGTCAATACTGGCAATATACCCATCCACAATTGATCGGTAATATGAGGCATACCAGAAAGGCAACAAGCTGACAACTGTTGGCCAATGCGAGTCAAAAATTTGCTCAACGAATCATCAGTAATATTGTCGGAAGAATCTAAATCCAAAGATATTAAAGATCTACAAAAATAGAATTTTTAATTGTAATTAATTTATTTGAATTATAAGAGAGTTGAGTTTTTTTTCTTTTAATTTTCGCCTTTCCATTCAAAAGCTTTATGATTAATCGCTTGTGAGTACAGTTTTGCTTTGTAAAAACAAAAACACAAATAGTTAACAGGTTAATAGTTACAATACATTAGCAGATTTAGTAACTTATTTGCCGGTAGAACTTTAAAAATTGTCATTAATTTGTTGGAATCATTTATTAGTGATATCATATTTTCACTACCACCTTTACATTCAAAAGTTATTTTGTTAGTTTTTACATAATTTTCAAATGTAATTGACGAAATTTCAATTAGAATTTGTCAAAATTTCAATTAATATTTTCCATTGGAAGTGATGTAGTAAGTATTTATAATTCTTTGCTGCCAAAAAGCAAAACCAATCAGTTAAAAGGTTAATAAACATATTTTATAAAAGATTTTGGCTCCCTTCATTTAACTGCAGAGGAACATAAGGTTACCAAGTTATTAGAATGTTAATTGCTATTGTGGTATAATCACCTAGTCATTCCCGATTCCATCCATTGTTTTAAAACGGTATCATTGAAACCATTTATTTGACCAGCTGATAAAAATCTCAAGTTCGGTATACGTGTTAACATATCCACCAAACATTCTGTGGATAAATCGGTAGCCGTTATATCCAACTCCTGCAGGGCACATTTATCCCAATCGGCTTGCATAACAAATTCCGATTTTAAACTGGTGCCGTTCATTAGCAAACACGTCAAACGTTTTGAACGTTGTATTAGTGTTTTCAAGGTGGAGCCGGTAACTTTATTGCAAAAATTTACCGCCAAACATTCCAATTGTATGCAATTGGAACTAAAAGCATCAATATGAGAATCATCAATGAAATTGATGCCATACAAATTGATGACACGCAAATTGGGTGTAGCCGATTTCAATTTATGAACATTGATGACTTCATAAATTTCCTCCTCTTCCTCCTCACACTTTTCATAAGTGCCGATCAAATGGAGCACTTCCAATCCGTTGATGAAATTATAAATTTTACGCATAAAACCCTCCATAAAGATGACCTCGGATAAACAAATGCACATGTAGCGGAGCTTAGTAGGAAAAGCCTGCATTTCACTGAAATCATGAAGCTGCATAGCTAAATTGAAGGAAATTACACATTTTTTAAACAAATCTTTAAAGCGCTATCTCAATCAATACGTACCGGTTGAAAAATCCAATAACATATGCGTCAAATTAGGACATTTGGATGATAATTCATGCAGTACTGTGTGTGTAATCAATTCTATGGGCAATTCTATATAACGCAATGTTGGTCCAAAGCGTACTGCAATCAAGGCCAACAGGGATTCCAATGAGCCCACATGTAATCCAGATACTTCGGGTCTTAGAGAAACATTTTTCCATAGACGCGTATCGTAGGCTATTTGACGCCAACGACGGCATACTCGTGCCAAACGACAAATTTCACGATGTGATAGATATGAAAAGATTTGCAATATTACCTTATCGGGTAATTTTTCAATTGTCTGAAATAGTGATTAAAAGTGTTAAGATTTGATTTAAGTGGGATCTAATCATATGCCTCTTCAGCAATTATTATACAGGGATATTAATCATATGTCATGACTTATTGTAGAATAAGCGGATTTTTTTACACTGGATCCACGCGTCGAAGATATGGCGAGATATTCTGTTGTGTTTGTTTAAAACTAAATGTTGGTAAGCCAAACAAAAGAAGACCTGACCAATATTAAGTCCTTAGAAAACTGATTTACTATCGAGAATCGGAAATTATTTACAAATTTTAAAGAGGATCGCTAAATTAATTTTGTTTATCGTGGGTTTTTAATACACATTGCAATTATTAGTTGATAGTTTTTAAAAGTGTCCAAATTTATAATAAATCATTTTTTAAGTCTTTATGTTTTTTATTTTAAATAAAAGTTTTCAACCTCTCAAAAAAAAACACTACAATAGAAAAAAATATCATGTAAAAACACAACTTAAGTTGATTTAAATATAAATTCCACTTTAATTTTTGAAAGTGGATTGATAATGCTTTTCTTATGTTTTCTGAAGATGCCCTTAGCATTTTTTCTATCACTGTAAAGCCTATCATTATCGATACTTATTAAATGGTAGCAAAGTATGCTTCTTGATTAATTTTTGACAGTTTTGAAGTGAATAAAATTTCACTAGCCCATAGGGCTAGTAGAATTTTTAACATAAGAATAGAAATTTTTCAAGTTTTAAAATTTGAAAGCTTCTTAACGCGAAGTGAAAACAAAACAAATAAATAAATTCGATTCTTTTTCACACATAAAATTTTAAAACTTTTTCACCATAGAAAAAATATTTTTTACCATGCCACTTTGCTACCAAAATGATAAAAAATGTGTTGGAACATTTTAGGATAAAATGTACAAAAGTGAAATCAGGAAATGAAATCAATTTTGAAAAAAAAAAAACCTGTAACGTGCCTGTATATATTCTTATTAATTACGGAATTTCTTAAATATTGAGTGTAAAAAAATATTTTTGGTTTTTTTTTTTTGTATATTCTTGCGGGTGTCATTCGAATGTATGCTCCACAAAAATATTTTTGTTCTAATTCTATATTTAGAATTAGAAAAAAATTATAAAAAGTTTAATTAAAAAAATTTCAATGCAGTTTATTATAATGTGTTTTTGTAGTTAAAAAGAAAAAAAATCAATTATTTATGTGCTTATTTTCACTTTAAAAGTACACATTTTATGGATTTTATAAATTATTTTTATAATTATTAAACTTGACACATATTTTCTGTATATAAGCACATACCGTATCTGCAAAGGGGCTACGAACTGTGCCATCCGATAGATACACCTGAGAAGCTTCAACAGCTAATTGACCCCAAATATCGGTAGATAAATCCATAGTTTTTTTTTATTTTTTTCTTAACTTTCTTACAAAAAATATCAAAATTTTTATTTTTTTATTACTGTAAATTGTTTTACTTAATTTTTTTTTTCTTTTTAATTAAATCTTATGTAAAACGTATTTTCGTAGTGAGTATTCAACCTAACCGAACGTATTTAATACTACACTATTACTATAAGGAATCTCCAAAATATTTTGACTAACTGTGTGTATTAAAGATCTAAATTTAGTAAGAAAGAGAGTGGGTAAACGAAGGAGAAAAAATCGTGTTTTTGTTTATTGTGTATCTGTCAAAATATCAGCTGTTGTTATTTTCAATACTATATTTTGAATTCAAAATTGTTTTGTTTAGAATATCAGACATAAGAGGAAATTAAAAACATAAAAAATAAACACATGGAAGATATTTTAATATTTTATAAAATACATACTCACCAATTTCTCTTTGGTAACAATATTAATGTCATCACGTCCCAATGCCGATGATGTTTGAGCTGCAAGAGCCGCCAAATTATCCATGTTTTTTCAGATTTGTTTTTTGTTTTGTTTATAGAAATAAGCAATTCAATGAGTAATGCTGTTGTTTTTTTTTTACAAGAGTTTAAAAATATTTCTAGGCCAAAAACAAAGTACAAGGTACATACATACACTTTCAATATACTGACTAACTGGCTGGTGTATTCAAATACAGTTGCAGATGTAAAGTTTTGAGTTTGGTTGAACAAGCTAATTTTTTTGGGGGGGTATAACCTATAAAGGATCGTAGAAAAGTCTATTTCATGATTTTCATTATTCTTATAAAAGTTTTTTTTTAAGGAAATTCTTATAAGAATACTAAGACGAGTACAATTCCAGACTGTTTGAAATATTTTCAATGTATTTTTTTTATTACTTTGAAAATAGTTCTCAATTTAATTATATTGCACATTAAAATCTCTTAGAAAATATAAATTTTTTTGGTTAATAAACTTTTCGTTTTATTTAAACAAATAACAAAGCATTCTACACATGCGAATTTCAAAAACAGAAATAAATATCATGTCATGATTTATGCATTAAAAGGTTTTTAGAGAAAGAAAGAAATAATTTTGTTGTTTTTTTTTAATATTTACCCATATTTGTTAATTAACCAATTAATTAAGAAAATTTTTTAGAGAAAATTAGTAGTTAGTTGTAATAGTAGTTATTTATTGTTTTTATTTAAATTTTAAGCACTGTTATATAAATATAATATAAAGATGTTAATAAGATTATTAAATAGTTTTAATAATTAATTCATTAATTTTTTTTAAGTATTAAGAACAATTTGAATGGAAGATTTTATGTTTTACTTTAATATTATTTTTTTTTTATTTAATAATGCAAATTTTTTGCCTAATTTTTTTTATTTTTATTGTGTTGCTAAAAATATATTTTGTCAAGGGTCTATGATTTAAACAAGAAATTGTATTTAATTTACTTTAATTATTACTTGTAGCTACCTTTTTTACTAAAATTTATTAAGATTTTTAATTATTTTTGATTTATTTTATCAAATTAACTTGTTTTTTTTTTTAATAATATTTTAAACACCTTAATTTTTTAATGTAAAATATTCATACTTCTAGGCCTTGCATAAGTTTATTTTTTTTTTTTTTTTGTATTTTTAAATTTATCTAGTCTGGTGTAGACTCTATGATGATGATGTGGACCACACTGCAATTCCCGCACAACTGTTTAATTTTCTTCTTGGCAAAACAAAATAAATATTTCCGTTATCACAATGTACAAGTACATCATGTACTTATAGTTTCATTAACAAAAAAAAAAAAAAAATATAAATACACGAAAAAATATTATAAAGAGAATATATTTGTTGTTGTTTTTAAAATGTGATCATACTTTGTATTTCTCTTATATTTAAATTGTTTAGAATTGAGCAAAATTTGCGGCCCTTTTTGCATTACATGTAGAGGCGTCCTGATAATAGTAAAACCGCTCATTATAGACGTGTCCATAGCATACAAATTTTCAGATTCTAAAAATTTTGTGTGTATAAAAATCTCGAAAATGGCTGAAATTATCCAGTACCCTTTTGAAATTTGCTCAGACCTTGTATTTATATTTGCTCAGACTTGGTATTTATATTTCTTGTAATATAGCGTCTTAAAGCTGAAAGAAATCGTTAAAAATTTAGAAATTTATGTCTTACATAACTGCCTTTATCTTTTGAGCTATGTCATTTTAAAGCCAAGGTTTAAATTAAAATAAAAAATGCAGCGATTTAACGAAAATTGGGTAAATGAGAGCGTTCATGAGAGAGTAATTTTGTTTCTCTTTTTACCAGAACTTACCCGTACTTTTTGTTTGGATAAAATGGTGAAATTGTCAAATCATTAGCTGTTGCTAATAAATTAACTGTTTTGCATTTTTGAAAAAATATTAAAGTTAAATAAAAGTTTACTATAAACAACTTTTACTTCTTAATAATGAAAAATACATTTGCAAATGTAAATATTAGAGTTTCGGTTTTCTTCGAAAAATCGAATTTTAAAAAAACCGGTATCGGTTTCGGTTTTTGCACAAAAAACTGGTCAACCGGTTTTTTTTTTTTTTAATTTTAATAAAAAGCTTATATAATTTGTAAATTGTTTTAATTACAAGCAAAAGAAAAAAATTTAATATATAAAGTAATCAAAATAAAAAAATACATTCTTTAAAAATATTTTAGAAATAATATGCAATTTAAATGTTTCATTTTAAGACGATTTTTTTGTTTGCTTTTGATAAAGCTAGAAGTGGAAAATACTCTTTCACTAATAGTAGATGTTGGACAAAAGACAATTATATAAATTGTCCAACTTTTCAGTTCTTTTGTCGCATTTATCAAGATATATGAAATCATATGTGACCTTCTCCGAGAAAAGTGACCTAGTGTGTCAAAAAAAGGGTTTGGACTTTAGAGTGGATTCTGGTACATAAAGAATAAGATGAAATGAGTTAGATTTCTGATAAAAATTTATTTACCTCAGAAAAACGTACAAAACGAACTTGGGAAAATCAATAAAATTTTACTTTTTTGATTTTTTGGTTTTAAATTGTTTTTAAATTGTCACTCTAAAAGCTAAAAAAATACGTCACCACATATACAAGCCGTAACCAAAGTCGGCACCCAATCATAACTAACCATACCAAATCGCATCTCCCAACTGAAGGTGTGTTCACAGTGACAATGCGTTATGAAACTTTAAATGCATTTTTCTCAAAACTTCATTTTCACACACTAGGTCCCTTTTCTCGAAAAGGTCACATATAGTGATGAATGATTTTGTACAATCTCTTTTTTAGGATTTTGAATACTGTTTATTGTGTTATTTAGATTAGAAATTAAACTATTTGAATTTGGAATATCCAAAGTTAAGTCTTCATCGGAATCTATCAGACTTACATCTAAATCTACATAACCAAACAAACGATTATAAAAGTGTTCGGAAAAAATAAAAGAGACCAAGTAACCCAGTTGGTGATGTAATTAAAAAAACCGGTTAACCGAACAAAAAAGACCGGTTTTCGGTTTTCTTCGAATTTACAAAATATTCGAAACCGATCGGTTTTTAAAAAAAAATGAAACCGGTTGACCGGTTTCGGTTTTTGAATACTCTAGTAAATATATATTTGCAATTTCAAATATATTTATTAATTACGATTTTTTTTCAATATGAATAAATTTGACGTTTATTTTTGGGTATGGAATGTGGTTTTGTGCGTTCGCAGTATTTTGGGCATTTTTGTGGTTTTGTGAGAGAATTTTTTGCTTACTCTCATTTTACCAGACTTTACCCAAAATTACCTCTTATTATTTCTTAATTTTTTTCTCTCTGTTACCTCCAAATTTCAACTTCGTTAGCTTATCCATAAAAAATGCTTAACTTATTTAAAAAAAAATCTAAAGTGCTCCTTTATAATTGTTTTTAACTTTTAAATTGTTTAAACTATAAAATTGCATTTATTTGATACACATACAGTGAGCAGCAAAAGTTATGGTACTTCAGTCAAAATAAAAAAAATCCTCCAAATTTTTCAAAAATCACGCAACAATAAATTTATTTTTTTTGTGTATTCACTTCACAAATCAAAAAAAAATATTTGATTTACCCGATAAAATTTTATAAATAGGAGTGCAAAAGTTAAAAATCGGTTTCTATGAGAAAATAATAAATAAAATTAATCCGCGAACAGGCCGTCCACCAAAGCTCAATAATAGAGATGATCGAAAAATTTAAGCCATTATTAAGAAATACCCATTTACAAGTGCACCTAAAATAGTACAACAACATAGTTGAGGGAATCATTGAGGAATGATCTTTTTGCTGACACGGTACGTTGGTGCATTAAAAGCGCAAAACAAACAGAATAAAATCGTATGGACTTTGCAACGGAATATAAAAATCAAGCAAACGGCTTTTGGAAAAAAGCAAATTTCTCGGACGAATCAAAATTTAACATTTTTGATCGGACGAAACGTACTTATGTGGCGGAAAAAGTGCGAAGAGCTCAATCCAAAGAATATTAGAAAAACTGTGAAGCATGTAGGGTATGTAGTAGTGCTATGGGGCAGGACGCCAGCAACCGGTGTTGGAAATTTAGTGTTAATTGAGGAGACGATGGACAATACAGTTTACATGAACATTGTAAAAGAAAATCTCAATCAGAGCGCTAAAAAACTGAAATTCGAGACATCTTTTTTTTCAACAGGGCAATGATCCTTATCATACCGCTGCTAACGTTAAGATCTGGATCGCATATAACAAACCACATTACTAAAAAAAACCCTTCCTCACAGTCCCGATTTGAAGCCCATTAAGCACTTGTGGAATCATTTAGAAAAACGCATGCGAAATCACAGTTTTTAAGAAGGCTCAACTGAAGGAAATTCTCTCTAGTTAAAACGAGCTTTCAACCTCCGTATATTTACAAAAACAAAGCAAATTAATGATTTTTAGCTAGGTTGATACATGTATTTCGATTCGGCAAAAGATCTCTTCAGAACCCAAAGTTTTAGACAAGCTAAAGCCTCTAAAAGAAGGCAGAGCCTAAACAAAAAACCTATTAAAAACGTATATTTTGCTACATTTCTGTCTTAGCAATCACACATGTGGTTAAGTTGTTTTCCTAAAGGGCACAACGTTGATACTAAAATTAAAAAAGACCAAAAATGTTATATTTATAAAGAAAAAAATAAGAAAAATATTTTTGGTTATACTCGGGCTCAATAAATAATTTTTAGTTTTTTGTTTTGTAGTTTTTATATATTTCGAGATTTTTCGTTCATTATTTCTAGTTTATAACGAGCTTTCAACCTCCGTATATGTATTTACAAAAACAAAGCAAATTAACGATTTTTAGCTAGGTTCTAGGTTCTTTTGTCTGAAAAAGGTCAAATACCCGAAAACTACACAAAAAAGTTTGTCCACTCAAAGCCGACAGGGTTGAATGAAGTTCTACGACTTAAGGATTTCCTACGAATAAATCTGTACGAAAATGCAAAACCATTTAGGTATGAAAATGTTCAAATTTCAAAAAGATCCACATCAAAGTGCAACGAAGAACTCTGATGCATAAACTATTGTCTTCTCCTTTGGCACATATGAATTTTTTTTTTCGATAGACTTACACTCAGAGAATGTCAGTGTTGGAATTATGAAAATAAGTTAAGACGAAAACGGGAGTAATCTTTGTGGACATTTTACTTGAATTTCTCTAAATTAAAAGTAACAAGGAAGACCTCCGAGGGGAGCTTATTCCACATATGACTTGCACGAACAATAAACGAATTTTTCCGTAATGCGTTGTGCAATTTATTGTACAATCGATCGCAAACTGATGTGTTCTACTAGATAAGCGAGTATTCCTTGTATAAACACAGGCTCTAGGTATCAGTTCACTTATTTGGACAGAACAATTCCCATGGTAATATCGATAGAACAATGATACGTAACCAACATTCTGAAGATGCTCCATTAAGTGAATAGTTAGAGCTGGATAATCTAGTGTCATTAATAATTGCCGACATATGAAAATTTCATTGTAAACAGGGGGAAACTCCCAAAGGGTTTGGTGAAATTTAAAGCCTGTGCAAAACACGATGTAAAAGTTCTTCTGAGCTAAATTGTGTATTCAGAAACCCATAACAAAATGTTAGGGGGATTTTTTAGTACAACTTTATAACCCTACATCTGCCGTAATACATATGGAATACTCTATACCATGTATAATTTGGATAAAATTTCCAGAATGATTCTGTTCCTTTTTTTATGAACAGGGCAGTAAATATAGAGATAGATTTGAACGAAATTGCCTAAAAAAAGTTAATTTAAGCAAGTACCCGCCTTGTACCAGTCCCAAATATGATCCGATATTCTTTAAATTTTATGATATTATTTATTTTCCCAAATAACGTTTACAACCCGAATTTCAACCACATATCCAGGGGTTTGTTTATATAAATACCATTTATGCCCAATTCAGATAGGACTTTCTATCGAAGTTCGACCGATTTTAACTGGGTTCATCCTTTCACCCAAATATCATAACTGTACACTGATTACAAGAATTACGTGAACACACGGACGGACAACGCTAAATTGAATCAAAGTGGTTCTGAACCATTTGCGGTATACTGTATGATTTAGATTCTATATTTTTCAGCACAAACTCAATATCCTGACCACAAAGTGGTGTAATATATAAATATACAGCCAATATGTTATTTATGTGGGGGAACTTGGGATAATTTGGCAAAAGAATATTTTGTTTAATTATTGTAGAGTATATATTCCATAGAGCGGTTCGTGGTCTAACTTTCCGTCTTCTTAGCAAACAATTTGTTTCTCTTTTTGTTGATTTTTTTGATGGTTCCTCGGAACATACAATCTTAAGGTAATATGGAAAAAATTGGAAATTTTGAATATCAATAGATAAATAACAATGTATAACTTTTCATATATAAACTTACTAAGACTGATCGTTTAAAAATTTCACTTTTTTGCAACAAACACCGTTGCGTTAAATTACTTTTTTTCTACAGCTTTATTTAACTTGATCTGCATTGTATTGCTACTGTTTAGTTACCCTACCTAACAGTTGTTAAACTTTTAAAATCTTTCAGAAACATGTCCAAAATTGCATTTTCATACATTATCCCATTTTCCGCAATACCATAATATTCCCCTATTATTAAGAGCAGTTTTAAGCTTATTTCAAAAATGAGTATTCCTTAAATATAACTTAAATTTTTAGAATAATTACTTTAAAAATATTTAAGGTTAAATTAATATTTAGATCTAAATAATCACATTAATCTTGTTTAATATAAATAATTTAAAAATATAAATGTTTAAAAACCATTACGACATCTTGCCAAAACCTCTTCTATAATCATTTGAAACCATTCTGTAGAATAAGTCGAATAATCAGCAGTTCTATATAAATTAACCTTAGCTTCGGTTGATAAAGATGAACACAAATAATAGTTAATGGCTATTTCAGTCAGCTCTACATGATAGTTTTTCAATGACCACTCCAAAAGACTTAAACAATTCGATGCATCCAATCGGTAAACTAAAAGTTCTAAAACACATCTTTCCATTTCGGGAATAATATAAATACGTGACATTTCAAAAGCTTCCAATAAAACATGATATTGATTTGCTGGTGGTATGATCAATTTTACACCTTCATATAGGCGCACAATAAGACTGAGAAAATAGATGGTACCACTGACGCTGTAATTGTGTAAATGAATTTCATTTTCATGACCTTCACGAAAATCACTATGTAACATTGTAAAAAATACATCACTGACAAAACATATTGCGGCCCTATTAAATCCTATAGCTATAGCAGGTTTAACGTTATTGTCTGTACTTTCGGCGCCCCCATCTGCCTCGTCTTCTCGTCGCTCATGTACCAAGAAACGCATATCACATTTATGGTGTAAAGGTTGTAAAACATCAATTTCTTCAAATAAATCATATGCATTTAAGCGTTTATCAATGCCAGTTGGAGGAATTTCAATTCCTAAAGTAAAACGTGACATATAGGTTAAAGAATCTACCGCTTCAGGGGTAAATTCATCTTGTTTGGCACTTAATATAATATTTAGCAGTACCAGCAAAGCATTGCCATCGTTAAGAAATTGATAGAGTAAAGGTTTACTTTTGATGATATAGGCCACAGTAATGGCGGCTCTTTTTTGGGAAACAACATCCTCGCAGCGCAATAAACGAGCCAATTCTTCTTTACCATAATTACATTCACCCACTGAAGTTAAAGTATCAAGAAAGCCAAAACCATCTTTAGTAATCTGGAAAGAAATTTTAAACATTTTTTGTTAAAAAATATTCAAATTAATTTAGTCTGTAGTTTTTATATCGTTATGTTTACTATAGATATGAGAAATTTTATGTGTATATGTGGACGGACCTAAATTGATTTGATCAAGATGTTTTTTTTTTTACTAGAATAAACTTTTATTTCTATTTTAGGTAGTTAAAGTTTATATCAGATTTTAAGGTCTCTTAAAAACAATGGACACAAAAATGAGTTACATAGCTTTAGTGTTTTTGTCAAAAGTCCATAAATATTTTGAGCAGCTTCTAATATGTAGTTTTTGTAATATTTTAATAAAACCTCGTAGAATATTTAAAATATTAAAAGCTAACAGCATAATTGGTCAAATATATGAATATAAAACTACATTAAACTTTCATACAAACCTCTTTAATTTTTGTTAATTGAAATAGTTGATGACATACACCCTTTTTTATGACCTGTCCAAAAAATTGACTTTCTCTGGAAAAATATATTATTTTAAAATCAATTTTTTATCCCACAGTTTAATTTACACTTTTACTTACAATAGTATATTAGTTAGAGATCCCGCAAAATCCATATTTATACCAAATATTTTAATGGCTTTAATCAAAGTATGCATAGTTTCAGCTTTACCTAAATCTGGACTTTTCTTAACCAAACAAGTAACACGAAATATTAAATTGTCTATTATATCTATGGTGTTGTGGGGTAAATTTCCCGATTGAGATAATTTTAAAGCATCATCTTTAATAAATAAAATGAAAAAGTCATTAAATAAGGTGTTAACATAAATGAAAATGAATTTCTTACCTTGACTTATTTCTTCATCATCTTCTTTATCCAATAATATATTATCTTCAATGGGTTCTGTTCTAGCAGCTATATCCAATAGATTCATTATTATCGTTTGATCATCACAATTAGCATTTGGATTATTATATAAATTACTAGAAGTATCTGGTTTAGTATCATCGTCCTTAGCATCATCTTCTTCTTCGTCATCACTGCATACAGGAGAATAGGATTCTTCATCAGGATCTAAATACAATATTATTAGAAAACTTCTTAATAGTCTTTAAATTCTTCAAACAATTGTTACCATTATTTTGATAGATATTCCCTCCTACGGGTGACATACTCCTAGAACTACATGGACTAGATGGCGCATTATATGATTTTGGCGAACTACTGGGGGAATCATAATCCAAGTATTTGTCTTCGTATACCTTAGGAAACTATATTCAAGTTTTTGTATTTTTAATTATTTTTTATTTTTAAAATATTTACCTTGCATTTCGATTCTTTAATCATCTCTGGCAGCTTACGTTTCTTGGATGTTTGCAATTTGTCCTCACGTTTCTTTTTATAATATTCATCGTCACTTGTCAAATATATGTCCAGTTCTTTAATTAAAACATTAATTAAACCCTCACATAACATTAGATCCATACTTATGTTGTCATATTGGAAATTTATAAAAATATTTAAGATCTGTGAAAGAAATTAAAACAAAATTATTTTATTTAAGTTTTTTTCAAATATTTTTACTTAAAAAAATAGTTTTTTGCATTTTCTAAGTTTACAATGTTTTACTAGAAGTTTATATACACAGACACAATGTTTTATAATTTTATTTTGCTTAAACTTCTCCAAAGTAAGAATACTGCTAAATGTTTTTAAATCACCGCCAGACCCAGGGGTTTGGTATCTTGCAATTTTAACTCAGAATACATAGAGATTTGTTGACTTTGAGACTAGCGAATATATTAGAAACTAAAGGTAATAACTTTGATAAGATGTGCATCGAATATTTCTACTCGGTGAAATATTGTTTAAAAAAAGAAATTAAAAGTTTTATATTAAAATTAAAGTACTTACGGCTGATTTTTCTGATTGTGATTTTGATTCCTTGCACATGGCTATTAATTTCCTTAACGCTCCAGAACGTCGAATTTTTGAACGATTACAAGCATCTGTTGACAATATACTAATAATATTAATACAATATCTAGATTCGCCTACATTTAGTGTCCGTTCCATATCACTAGCAACTAGCAATTCACAGGCAGCCAATATAGCATCAGCTGAACTTAAGATATAAAATGCACCAGGATTTTTTGATAAATTTGATAAAATCGTTAAAGCAACACCACGATACTTATTCTTATCCTCGGTAACAAAATAAACCAAAGGTGCAAAAGTACAATTGGCACGGTTCAATGACTCCCAAATAAGTACATTAATTTGTAATTCCGATATGGCCAATAAACATTTTAATATTTCGCATACAAGATCTGAGGCAGGCTTTTCCTTGGGCTGAGCATACGCATTGGAATTGCGTACGGTATTCTTAAGAACCTCTTGATCAAATATATCACTACGAACGCCTTCTAAATTGCGTGCGACTTCTTCAAAATATTTCTCACGATGTTGATTTTTCTTTAAACCCACTTTAGTAGGTGCCTGGGCATCATTTAACAGTTTCTCTTCTGCAACATGTTCCTCATTTTTCATTACAGCGGCCAATATACGCAAAAGTGAGGCAAATCCGGATGCCTGTAGGAAATATTTTAAAAATTGTGGGTTTCCTAATAGAAAACGACATGCCCGAAATGCCATCATACGTGTTTGTACATCTGATGTGTCTTCGATAATGCTACATAGCGACTGAGCTATAGTGGCACAATGATTTTCCACTAATTTATTAGCATCCACTTTAGCTAAATTACCCACTAGACGACATGCACGACATTGTATTATGGGATTTGGTATACATTTCAGTATCGTAGCCAAAGGTATAGCAATTTTACTTTCCATGGCCTAAGATATTATATAAAACACATTACACACATCTATCCATTACATTAATTCATTCAATACCACTAACCTCTTTACAACTTATTTCATCTGTACAACAATTACCCATAATACTTAATGCCACTTCCAATATTTGTTCATGTGGTTTACTTAGAAATCTTACCATGGGTGTAACTCCTCCTGCCTCTCGAAACAATAAGATTCCATCTTTGTCTTTAACCACATCTGTACGTAATTTAAGGAGACCCTTTAAAATTACTGATTTATCAGTTGAGGCCTTAATAACAGATAAAATATTTTCCACCAATTGGCGATCCATTGCTTTTGTGTTTTTTAATTCAGCTCATTAATAGTTTCTGTATAATATTTATTAGCATACATTTGCGAAATAACTTTGTTTTTTGCAGAAATTAATTTGTTTTCTGTAGAAGAACTTCTTATCTCTTTACATGGACATTCACAAGGCAATGTTAGCATATCAGCAGAACAGACAGCAGAGACAAAAGAGACTAATCACATCGAAGGCAGCAACAAAAGAAGCAAAATATATATGTTCCGTGTCAGGGAGGGAAAATATGTTTTCTGTTTTTGTACCAACCAGACAAACAAATTGTACTTTTTCGATCCTTACGGTACCAAAAATTTTTTTCCACTTTTTTTTTTTAACAATTTTATCGTATTGAGTCAGATTTGCTTAGACACTAAAAAGACTTAAATTGACGGGGTGAAACAAAATTTATCGTTAATTTTATGTAGTCGTATAATTACGACAAAACTTTGTAAAATTTTACTCTAATTTTTATAAATGTCACACCTTTTTTTCTGTGTGTCCACCTCCCTTGGGAGCAATCAGGATTTGCTATTAAAAAATTTAAAGGCATTTAATAGCTTTTTAACAATAATACACTTTTTTCTTTTTTTGTTTTGAGAGGTTAATTAAAATCAGCTGTTCAATGTTGCCACTTCCGAATATTTTAGTACAATGTGTATGCAAACATTTGATGTGACACCAATTTAGAGCCGGTTTAACTTAAAACTGACTTTATTTTTTACTATAGTAGCTGAATAAATAAACAGGTTTTTAATTAAGTTGCTTTTAAAAATAGTCGACTTTATGTTATGTTGTTTTACCAAGTTATAAGTTGAAAATTTTAAAAAATTTAAAAATGTACTAAATGAACCGCGGTAGTACCACGGTACCAACCAAGGTAAAAATGTACCAAAAAAAGTACAATTGTACCATGTTTTCCATCCCTGTTCCGTGTTGTATATGTTAACATATTTCAGTGCTGCCAGTTTTTTTAAATGCCTTATAACCGGTTATCGATTTTACATCCCCAAAAATACCCGTTGTTATTTTCTAGTCCTCAAAAATCACCAAAATTTATTTTATATAAAAACTCATATTTTTTAAATCAAAGTAAAAGATTTTTGTAATGCAAATCATTTTCAATGGTGTTACATATTCAAATTAATTTGATTTGTAATTGTAACAAATTTAAGATTTTTTAAAAATTAAGCTCTGTCTCAACAATATGGACATATAATTGGATCTGAGCTTGTTTGCTTGCGTTCACAATACTTCCTCAAAATAAAAATTTCACGGAATCCGCATGATGACATACGGATCACTGGCCAGAAGTGGGTTTATATACATAACCATAAAAATGTTATGTATCAATGTTTATAATTTAAATAGTTTTAAAATCAAAATCATTTAATCCATCAGCTTAAGAGATTTTGTTTATTTGTAAAAAAACCAAAGTCAGCACACTTAAAAGTTTCAGAGTTGTATTTATCTCTATATAAACACAATTTGGTCTGAAAATCATTTTGAAAATATAACCCTGGTTTTGGCATGAATATGGAACGCTGTTTTAGTATGAATATAAAAAGTATTGAGTTGTTTTGACATAGGCAATTTTATAACTCTATACTGTAACAGAAAATAATTAAATATTAACAAGGTTGAAAAAAATAATAAAAATTAACAGAAAATATTGTTTATTGTTTTATTTACAAAAATCCCCTTGAAGTTTTTGTTATCCCCAACAAATCCCCAGATTCCCAAACGGAAAATTTTATCCGCAGTCACGAAATAAAATGCCCAATTTAGGAATA
This sequence comes from Eustalomyia histrio, assembly GCA_949748255.1. NCBI lineage: Eukaryota > Metazoa > Arthropoda > Insecta > Diptera > Anthomyiidae > Eustalomyia > Eustalomyia histrio. Next base: position 4,939,038 of record OX456523.1, read on the forward strand.
AATGCCATAAACTAACAGCACTGACATATTTGGGTCATTCTAAAGTTTAGAATCTAAACTATAAGGCAGGACCATGATCCGCCAATATAACATATATCGGAATATATCATCACTTAAGCATATCGCTATTGTACAGTTTAAATATCTTTTTGAAAAAGATAGTGAAAGAAATGTTATTTTTAATTTTTCTTATTACCTAATTTGTTATCATTTCAACGATTTTGTTTTTAAATGGAGCAGGGGAACAGTCAAAAAAGAAGATACCAATTAAACGATTAAAGTAAAACCGTTATATGAAGCAACTCTATCTTCAAAATTATATATCCTCAGATGGGTTTTCCGAAGACCCCAGACATGGTGAGGACTTGATATATAACAATATTTCTGTTACATGCGATCCATTTCTCTTTGCTATTGAAAATCAGCCAGATCGGTTGATAAATGGCTGAGATATTAGCAAAAAAGCCGGACTACCTCCAATTTTTTCCGTAAAATCCCTTTGTTTTTATATGTATGTTGAATATTACGCATGACAAACACATCTATTTGTTAAAATTCTTTTCTTTCACCTCTTCACCTTTTATACACAAATAACAAACCAATACAAAGATTTGTCATTTTAATAAAAACCAAACAAATCCCTATTGAACGAAAACTGTTTATTTAATTCTATAAACGATGATTTCACATGACCTTAATAGATCAGTTGTCTAAACGCTATGTTACAAATACTTTTTTTCTCGCGGGTTCGATTCCTACACCCGTCAATTCAACTTTTTTTTGTACAATTTTTTTTTATTTTCTTAAGACTTTAATAAAATTTATATTAATAATTAAATAATCCATAAATAGGCTAAAAACATAAAAATTTTTATAAAAAACCCTCTGATACAAACAAAATACAAACGGTTTTCTTTCTATTTTTTGCTCCAAACCATTTTATTTCTCATATATTAAGAAAATTTTATACATAATTTCCCTTTGAGTGCAACTATTTTAGATCATAACTGATAATAATTTATAAAACAAATTTTTATAAAATATTTTCCTTTAAAATTTTTAAAATTAAGCTAAAGAAATTAAAAACATTTTCAAAAAAGATTAATAACATCCCAAATGCAAATATGCCAGCTAAATTAAAAGTTTTTGTAGAAATAAAACACATGCAGTTCTAGTGAAATTTTTTAACGATTTGTAAAAAAATATTTTTTTGGTCGAAAAAACCTTTTTTTAGAACAAAAAAGACTTTTGAAAAAAATATGACAACACTGATTGGCATTATGATCGTGTTTGTTGTTGTTTTTTTATTTGTTGAACTTTTTGTCTTTCACTTCTTCACCTTTTATACACAAACAACAAATCCATACAAAGGTTTATCATTTAAATAAAACCCAAAAAAATCTTTTTTAAACGAAAACTCTTTATATACTTATATTAACGACGTTTGGGTATGTCCTTCAATGGCTCAGTGGTCTAAGCGCTTTGTCACAAATACTTTTTTTTTTTGTACAATTTTTTATTTTTATACATATTATTTTTTTTATTTTCTTAAGACTTTTTTTTTGTTATTTTTTTTTATTTTTTTAAAAACACAAATAAGACCAGCACAGTTGGCTAAACGATGTCGGTCAGCTTTTCTGTATAATTGGAGAACGGAAAGAGGAAAAGTTTCCAAATAAGGTGCAAGCATCTTGGTTATCAATACACAACATCTGACCAAATGGGAGCGGGATCCTTGAATTGGGCGTGGCACAAAATAGAATAATTTATATCTTAAGAACGGTAAGACCGTAATTAAATACTCCATAAATGGGCTAAAAACATCAAAATTTTTATAAAAACTAAAATTTTAGAGCTGTAATATGACCTATGGATACGTCTTATATATCCAAAGATCGAAAATCTTTAGTAGAACATATTTGCTGAAAGTAGTTATGACCAAAACATACATTTTTTTAAATACCTATTTTCAGGAACCATAAATCTTTCCAAATCCAAGTTTTATCACCAAACTAAATTGTAAATTTTCACTTAAAGATGTCCGTATATAAATCTGTCCATTCCATATATAAACTTCACTATTTTCCCAACCATAGTGAAGGGTATATAAGATTCGGCATAGCCGAATTTAGCCGCTCTTACTTGTTTGTGCTGATTTTAGCAAACCAATTTTAAATTCCACTTTACAAAAAGTTTACTAAAATTTAGTAGCGGCAGCTTATTTTTTTCTACAAATTTCATTGCACTACACGTCAGCAGAGATGTGTTGCTAAGAATAGAAAAAAATACCGCTGGGCTCAAATTAGCAAAATTTTTCGTAATAACAGCAACATTTTTAGTTGCCATTACAGATTTTTTTCGTGTGCAAAATACAATGGTGGTGCCCTTATTGTTTTATGGCAATTAGGGATGCCAATCGGGAGATCCCGGGATTTATTTTTAGAAAATCCCTGGATTTTCTGATTATAAAAATTGCTGCCCAGAAACAGATCAAATATAAATTATCAAGATTTTTTGAAAAATTTATCAAAAATCAAGTTTATTTGCTATTTACTGGTTTTTTAAATTGCATATGTACATTGTTAAAAAAAAAAACTTATGTTAACGTTTACCAAATAAAAATGGTTTTTTACCACCAGTTTTAATTGAGATTGTAAATTTTAATTGCATCAAGAAAACATTTGATTGCGATTACCAAATAATTCTGTAAGACCCCTTCTTTTGAACTTTATACTCTACTAAGGCGGAAAAAAATCCAGTATTACATAATGATGTGATAGAAAAACTAGCCATTTTGTCACACTTTTATTAAGGTATAATACTTCAATTTAAATATTTTTTATACTAATTGTAGGTATTTGGGAAATTTCAGAAAATTTACAAACATGTGGGGGAATATTTCTAATTTGCTAAATAAATATAAGCTGACTTGTTAAATAAACAAGAATTCACAATAGAAGTTTATCATGATGATTCTGAAGAAATTTATTCAAACAAACTTTTACAAAGTACGAGTACAAAAATACAAATTATAATAAATATAACCTTAGTTATTTAACAAAATTGTAAAAAATAATTGACACTATTTATATACAATATAACAAAAAAAACTAGCTTTAGAGAAATATAATCTTAATTATTAATAATTAAATTTAATTTTAAAACGGTTTCAAAAAACGGGTTTCAAAAAAATTTAGGTTAAAGGTTCTAAATATAATATACTTTATAGAACGGAAAGTTGTAATTGTTAAAAAACTGATTCTATTATTTTAACATTTAATTAAATATTTAATTTTTTTATTTATATATATTTATTTTGTGCTATTTTATATTTTTTTCGTGCTATCGTATGTGAGAAAATACAGGGTGTCTGTCGGGACACCCTGAAAGAGAATGGATCTTATATTGATAAATGTTTTATTTAATGTCGGCAATAATGTTTGGAGTACAATATCAGATAAATGTTCGCCTGTGTTAGCCTCACAAATGCGAGCCCTTTTGAGCACATTTTTCATTACATTCTCACACATTTCACGCGGTATTTCATTAATTTCATCTCGAATATTTTGTTTGAGTTGCTCAAACGTTTCTGGTTTGTTTGCATAAACCTTGCTTTTTAGATATTCCCACAAAAAGAAGTCCGGAGCAGTCAAATCAGGCGACCGTGGAGGCCAATCAACATCACCATTTCTTGAAATAACTTGTTGTGGAAAGAGGTCTCGTCTTGTTTGAACCACATATTAATCAAGCCCAAAGCATGCAGTTGTGCCGTTAAAAAGTTTTCAATCATATCACGATATCGCTCCCCATTTATAGTTACCGATACGCCGTTTTCATTTCCTTCTGACCAAATTGCACACCAGACTGTCACTTTTAAGGGATGCAAAGGTGACTGATAAATAATTTGAGGGTTTTCCATTGCCCAGAACCGACTATTCTGTGTATTCGCATATCAATTCAAATGAAAATGTGCCTCGTCACTCATTATGATTTTTTCATGAAAATCGGGGTTGTTATGGGCGAGCTGTTTTAACGATTCCTCCTGACCAAATTGCACACCAGACTGTCACTTTTAATGGATGCAAAGGTGACTGATAAATAATTTTAGGGTTTTCCATTGCCCAGAACCGACTATTCTGTTTATTCGCATATCCATTCAAATGAAAATGTGCCTCGTCACTCATTATGATTTTTTCATGAAAATCGGGTTGTTATGGGCGAGCTGTTTTAACGATTAAAACACGTTGGTTTATCGAATATTTTTCCATAATAAATTTGTCACGTGTCTACTTCACCACTGCCAAATATGAACTGTCAAGACTTATGTTTACCAAAATGGCGGCAAAACAAAGTAGTATACCTTCCCGGTGGACATCCTGTATATTAAGAAAATTAAAAAAATTTCTACAAGCGTGAAATCAAAGGAAAGAAATTTTATATACAAGGTGGTGCAAAAATAACCTTCCGATGTTTTATGGCTGTTATTTAAAAAAAAAATTAAAAACTTTGTTTCTTCTTGTGGATTATTTTTATTTGGTCTTTTAATTTTTTTTACATCAAGTCGAGAATATGATGTCATGTAAATGGCCGCCGCCACAGTTGATTGTTATTTGAGCCCTTTTTATGGCATTTTCCATCACTTTGGCCAAAACTTCCGGCGATAGGTCCTCACATTCTTGACGGATATTGTCTTTAAGAGCTGCAAGAGTCTGAGGCTTGTTGACATAAACCCGCGACTTCAAAAAGCCCCACAAAAAGAAGTCTGGAGCGGTCAAATCAGGCGATCTTGCTGGCCAGTGCATTCGCCAAAACGGGAGATTAGGCGCCCGGGAAATGCATCCTTCAGCATATCGGTTGTGGCACGTGCAGTGTGTGGCATTGAAACGTCCTGTTGGAACCACATGTTTTGCAATCCCAATTCATCAAGTTGCGGCAAAAAGAACTCGTTGATCATTGCTCTGTAGCGCTCTCCATTCACAGTAACCGTTTGGCCCGCGACGTCTTCGAAGAAAAAAGGTCCGATGACTCCTCCAGCGAAAACAGCGCAACCATACAGTGACTTTGAGCGGGTGTTATGGCTCTTCGTGGGTTACACGCGGATTTTCAGTGCCCCAGAAGCCTCATCACTCATGATTATTTTTGATGAAAAATCATCTTCCGCAGCAATATTCTCTGCAGAACGGCTACTCCGGGGTCTGCCACGCCTGGCAGCATCTCGTGTTGTGCCAGTCTCTTCGAGGCGAGCGGCTAAACGTCGCAGTGTTTCACCAGTAGGCGTTGGACGGCTAGGAAATCTGCGACGAAATTCACGTTGTGCCAAAGTCACAGACCGATTATTGCTCAAATAAATAGTCACCAATATTCCGCATTCTGGATTGTTTATTAACGTGTATTTCGCATGTGTTTACTACACAAATGTCAAAACAGAACTGACATTAGAGGCCAATCGCAAAATTTATAGCATTTTCTGATAGGAGGATTACTTTTGCGCCACCTTGTATATCAGCTGTATCTGAAGTAATCCGAAATTGCACAGCTAAACATATAACTATTTTGTGCACTGCATCTTAGAAACATGGAAATATGTGCTTATTTTTAATGATATTTCAGTGACATATATCCGCAGTATGTTTCTAAAATTTTTGGAATAACTCTGATAACCTTTGGTATTATATACATTTAATCCTTTAGTCCTGAGTACTGTTTGTTTAATTCAAATTTAATGGACAGTTAAATTAAACTTCATACACAGAAAAACTAAAATCGAATTTCAATTAAAATATTTGTAAATACAATAAAAAATTTAATTGAATTTGCACCAGCAACAGATAACAAATTCTTTTTTTTTTTTTTGTTAAAACTAATTGAAATTTTTTCAATTATATTTTTTGAAATATATCAATCTAATTTTTACTCAAAAATCTTTAACATTTTTAATTAAAGTTTTAATCAATTTTTCAATATTTGTTTTTTATCACACACATATGTACAGTAAAAGCTACCATAATCGGACACTTGCCGTCGTGCTGTTTATGTCCGGTTATGAGAGATGTCCGCTTATAAGAGAGGAACACATTTCTTTATTTGAAATGTATCATTTTATTATGAACGTATTAAAATAATGAAGAGCCAGTCTACTGTGATTGGAAAAAATTTATTAATAGTATAAGACTGTTTTAACATGGATTGGTTAAACTTGAGCTGTTGAGTTTTAAAATGACTCTCGATGTTTTTTATGAAATTGAAATAATAAGACATTTAGCCTTAGCGAACTAATCAAAGCACATTTAGGCTACATCAGAGCCACCCGCTTTAACAAACATCCTCTTTTGATGAACATTTACTTCAGACTCCCACATGGATCGAATGGCTACTTTATTTTTATTAATTTTCGGCGGACTGTGTTTTGCCAATACTGAATGCATTGTTTAAAGAACAAGAAACTTCACCTCTTTGCAATTTTGCGCACCGACAATTTCTCTTTTTCAGACTCATTAATAATTTAAATTTTTTTCCTAAGTAGATAAAATATTTGTTTTGGGGTGCTATTCTAATGCTCTGAAACTGACAAGCGTACATAATAAAAGAGATTTTTTTTTTTGTTTCTCCTGAAAAGTAACAGTTTTTGAGATACGAGGTTGCGTTAGTCAACCCTCGATTTGTATAACACAAATTTGTTTAACTTGAAACTATTTACAGCTATAAAGTTGGATCAGATTTGATCATTTGGGTATTGAGTACTCAATACTAAAAACAAAATCAGTCAATACTTCCAGAGTTGTATTTTTCTGTATATAAGCGTAATTTGGTCTGAAAAACATTTTGAAAATGTAAACCCATTTTCGATATGAAAATATAAATGTAAAAAGTATTGGGTAATATCGAATTAATACTTAAAAGTATTGAGCATTATCCAATATTTAAAAGTATGCATATTTTAAAACCCTGCACTGTTACCACCAATTCTAAAATATTAACAGGGTTAAAAAAATAATGAAAATTAATAGAGAAGAAAATATTTATCCCCAAAAATTTTTGTCCCCATTCAAGAAATAAAATCCCCAATTTGTGGATAAGTCCCCTAAACTGACAGCACTGATACATTTTGATAAATCTTTAAATAACTAAATGAAAACAAACTTACAAAAATTTTACTAAAAGTTAAAAACTTTCTATGAAATTGGTTCAATTACAAGACTGAAAAAATACATTTTGTATGGGATCAAGACTAATAGTATGGAAACTTTTTTGTCGCTCGTAAAATATTGAATAATTTGTTTCAAACCATTCCCATTTTTCATTAAAAATCCTTAAACATAGATTTGATTTTTTTAAGAAAGGTCTTGGAATCGTTAAACTCTCAGGTAGAAATTGCCAACCAGTAAAAAAAACCAAGTGAACAACTAATATTGTACTAGAAAAATACTGTATTTGTTTGCAAAACTAGAGTTTTGCCAGTAGTATCCGGAAAGGTATTTGCTGAAACTGTTTTGACCAATATTAAAACCATTCAGTATTAGTTTAAACATGCGTTATGGTTGATGCCGTACAGGATCGCTGCTTTTAAAATGTGTGTTTTTTATAAATTGAATTTAAAGTATTTGGAATGCACCAAGTTTTTTTTTTAATTACCTACGTTGTGACAACAGTGGCAATTTCGCTCCAACCAAACAGTTGACCGCCAATATTGTACTGATCATATTTTCTAACTGGGCTCTTTTCATTTTGCTAAATATAAAAAACAAAGGGTGATTCATTTCGATGTTCCCTACTTTTTTAAAGAAAATTCAAATTTAATGGGGAATGTTTATTATCATTTGAAAGAATACTCTTTGGCATTTATTTTTTGAAGATTATGTCTATCAAATGTTGGCCGTTGCAACGTCGCAGATGGTCCATCTGTTGAGTCCAATATTTGATGACTCGTTCGAGCATTTCGACTGGTAACTGGCAAATGACACGCGTGATGCTTTCCTCCAAGGCCTGAATCGAAGCTGGTTTGTGCGCACAAACTTTAGACTTTACATATTCACACAGGGGAAAGTCTAACGGTGTGATATCACACGATCTTGGTGGCCAATCGACCGGCCTAAAACGTGAAATTATGTGCTCACCGAAGTGTTCTCTCAATAAATCCATTGATTGATGCGATGTGTAGGAAGTGGCGCCGTCTTGTTGAAACAAAATGTCGCCGAGATCACGAGCTTCAATTTCAGGCATCAAATAATCGGTTATCGTGGCACGATAGCGCCGAATCGACTCTCCACGGTTTTCGTGTACACTCTCAGCTACGGCCACTATATTTTCTTCACACCGTGCTGGACGTGGTCTATTCGTTCGAATATTATCCAATAATGAATGCTGGGTCTCAAAATGGGTGATGGTGTTGCGAATAGTACGCTCAGTAGGCCGATTATTTTGACCATAAGTTGAGCGAAGTGCACGAAACACATTCCTCACAGAACGTGAATTTTCGTATTAAAGTTGAACGATTTGTAAACGTTGTTCAGGCGTAAGTCTTTCCATTATTAAATGCCAAACAATACTAAACAAAAATAACATGACAGCATGACACGACTCACACGTGATCTGTCAAAAAAAGGCTATTGCAAAAAGTATCTCGAAATGGATCACCCTATATTTCACAAATTAGGACAGATTTAAAGAAAATAAAAGCACTTCACTGAAAAAATCAGTTTTGAAAATTAAAGACTCTCGAAAAAAGCTGAAAATACTAATTTCTTACAAGATTTTATAAATTATTTTTAATATATGAATGATAAAAAATGTTTTCTTTTTTTAACAAAAACTCTTTATTCACATCCACGTCTTTTTACAATCATTAAATAAAAAGTGAAAATATATTTTTTTTATATACATCACTTTTTTTTTAAAAAAAATCTAGTTGTATGATTAAATAAAAAAAAAAAAAATACTTTTCTATTACCAAAAGATACAAAATACAAAAGATATTAACAAAATTTAGTGATTAAATAACAAGGACGAGTATATGAAGTTTGAAGCTAAGATATTTCAAAAAGATTTATAAAATTTTTATTAAATAGCTCACTTTTAACCTGGAACACGCTGGAAAAATGTTCCACACACATTAACTGTTAAAAGACGATAGCTTCTAAAAGGAACACAATAAAAAAAAAAACGATTTAAAGGCTTTATTAAAATATTAACAAGTTTTATAAAGTTCCAAATCTTTGCTTTTTACATACAACTTTTGACAGTTTTTGCATGTTGGCATGTTTCAGGTTAAAATAATTCTAAAATTGGTTCTTATTTATTTCTTTCTTTCTATTATCTTTATTCTATTAGCTATAAACTTATACAAAAAAAATTAATTGTAAATTATTTTAAAAAGCATAAAATGTTTAGTTTTTTTTTTGTGCCACAGCTTAAACTTAAAAAATTATTATTAATAAAGCAAATAAAAAAGAATGTAACAACTACTTTTTTTACACACTTGACAGAAACATTAGTGCTGCACATAAATATTAAAAAAAAAAACATGAAACTCTTTTTTTTTTTTTATAGCAAAAGATGTTTTAATTGTATTTTACAAGCTACAAAGCTTTTAAACAAGTTTTATGATAAAATTTGCTGCTTTTCATGGGGGGGGGGGGGGGGGGGGGGAAGCATAAATCCCATTGTACTTACAAAATGTAATCAAATTTTATCTTTAATTGTTATGTTATTACAAACTATTTTTGCTTAATTTATTTATTTTGTTTTTTAATTATACACTTTATGTGATGCCTTAAGTCCCTTACTTCGTGTGTAAAATTATACTGCATTTACACCTGCTTGATTTGAAATTTTAAAAGGTTTTTGCCAAATACATATATATTTATATATATTTGGCAATTTGGTTATTTTTTTCTGATATGTTATAATAATACCATCAACATTATTTGATGTCAATTATTGATAAAAATCTAATAAATGTTAATTTCGGCTTTGGGAGTAAATGTTGCATTTATAATTTTTGTTTGTTTTATATCTTCTTTTTTGCATTTTATATCTAATTATTATAAGCCTATAATTACTAAATAATATTTAAAACTAAATACAAATTATGTTTATTAAAAAATTAATAAATTATTTATATAAAACACACACGCACGCACGCAGGCACGCCTTAATTAATTAATAACTCAAATTCATTGAGTTGAATTTAATTGTTTAATTAATTATTGCCAGCGGCAAATATTCTTTGTCTCGTCGTTTTGGCAGTATGTGATGTGATTGTGGCATTACAATAATCTTCAATTTTGGCCATAGAATCGACGAATTTTGTATTGCCATTAATTTCTTTAGGAAAAGCAAAACCATTTTGCTGTGAGTGTTTAATGGCACCATTGGATTTAGCTTGGGCAGCTTTTAAAGCAGCTTTGTCCTAAAATAAAAAAGAAATGAAAAAGAAGAAACATTAATAAATAATTATTGTCGTTGTGTGTCCAGACTCTTAAAGACAAGCGACGATAATCGTTGACATTCGAATTCTATCATTTTAAAGATGTTGTTTGAAAATTACTATCTTTTAGCAAATTTGTAACAACAGTTAAAACTTTGTATGTATGAGGGTAGATATTTAACTTTGAAAGTGAACGATAAACGATAATCGTCTTATAGAATTTAATATTATAAAGATGTAGCATATTTTAAGGAACAAGAAAAAACTTTAAATCAAACATTTAACCCATTTATAGCAATTTAACTTATTGATATCTCTGACAGAGCCAGTTAAAAAGTCCTTCCAATTAAACATTTTAATAAATGAATTTAACATGTCATAGGAAGCAGGCATTTCTTTATAACTCTTCCGATGTTATTTTTCACAAACACAGCTTTTGAAAATTATTTATTATTATTTTTAACTTTTATTTAACCTTTTTTCTTTTATTTTTAACTTCTTAAGTTTTTGAGGTTGGCTTTTTATAAATAAAAATTTTGATTATTTTTCAATATTTCGCTACTTCATTGTGTAACATCTTTAGCCAATATCTATGTGTATAAAAAATTGTTGCAAGTGTGTTGTGACTTTAAAACTCACGAACGGTCAAACCGAATTCGATTAAAATTTTAGAATTTTTTCGTATGTACGTGTAGATGGTTTATATACAGTTTGCACGAAATCGCGTTCATAAGTTATGAATTTTCATGTCAACATGTAATTTTGTCCATACAAAAAAAAAAAACAACAAATACGTAGGCGCCCATGAGCGTGTGCAGTATGTATACTGTGTGCTGACTTCATACACACGGTAAATATACGTTGTAGCGCATACACGCACAAACATTGACAGCTGTCAGTGAGTGATAATTTTAAGGTTCTTTTTCATCGAACTCGCGGATAATAAATTTTGAAAGCTTAGAAAAACTTTGAAAATTTTTGTCAATTTTTTTTTAGAATTTTTCAAAGCTTTTAATAATTATTATTATATGACATTATAATTATTATTATTTTTAGTATTTCCCGTAGATGCAACACAATGGAGTAGCGAAATATTAAAAAATAAATAATATTTTTATTTATATAAAAACTTAAATTTAAGAAGTTGAAAATTTATTTATGCCGTTGGTTTTTCTGGCAAAAAATTATGACTATTTTTCTATCCTTTTTTACAAAATGTATTTTGTATCAAATTAAAGGTATTTAAGAGACCTATTTAAATGTGTATAAAATATGTTGAATAATGCCTCAAATTTCGTAAAATTTACAAAATGATGTGACACATTTTGAATATTTTGATGTTATATTAAAGAAGTAGTACATGCTTGGACATGTTTTAAACACATTTAAATAGGTGTCTTAAATACCTTTTTTTTTTGATTTATAATTTGTCCGCCTTTACATTTTATTACTTTGCTCAAAAAAGACACTGTAAAATAGGGCATAAAAAAGGCAACATTTTTTGCCAGAAAAGAAACCGGCATTGGTTATACAATTTTACTGGAAAGTCGTTTTAATACAAGCGTAATAGTATGATGCTAACATTCGATATGCAAGGAATTATATGCCTTAATATAGTTGTTCAAGAAGCACAGCATCCAAAGGATTATGACAAGCCCATGATAAATTCATCAATAAAAATGCATTATTGGAAGAGATTTTTTATGGAAATATTTTACTGAGTAGTTAAGAGAATTATATATAGCATACCTGGGCGATCTCAATTACATTTACTTGCGTAATTTATTCATATTAACAATTCTATCAGACCTACGCTCACGTTTGTGGGATTAAACTTTTCCTTGGAAAATTTAAAAAAATTTAAATACCAGACATGGGTAATAAAAAGTATTTCGGTTTGCTTAATTACAGAGCAATTACACGGCAATTACTCAATTACATCCATTACATATAATTAAAGTAATTGCATGATATTTAAGAACACAAATATGTATATTCATTATTCCCCATGTCGGGTATTAAAAAGTTTTAAAGTTTTCCAAGAAAAAAAGTTTAATCCCACAAACGTGAGCATAGGTCTGCTAGAATTGAATAATTGAGATCGCCCAGGTGTGATATAGAGCTTTCTTACACAAAGAATACCCCCCAAAATTATGCTATAAATTTACAATTTATATGTATGCGGAAAAAGCAATGATGCGACACACTACTTTATTCACACGAATGATTTGCAGTAGCGACATTAAACTTACCTTTTCTCTCTTCAAATAGGCTTGTTTATAAAAGTCGGAGAACAGGAAATAAAACATAACCGCATGAGCTCCAATGAAATATGCAAAACCAATGGGATAATTACAATCATTTTTAAAGAACAATTGGAAGGAGTGTATCATAACTAAAACGAACTGAATCATTTGCAAAACGGTCAAATATTTTTTCCACCACAAGTACTTTTGCATTTTGGGACCCATAGCAGCCAACATATAATACGTGTACATAATAATATGCACAAATGTATTCAGGAAACCAAAGAATGTCGAATGACCGCCTGGTGTAAACTTAACACCCCACCACACTGACATGGGCATAATGCCATGATGTATCACATGTAATGTTGAGACTTGATCATAACGTTTACGCATCACAAAAAAGAAGGTATCAAAGAATTCAGTGAATTTTGAAAAGAAATACCACCAACAACCACGCGCCGTCTGTAATAAATTAAAAAGATATTAGAGGGATGAGTAAGTACTTGTAATATATAGATAAGTAATATTGAGGGTATTCACGATCATGACATGCACACGATGCAAAAAAAACTCGGTCTGTTATTTGTATTTTTTTTTTTTTAGTCTATAGCAGTTATGCCGATGCAAAATGGGCTTTTTGGTACACTCAGAAAAAAAAGTTAGTAGAAAATTTTGTAAACGATTTTCAATCTCACTTTACTATTTTTGTACTGATATTTAGTAAAAAATTATTATTTAGTAATTTTTTTTTCGCTTTTAGATTTTACAAATTTTAGAACTTTTATAGAATATTTACAAATTTTTGTTGCTAACTTCAGAAATCATTTTACAAATTTTTGAAAACCGATTTGCTAAAATTAGCAAAAAATTTTACTAATTTTAAAAAACTGGTTATTAAAAGAAATGTTATTTCTAATAATTAAAACTTATATATACAAACTTAAATTGCCTTAAAATGTTACATAGGTTGAAAAAAGCGATCGGAAGTGAAGATACTTTTCATAACCGACTCATGTCCAAAAATACACTCAGAATATTATGTAGTTAACTGTTTGCAGTTTAAAAAGAAACTTTTCCATTCCATTTAAAAATAAAGGAGCATACATTAATTTTCAAATAAATATCTATTAACTTTTTTATCCATTTATTCGAAATAATTTACTATTATTTACCATTTTTTTCAGTTTCATTTATTTTTTTCATTTGTTTGAAATTTAATAAAAATTTACCCACAAAACGGAAACTTGTGGTTTATTTGTGTCCGTAACAGTTTTTACAAATTTAAATTTTGTTTGCTGTCGTTTCAAAAAAAAATTTTCAAATAAATTCAATTTGTTTTTTTTATTTAAATTGGTTGTATATATACAAAATTTTTCAATACAAATTACAAGAACTTCATAAACACACATACATACACAAACACATTCACACCAAAAGTGTCTATATCTATGCATACATACATTTTGTATTGTACGAATATATTAAAAAAAAAAATACAAAAACGGAAACAATTTCAAATAAATGGAAAAAACATTTATTTTTTAAGGATTGGTAGGTAAAATTTTGACATTTATTTTAACTGATTATATTATTTGTTTCTTACGGATGTGTCAGTTGATTAAACAACATTTAAAAATAAATAACAAATGGCATTTAATTTAAATGAAAATTAAGTAGACCGGTTTTTAAGTGTAGAACATCCACTTAAGTGTAGGACATCCACTTAAAATAGCACTTAAAACAATTAAAATTTTACCTTAAAATTCCAAAAAAAAAAAAATTATTAAAAATATTTTTCAAAACAAAAATTGACAAATTAAGACAAAATGATAAATTCGTTTACGTTTTTACTATTTCTTAAGCCTTTGATTTTTTTTATTTTGTGTAAAGTTTTTTTTTTTTTTGTAAGAAATAAAACAAAAAATGTCGCTCGATAAAAAAATATAAATTTGTATTTTGAAATTCGTAAGGCAATTTCCAAAGAAATTAGCAGCTTTAAAGTGTAACAAGTGTATCTAAAAATAATTGAGTTAATTTGTGCATTTTAACTCTTTCCGGGGCACTTAAGATATCAGTAAAAATTAAACAAAATTTTAAATTACTTTGATTTATTATCGAGTTTTATTGAAAAATATGTATTAGAAAAATGTTTATCCTTGTAGGATTCTGAGCAATGACATAGTATTACATATATATACCACTGGTCACAAAACTAATGATTCATTTATGAAAATTACTCAAGCATAAGTTTTGCTTGGACAAAGATGCACATTACAAGTCGAAGACGATTATTGTAGTAGGTCCCTGTTTCGAGGCAGAAAATTATATTATCTGACCTAAAGAATTTTGCTTGCTTTAGTTACTTCTCTGACGTTCACCTTTGTACCTAAATAAATCCCAGTTCTATTTCTTTTTAGCACTTGAAATATTTTTTTTTATAAAATATAAGCTTTAAATTACATGTTAAAATGGTATTTGTATACTTAAAAAAGTTTGTAAGTTAAAATAACTGAAAATATCATTTAAAAGAAATGATATTTCATTTAAAAACCGGTCTACTTAATTTTCATTTAAATTAAATGCCATTTGTTATTTATTTTTAAATGTTGATTAATCAACTGACACATCCATAAGAAACAACTGATATAATCAGTTAAAATAAATGTTAAAATTTTACCCACCAATCCTTAAAAAATAAATGTTTTTTTCATTTATTTGAAATTATTTCCGTTTTTGTATTTTTTGTTTTTTTTTAATATACTCGTACAATACAAAATGTATGCATGCATATGCAGCTATAAACACTTTTTGTGTGAATGTATTTGTATATGTATGTGTGTTTATGAAGTTCTTGTAAATTGTATTGAAAAATTTTGTATATATACAACCAATTTAAATAAAAAAACAAATTGAAATTTTTTGAATATTTTTTTTTGAAACAGACAGCAAACAAAATTTAAATTTGTAATAACTGTTACGGACACAAATAAACCACAAGTTTCCGTTTTGTGGGTAAATTTTTATTAAATTTCAAACAAATGAAAAAAATAAATGAAACTGAAAAAAAATGGTAAATGATAGTAAATTATTTCGAATAAATGTATAAAAAAGTTAATATAGATGTTTCTTTGAAAAATAAATGTATCTTCCTTTATTTTTAAATGGAACGGAAAACTTTTTTATTAAACTACAAACAGTTAACTACATAATATTCTGAGTGTACCATTGCACACAGAATTTATAAAAAATATTTGGAATAGTGGTATCTTTTTCATACCACCGCCCCGGAAAGAGTTAATCATTTTTTTTTGTAAATTAAAATTTTGCTATATTTTACAATTCATTAATTTTATAGCAATTTACTAAAATTTTGTAGCGGCTACTAATTTTTTTCTACAATTTTCATTGCACTACACGTCAGCAGATAATTGTTGCTAAGATTAGCAAAAAATACCGCTGGGCTCAAATTAGCAAAATTTTCCGTAATAACAGCAACATTTTTAGTTGCCATTACAGATTTTTTTCGTGTGCAAAATACAATGGTGGTGCCCTTATTGTTTTATGGCAATTAGGGATGCCAATCGGGAATCCCGGGATTTATTTTTAGAAAATCCCTGGATTTTCTGATTATAAAAATTGCTGCCCAGAAACAGGTCAAATATAAAATTAACAAGATTTTTTGAAAAATTTATTTATTTATTTTATTATTTACTGTTTTTTTTTTTTTAAATTACATATGTACATTGTTAAAGAAAAAACTTATGTTAACGTTTACCAAATAAAAATCGTTTTTTACCACCTGTTTTGATTGTAAATTTTAATTGCATCAAGAAAACATTTGACTGCGCTTACCAAATAATTCTGTAAGACCCCTTCTTTATATTTACAACAATATCTTTCTGAACTTTATACTCTACTAAGGCAAAAAAAAAAAATCCAGTATCACATAATGATGTGTTAAAAAAACTTGTGATTTTGTCACACTTTTATTGATGTGTAATAATTTAATTTCAATATTTATTTCCTAATTGTAGGTATTTGGGAAATTTTAGAAAATTTACAAACATGTGGGGGAATATTTCTAATTTTCTAAATAAATATAAGCTGACTTGTTAAATAAACAAGAATTCACAATAGAAGTTTATCATGATGATTCTGATAAATTTATTCAAACAAACTTTTACAAAGTACGAGTACATAAATACAAATAATAATAAATATAACTTTTGTTATTTAACAAAATTGTAAAAAATAATTGACATGTATTTATATACAATATAAAAAAAAACTAGTTACAGAGAAATATAATCTTAATTATTATTAATTAAATTTAATTTAATTTTTAAACGGTTTGAAAAAAATATTATTTTGTGCAATTATTCAGATAAGGATAGGGTTTCAAAAAAAATTAAAGTCAAAGGTTCTAAATATAATATACTTTGAAGAACGGAAAGTTGTAATTATTAAAAAAACTGCTAATACTATTTTAACATTAAATTAAACATTTAATTATTTTTATTTATATATATTTATTTTGTGCTATTTTATACTTTTTCCTGCTATGTGAGAAAATATATTAAAAAAATTTAAAAAAAATTAAAAAAACATTTCTACAAGCGTGAAATCAAAGCGCATAATTATCACTCTATGCAGGAAAGAAATTTTATATATGTCAACTGTATCTGAAGAAATCCAAAATTGCATATCTAAACATATAACTATCATAGAAACATGAAAATATGTGCTCTTTTTTAGATCCGCAGCATGTTTCTAAAATATTTGAAACAACTCTGATAACCTTTCGTATTATATACATTTTATCCTTTAGGTCCGATTACTGTTTGTTTAGTTCAAATTTAATGAACAGTTAAATTAAACTTCATACACATAAAAAACTAAAATCGAGTTTCAATAAAAATATTTGTAAATAAAATTAAAAATTTAATTTAATTTGGACCAGCAAAAGAAAACAAATTATTTTTTTTTTTTGTTAAAACTAATTGAAATTTTTTCAATTATCAATTTAATTTTTAATCAAAAATCTTTAACATTTTCAATTAAAGTTTTAATCAATTTTTTCAATAAAATTCCAGCATCAAATCGATTGAAATTTTAATAAAATTTTTGATTGAAATTCCAGCATCAAATCAATAAAAATTTTAATAAATTTTTCAATATTTGTTTTTATCAAACATATGTACAGTGAAAACTCCCGTAACCGGACACTCGCCGTCGCGCTATTTTTGTCTAGTTATGAGAGATGTCCCCTTATATGAGATGTACACATTTCCCTATTTTAAATGTAAAATTTAAAATAATGGAGAGCCAGTCTACTGTTATTGGAAGAAAATTATTAATATTAGACTGATTCAACATGGATTGGTAAAACTTGTTGAGTTTCAAAATGACTCTCTATCGTTTTGATGAAATTGAAATATTTCGACATCTAGCCTTAACGAACAAATCACAGCACATTTTGTCTATTTCAGAGCCACCCGCTTTAACAAACATCCTCTTTTGATGAACATTTACTTCAGACTCCGATTTGGATTGAATGGCTTTTTTATTTTTATTAATTTCTGCGGCCTGTGTTTTGCCAATACTGAATGCATTGTTTAAAGAACAAGAAACTTCACCTCTTTGCAATTTCGCGCACCGAAAATTTCTCTTTTTCAAACTCATTAATTATTTAAATTTTTTTCCTAAGTAGATAAAATATTTGTTTTTTGAAGGCATTTTAATGCTCCGAAACTGATAAGCGTACATAATCGTTTAATTTTTATAAAGACAACTAACACCAATTTCAATGGCACCAACACAAATATAAATAAGAGTTGGTAACAAGGGGAACTACAGATTTAATACAATCCTTGATTCTGTCCGCTTTGCTGTTGCCCGCGTCCGGTTATGGGAATGCATTTTGTATAGAAAAAAAATATAAAAAGTTTAGGTCGACGAAATTTTTGCGGTTATGGGAGCTGTCCGGTTATAAGAGCTGTCCGTTATGGTAGCTTTCACTGTACATATTAAATGTTTAAATTATCAAATCTATGTGCATTAATAACTTTTAATAAGGTTGCGGTATATCCAAAATTTTTGTATCAATGTTCTCAGCCGGGGATACATTTCATTGTGTGCAATTTTTTCGAATTTTTTAAAAAAAGTGAGTTTTTTGACCACCCTGATTTGTAGTAATTTTTGCTATAGAATTGAATGGTAAAATCAAATTTCCTATAAATGCAGCTGTTTTTGCTCATGTGCAAGAAAGTGAAATAAAAAAAAAAAATAATAAAAAAACTTTCAAGAAAGTGATGATAACACAAAATCAAATTTTTATGACAACCTTTAATATTTAGTTTCTAAAGGGTGAATGTGAACCACACCTAAGCGTCAAGTTTTTTTCTGCATTTAATTTGGCATTTTTCAATTTCAGACTAACTCAATTTGAACCATGGAAAGATACACAATCAAGCAACGCGTTAAAGTTATTCAGGATTCTAAATTTTGTATATTATTTGATCTTTTTGTTTTAATTATAAAGGGTGTCCCAAGAAGAACGCAATTTTTAAATCTGGCAACATTCGAAGTGTCATTGTTTGACATTTGAACAATTGTTATTGTTTGCTAGTAGAAGGTAAGAGGTTAGTAAAAATGGAGCGCTACACGAATGAACAACGCATTCTCATTGTGAAATTGTTTTACCAAAATGGAGTTTTGCGGCTACAGTTCGCAAATTGCGATCAATTTGGGGTCACAATAATGCTCAACTGTAAAGAGATTAATGGATAAATTTGCCGAAACTGGGTCTATTAGTGATGTAAAGACAACAACGCGCCATCGACCAGGTCGATCGACCGAAAATGTCGCAGCTGTACGTGATGATGTCGCTCAAACTCCATCCACCTCAATTCGACACCGAGCTCAGCAAATTGGTGTCTCCAAATCCACTTTGCAGTGAATTTTGACGAAAGATTTGCATCTTCATGCATACAAAGTTCAATTGACTCAGGAACTGAAGCCAGCTGACCATGGACAGCGAAGGGAGTTCGTTAATTGGGTATTGGAGAGACAACATGAAAATGCTGATTTTGCCGATAAAATCATCTTCAGTGACGAGGCCCATTTTCATCTTGATGGCTTCGTCAATAGGCAGAATTGTCGCATTTGGGGTGAGGAAAATCCTCGAGTGATTCACGAGAAGCAAATGCATCCTCAACGTGTCACTGTGGACCTTTTTTTTATGAAAATGAGGCAGGTCAAGCGCAAACAGTCAATGGTGTTCGGTATCGTGAAATGATAACCAGTTATTTCTTGCCTAGAATTGAAGAAATGAATGTGGAGGGCATGTAGTTCCAACAAGACGGCGCCACATGTCATACAGCCAGAGAAACAATTCAATTGCTGCATTAGTCATTTCCCGGTCGTGTTATTTCGCGTTTTGGAGATCAGAATTGGCCGCCTAGATCGTGCGATTTAACACCATTAGATTTTTTTCTTTGGGGTTTTTTGAAGTCGATGGTTTACGCGAATAAGCCGACGACGACTCAAGCCTTAAAAGAGGAAATAGGACGCTGCATTAATGAAATACCGCAGCATTCATGTAAAACGGTCATTGAAAATTTCATTAAAAGATCGCGTGCATGCCAGCAAAGCCGCGGCGGCCATCTGCACGATATATTGTTCCATACATAACCTCATTCTGTCTACTTTACGATATAATAAAGTTTCACGATTTTTTTTTTTAATATCTGTTTTATTTAAAATTAAAAAATTGCGTTCTTCTTGGGACACCCTTTATATTTCTAATTTTATCAGGCTCAAGATCATAATTTTTTAATGTTACTAACGAATAGTAAACACTAATTTATTTTATTAAATGGAAAAAATTGTAAGGATCAGCGCACGATGTAATTTATAATCTAATATAATAAACAACACTTAAATATGTTGTGACGTGAAAAATATTAGTATGCCAGATTCCCAATTCGTTCCCAGAAATGGAAGGAGCTAAAGAATGAGATAATTCAGCACATTAACGGCATAGAACCTCAATTATGCCTCAGCGTCATCGAAAATTTGGACCCTCGGATGGAGGTGTGCCGCTGAGGTCGCGGCGGCAATTTGGCCGATATTTTGTTCCATACATAATTGAACCTACTATATTATCATAAAAAAAATAAATGACAATAATTTCCTAAATAATTTGTGATTTATTCCAAATCAACATCGGCCCTAAAAATTTAACCACCCTTTACACAATAAGGCCACCTCCCTCAGGGTCTAAATCCAAACTAAACTCAGCTTTATAAGTTTATTTAAATTTTTTAAAATTCTTTAAATATTTACCTATGCGGCAAGCTATTAACGTTGGTGTATGTCAAATCCATATAAATTTGACTCAGGCCAACGTTTGGTGTTAATTTTTAACGTTACTTACGTTTAATTTGTATGAGAATGGTATAAGCAAACATTAATAGTTTGCCACACAAACACCGCTGTTATTCAAAAACATTTTAAACCATTTTAATAGCTTCTATTTAAATAGTTTTGAATAATTTTTAAATTAAAAATTTATATGTGACAGATTATCTCTGTTTTTTAAGCAAAACCATATTCAACCATTTCTTTTTGGAAAAAAACAAAAAAACATCTTTTACTTAATTTATGCACATAACTTGTTAGATGTCTGCAAAAATTTGTTTATATGTAAATTTTTACTAAAATGATTTCAAATAGAAATCTAGTAAAGCAAAGTGCAAAATAGATAACAGTATGAATTTTGGTTAAAACAATAAAACTAAAGCGCGAGTGGTTCTGGAAAATCATAAAATCAATGACAAAACATTATTATACTAAAAAGGGCACAATGTCCGGAATAACACGTGATCGTTTATTGATGGCATTTTGTAGAGCTAATAACATGAGCAAATCTTTTATATTTTTTTTACGATATTAAATGCCATCTTATTTTGTTTTGTTTATAGCCTAAAGATGTTGCCAACTCATAAATACAGACAATATGTCTCTAATATCAGCTACAGGCTATTAAATATTTAATAAAAAATTTCCAAAATTTATAATCAGTTTATAATAAAAAAAATTAGCATAATATGATAATTTTATTTTAACAAAAAAAATAAAACAAAAAACATGACAAACAATAATTGTTTAGAGCTAAAGAGAGCAAAAGAAGTTTGTCTTCTAAGTCTTTTGTTTTTTCTGCTTGTTTTTATTTGTTTTTATTGTTTGCTTCTTCGTTTGTCAATGAAATACTTACTCTTAAAGCTCTGGGAGAATATGAATAATCTACTGGTTCACATCTTATATTATAACCATTTAACCAGCCACCAATACAGGACTATTAAAATAGAAAGAAATAATTTAATTAAAATTTATCTTTTCTTTTCGTTAACATAAATATTAAAAATTAAATTACCTCATAAAATAACCATGCACTAAATAGAACTTGTGCAAAATTATAAACAATTAAAACTTTACGTAATTCGAAAGGTTTTCTGTTTTCCATTAACTTAGGACCAAGTACCTAAAAATAAAACCAAAATAATATTTATTATTATGAGTGTAAATTTTTAAATTTTAACACATTTAATTAAATTAAAAACCTGTACAATTTGTTTATGTGTGTGTGTTTTTTGTAACTAAATTTCGATTTAAAATTAACTTTTTTCATCTTTTTGTTTATTTTATTTATATTACATCATTTTTATCATTGTACCAATTATCATAATACCCACGCCCTTTTAAATAAAGGTTATCTATCTATTGACCCATCTATTTTTTTTATTAATTGTTTTTTTTTATTATGGGAGAAACATTGTTTTTTTGCATTTATAGTTCATTTTTTATCGTTGATTATTGTCTTAACACCATTATTTTTGTTATAACTAGATGTGAATGAGTCTTTAATTTATGTTAAAAATTAATTAAATTGATCTTGACATGATTTTTGATTTTCATTCACATCTCATAATTAATTTACATCAAAACACACGATTTTATCTCTAGCTTAATTACATATTTTGAAGATATGCAAAACGTTGATCAATGATTTTGTTTTGCACATCATTTATAACAAATATTTTAAATGTTTATTACATTGATAAAAAAGAAGGCCAATATCATATACATTTGTTATCAATTGAGTTTTTTAAAATATTTGTTATAAATTTTTGGTAATTTTCTTACAAATTATAAGCTGTATACAAATATTATAAATAAAACAAGGTTAATTTATGACAAATGTAAAATTTAAGAGTATTTTGTCTTTTAAGCAACTCGAAAATTAATTAATTTATTAGAATCGATAAGTTACTTTGGGGTTTTTCTATTTAATTTTAATTTAAGCGCATTGATTTTATTAGATTTAACAAAACTCTACACTTAAAAAAGTTTGTAAGTTAAAACAACTGAAAATATCATTTAAAAGAAATGATATTTCATTTAAAAACCGGTCTACTTAATTTTCATTTAAATTAAATGCCATTTGTTATTTATTTTAAAATGTTGATTTATCAACTGACACATCCGTAAGAAACAAATGATATAATCTGTTAAAATAAATGTTAAAATTTTACCTACCAATCCTTAAAAAATAAATGTTTTTTTCACTTATTTGAAATAAACCACAAGTTTCCGTTTTGTGGGTAATTTTTTATTAAATTTCAAACAAATGAAAAAAATAAATGAAAGTGAAAAAAATCGGTAAATGATAGTAAATTATTTCGAATAAATGTATAAAAAAGTTGATATAGATATTTCTTTGAAAAATAAATGTATTTTCCTTTATTTTTAAATGGAACGGAAAACTTTTTTATTAAACTACAAACAGTTAACTAAATAATATTCTGAGTGTACTTTTTGTTGCACAGCCTTCTACAATTTTATTGAATATGAAGTCAAAAAATGTTCATAAAAGTTACTTTATAAGCCCTTGGTCTAAGGCATAGATGATTCCTATTAGGTTAAAGCCTATATGATACTTGCTAGTTTCTAGATTCTTGTTTTTTTTTTTTTGGCCGTCAATGCAAATCACATGAAGGACACTACCTTACCGACCACCGTTTGACAGATTGCTATTTCTTCTATATTGTTGAACATCATTATCATCTTTCATTATTTTTCAGATAAGTTGGATTAACATTTCCTCCAATTAGGTTTAATAATACTGAAACTAGCAAGTGTTATAAAAGCTTTAATTTAGTATCACCCCAAAAGGTTACGGCGCTTTCAGTTTTCATTTTTTGGCCAACACTGATTCTAAATAGTGCAAAAACAGCATACAAATTCTTCTGAGTTTAATTCTGTGTTCTGATGTCTACAATGATAATTTACGAAGATTTTTTTGTAGAGCCTTTCAGTCTTTTTTAGATCACCTAAGCCTCGATAGACACTCTCAATATTGTATTATTACGTTAAAAACAATTTCAAATACATATTAAATTAAAAGAGAACTACTGATTTTCTATTACTTTCATTATATTCATTATATATATTTTGTTGTTTATTTTAAATCATTGTTTACTAATCGACAAACGTAGTAAAAACAACCGAAAGTCGTTTAAAACAACCATCAATTTTTAACTGACAAAACGTTAGGAAAAAAAATGATTTTTGTGGTTTGTTTTTGAAATTCAAAGTTTTTTTTATTTGCTTGCAATTAGAAAAAATAACACACACATATTTTTATATTTTTATTTTCTATGTGTGTATGTATATTTGAATAATTTCTTGTAATTTTTATTGAAATAATTTTGCATTTAAACAAATTTTTTTTGATAAAAAAAAACAAAAAAGGATTTATATGAATTTCTATTTTTAAAAACAAAAACATAAAATTCTTAATTTTAACAGAAAAAACAACTCCTACTGAAAGTCTGTATTTTTTATAGTTTGTTTTTTTGAATGACTGATTCAGATAGTTAAAAAATATATTTCTATGAATTTCAATTGATTCTTCATTTAAAAACAAACTTTACGTATTACTTTTTAAATAAACTACAGCCGGTAAAGGAAAATATATTGTGAGAATATCAAAGAGTTTGGCGTTGTGTGGGTACAGTCTGTCAAGTTATATGGCGGCTAAAGGTTTAAATTTTTTTCAACAGCATTATATGAAATAGGACACATTTAATAATAGTAATCGAATATGAAATTTTATGAAAATTTGTGTCCACCTTTTTAATGGATCATTTAAGAAACACCAAAAGAGTCTCATTAAACAAAAGTTTAAAGGGTAAAAATGTTTAAAATTTCAGTGGGAATTACCAAAGACGAAAAATTTGTCGGGTAGATATAAAGTCTAACCTGAATTTTAATTTATCACTGGTATTTACCTGCAAAACTTTTATAATGGGTGCGATATTCTAATGCATTACCTTGTACTGAAAGCTCCTCACCTTTTGCATTATTTGCAATCATAAGGTAATGAGTTACTTAGCATTATAAATGTAAGGTAATAATTAAATTTTTTTTGAAAATCTATTTTCTAACTCATTACTTTGTATTTTTTTTTCTTATTTTACGTTTCGACATCACGAACGAAAATATGAAGTGCAACTTTTCATTTATGTTCAAAGCAATCAAATATTATGTGCGTCGATAGCTTTGTGGGTAGAGTTCTCGTCTCAAGTTCCCAGGTTCGATTCCCATCATGACCACTTTATATTTAATATTGTTTGAAATATTTGTAATAATTTCATGAAAATATATTTTTAAACACATTACTTTTTTCATTCCCGTAACCATTTACTTAACCACTTACTTTACCATCTCTAAAGTAATGGGTCCATACATTACCTTGAGGCTCATCGCTTGTAAAATTCATCAATGAACAAAAGTGTAAAGTGCAATGAAAAAGCTGATGAACAAGCGAGAATAGGTGCGGAACTGCCATTTATAGGCCCGAGTCCTCAATTTGGTTTCACGAAAAAGGACATCACAAATATTTAAAGAAGTTCTTAACATGCAATGAAAAGAGGAGCAGAGAAGCCCTTCAGATGAACAGACCAAAGTACATCCTAAACAAAATGGGACATGATCGAGATACGTCATGCAGATATTGTATGGAAGATAAGGAGACCATGGAGCATGTAATGGCTAAATGTCCTGCCATTGCATACCTACGATTTATCACATTTAGCAGACCTGATATTATTAAGGAACAATACAAGAAACTGAGGTACAGACTACTCAATCCAACTACATCGTAAATCGTAATCGTAAAGGTCTAAAGTAATGCATCGGCCTCTATTGGCTATACATTACTCTCTGAATTATTTGGTAATGTGTTATTGGAATGTGTTATTGGTAAAAGTGTTCTTCAAAAAATATTATTTTTAAAATTTCATTTTGCATATCCGAATACAGAACTAAACCTAAAAAAAACTTTTACATTAGGTTTTTTTTCTCGAATTTTATATAAATATTTTATACAAATTTTAAAATTAAGAATATATAAAAATGCTGACAAGTCTTGGAAATTCTTGACTTTTCTCTTTTAAATGTGAACAAAAATATTTGTAAGAAAAATATTTGAAATTATTGTGTTTTTAATTTGTAACAATATAAAAAACCGCAACAGCTAACAATAAATTATGTGTTTGTTACTAAAGGTAAACAATAAAATTGCTCTATTTTGCATTTCAGAGAAGTTCATATATGAAAACAGCTTTCGTACAAAGGCGGACAACAATTTTAAAATGGTATTTGGTTACAAAAAAGTCTGATAAGTAGGGATAGTGGTTTTCTTTACAACAATTTTCCAAAGAAAAAAACGTTGTTTTTAAAATGTATTTTTTTTTTAAATAAAAAAATGTATTGAAAAATTATCTCACAAAAGGAGTAAACAATTGTATTTTAGGGCCTTTTAAAACATTTCGCCAGAACAGCGTCGATATGCAATTTTTTAAGCAAAAATAAGTTTAATGCCCCCTGATGATAACTGTACAAAAAACAAATTAAACTGATATAAATAGGAATTCAAAACTATTATAACTCAGTTTAACGTATATTGTTCTACAACTTTTAAAATAAATCCTTCATATAAATTTTTATACGCAAAAATTCTTTTGCTATAAAACCCAATTAACTTTGTTCTATTCCAAACTCATTATGTTGTCTTAATGCATTCGTGGTATTTGCAAGTTATATAAATAAACGACCCTGAAATCTAAAGCAAGTTTTCTGATTCTTTGTATAATAAAAAAAAAATTAAAATCCTTTTATAACGATAAAAATATCTCCTTTTAGAATAAAAACACAAACTAAAACTAGTTTTGGTGTTCACCAAATAACTATTACTTTTTTTGTTTTGTTTTTAAAAATAAGAACTTTTATTAATATTGACCGCATAAGAAAAATAAACTGACTAGAATTTAAATACACGCTAATAAAGACAAAACAAACTTGTCTACATATCGTAGGTACATTTTCTATAGAGCTGCAGTGTTTTCCCATTCCCTACTCTTCTACATAGAATTCTTTTACTGTTGGGTGAAGTAGTTA
The DNA here is from genome assembly GCA_949748255.1 of Eustalomyia histrio. Lineage (NCBI taxonomy): Eukaryota > Metazoa > Arthropoda > Insecta > Diptera > Anthomyiidae > Eustalomyia > Eustalomyia histrio. Next base: position 4,966,236 of record OX456523.1, read on the forward strand.
AGTACATTTTAAGGGATTCCTTTTTTCAGCAATACTAGTTAAACAGGATTTGAGTGATAGGACAGTGTGAGTTGATGCATGCAGTTTTTATGTTTTAGATTTTGTTCATAGTTATTCTTGTTTTAATAAAAATTATTACCTTAACAAAATAGGCATATGTTAAACTGATGGCAATTGTGGGAAATGGTGAACTCATAAGCGGATAATCTCTTGTTCTGGGATCTGATTTATTATCCATGACATCTCGCCAGCCATCATAAATTGCTTTTATATAGTACTGTAAAAATATAAAAAAAAAGAAATAAATGAATAAAATTAATATAAATAAATATATATATATATATATATATATATATATATATATGTAAGTATATAAAGTATTTGCTTTTTAATATCAATCAACAAATAAATAATGTAAATGCAATTAAGTCTGAATCTTATTAAAGTAAATAAGATTCTACAGTGAAAGAAAAAGCTTCATTTTATTTATGAAATGATTTATAGTATTTCATCCAAACTAAATTTTCATAGTATTAATGAAGAATTTCTTAATAGAATTTGTTTCATAAATATTCATGAAATTGTTACATTAAAGGAAAACTTGAGGGTGTAGTTATAATAAATACGTTCGTATTTAAATTAATATGTCAACAACATTTTAGATTTTGTTTTGGTATTTTAAAAAGAAGAAGAAACATATTTAAATTAAATAGAAACCTGGACTACAGTTTTCGTATGTATTGCCAAAAGAATGAGTTGGCCAAAAAGTATTTAATTCTCAAGACTATAATTCGCTTTCACGAATTTTTTAGTACTCTCTTAGAACACGAACATAGTTTGGCGTTTTTTTGTGAGTTTTGGCTGCAACTTTTTAGCGGTGCTGCCATATAACCAATTTCAACTATTTTTTTTTGCCGTTTTTTGGGATGCTAGAGATTATTTCATAAAAAAATGTTTTTTTATTTTATTCATGTATTTTGTCAGATTTTTCATATAAAAATATAATATTTGTTCAATATACTATTTATTTTTACTAAAATTAGACATGTATAATAAAGTGAAAAAAATACAACCAAAATTGGCAATTGTGTTAAAAAATAGTTACGAGTTCAAAAATAACGTTGTGACATGAAAAGTATTAAAGTGGTACACACCAGGGAACTGCAAAATCAACTTTTTTCTTGATTTAATCATACACAAAAATTCTTGTTCACTTTTAATAATTCAACAAAATTCACTGTAGAATAAAATCAGCATCATGTTACTGAACACTGTTAAGTGATTACATTTGCATAAAACATAAACGACAGATGATTCACACTGATTCCAATTACGCGTTCAGTAACATGATGTTGATTTTATTCTACAGTGAATTTTGTTGAATTATTAAAAGTGAACAAGAATTTTTGTGTATGATTAAATCAAGAAAAAAGTTGATTTTGCAATTCTCTGGTACACACATTGACCAACTCTGTCTATTCATATCTATTATTTTCCATTTCTATGGTAAAACTATATAATAAAGAAAATAAATATTGTATTAATTGTTGCAACATATAACTAGAAAACCTATAAAAAATGCAATAATTTGAAAAAAAAAAAAATGTTTTCATGAAAAAACTGGTTAAACAGTTAAGAATCCCAAAAACTTGGATAATAAATTACACTGTTTATTTGGCAGCACTGCATACACCAAATTTAATGATTTTCAACACTTAAGCAACTTTGAAAATGTTGGCCTCTCTTTTAAAAATGTTGCCGCTGAACTCTGTACCATGTTGAATTTCTGGTAGTGTGTGAAAAACACTCTAACACTCTATTGTAAGTTATATACATTTTGAGTTGGCGTACAGGCGTTCGCGGACGGCACGGCAATTACGCGCCGCTATGCATGAAGAACTGTTAGTTTATATGAGCACATTTTTCTTTCCAAGCGTTGTGCCCAATTTGTCGTGCCCATTATTAAGGATGGCACGCACATTTATATATTGTTAATTTTTAAAAAATCGATTCACATTTCCATTTGTTAACTGAACTAATTGTATTGTATTTTTGTGTAATTTAAAGAAATCAAATACACCACAAAAATATTGCAAAGAATATAATCACAAGTGCAATAATGCCATGATGGCTGTATTTCACTTCTCCGTTGGAAATAAAGCCATATGGCATTATTTCTCAATGCTGTGTGAAATAAGATCATATAACTTTATTACATGGCACCTATTATAATATCTAAAATTTGTTTGCAAATATTGTGCCATATATTACACAGTGCAGCATTTTTAAGGTCATCGTGTGGTTCCTCCTTCATACCCGTTTTTTTTTAAGTATATATCGAAACTAAAAAAAACCTGCAAAGGACTTGGCCAGATTACATCGAATTTTTTTTTTATGGACACCCTAAGTTTTTGTACCCAAACACGATTTTTTTAAAAAAGGAAAATTTTTATGGAATCCATATATCATAAACCGTTCGGAATTTTGTTTTTATGTCTTTGGCAAAGTTGTAGATCCAAACCAAAGCAAAAAAATTCTCATATGGACCGACCCAAAAAAATTGCATCCACTGCATCAAAATTGCAAAAAATTGGGAAAAAATGCTATTTTTTCATGATAATATGGAAATATATATATAATAAATATAATAAATATATTCATTTTTTCAAAAACATATCAGCATTACAACAATAAAATGTTTAAATAGTAAATTTGAAAACAAGTAACAACAAAAACGGCATTAACCTATATAGTCTTTCTTTGTCGAAACGACAAACATTGGCTATGCAAAATAAGTGTGAGCAAAAAGATGTGCTTTCTAGGGTTAAGGAATGTTCGTATTAAGATGACATGTACTAGAGAGTTGTTTATATTGTTGTTAGATATAATTTAGCTGAAGAAAGATTTCTTAAATTCCCAGTATTTAAGCCATTTCAGGACAAAATCATGAAAAAATCATAAAAAAATAGCATTTTTTCCCAATTTTTTGCAATTTTGATGCAGTGGATGCAATTTTTTTGGGTCGGTCCATGTGAGAATTTTTTTGCTTTGGTTTGGATCTACAACTTTGCCAAAGACATAAAAACAAAATTCCGAACGGTTTATGATATATGGATTCCATAAAAATTTTCCTTTTTTAAAAAAATCATGTTTGGGTGCAAAAACTTAGGGTGTCCATAAAAAAAAATTTCGATGTAATCTGGCCAAGTCCGTTGCGGATTTTTTTTAGTTTCGATATACACTTCAAAAAAAACCGGGTACGAAAGAGGAACCAATTTATGTGTTGCACTGTGTTATTATATCTTATAACATATCAAAAAATATTTCTTATATTGGAATATATATTAAACCATATATAATTGTATCTCATACTATATTAAAAAATATTTTTGATAATGTTCCATATATTATTATATCTCAAATATTAAATAGCATATATAATTATAAAAGGTTCTGTATTAGTCATATATAAGTATATATGGTTCTGTATTGGTCATATATTAGTATATTTAGTGTTACATAGAATTTTATATGATATAATACAGGGTGGCGCAAAAATAACCTTCCGATGTTTTTTGGCTGTAATTTAAAAAAAAATGAAAAACTTTGATTCTTCTTGTGGATTATTTTTATTTGGTCTTTTAATTTTTTTTTACATCAAGTCGAGAATATGATGTCATGTAAATGGCCGCCGCCACAGTTGGTTGTCATTTGAGCCCTTTTTATGGCATTTTCCATCACTTTGGCCAAAACTTCCGGCGATAGGTCCTCACATTCTGGACGGATATTGTCTTTAAGAGCTGCAAGCGTCTGAGGCTTGTTGACATAAACCCGCGACTTCAAAAAGCTCCACAAAAAGAAGTCTGGAGCGGTCAAATCAGGCGATCTTGCTGGCCAGTGCAAATCGCCAAAACGGGAGATTAGGCGCCCGGGAAATGCATCCTTTAGCATATCGGTTGTGGCACGTGCAGTGTGTGGCATTGCACCGTCCTGTTGGAACCACATGTTTCCCAATCCCAATTCATCAAGTTGCGGTAAAAAGAACTCGTTGATCATTGCTCTGTAGCGCTCACCATTCACAGTAACCGTTTGGCCCGCGACGTCTTCGAAGAAAAAAGGTCCGATGACTCCTCCAGCGAAAACAGCATACCATACAGTCACTTTGAGATGGTGTAATGGCTCTTCGTGGGTTACACGCGGATTTTCAGTGCCCCAGAAGCGAAAATTTTGCTTATTTACGTACCCGCTAAGATGGAAATGGGCCTCATCACTCATAATTATTTTTGATAAAAAATCATCTTCATTATTGCTCAAATAAATAGTCACCAATATTCCGCGTTCTGGAGCAATGTGGCGTAACATTGTTTATTAACGTGTATTTCGCATGTGTTTACTACACAAATGCATTTAAAATTGTAAACTGCAGACAAATTTGTTAAAAAAAACAGAATATTTCAATTTGTGGGTGAAAATGTGAATGCATCTCGAAATTCACAAAACTGGTTGGAAAAATAACGAACAACGACAAATTAGAAAAATCTCGTTTTTGGGGTACTTGGAATTATATTTTTCAAATTTAAATAAATTTTTTTTATGTGCTAACCCAGAAAAGCGACATATACCACTAAATTCAGTGAACATACTCGAATTAGGTTTACCCGCTAAGTGCCATGCTTGTTGGGGTTCGCAACTATACAGTGTATTTAATAAATGATTTTAAAATATTCTAATTACATATTTTATTATATTAACTAAGTAAATTTGCATAATTAATCAATTTGCACTATTGCAATGGAACTTTTTTCATTAATTTATTTAATTTTATAATTTAATAAATCTTAAATATTATTAAACTCTTAGAAACAAATTGACTCAGCAGAATATTTTATTTTTGATAGAAAAAACATTTCCTGTTTATAATTTATGATGCCAATTTGGCGTTTTTCTTGTCAGATCTAGCGATTTAAAATTGTCTCTAGCGGAAATTTTGATTTGTTTTATCAGTCGTGTTATCATTTTTAAAGCCAGTTGTAGATATTATATATTTCACATACTTTATTCTTTTTTTTTGTAAAAAATTTTATAAAAAATATTTATTTCGAGAAGAAAAATATATGTTCATACAAACAGATTTATTGTGACAACCAAATTTCTTGCCAACTGAATGGTTTGGTTGCAGCACACTATTTTTGTGATTGTCAAATGTATCCTGTCCCAACCGCCATGCTGGTGTCAAGAAATTCGGTTATCGCATTGAATCTGTTTTCTTTATGCATATGTGTATAAATGATGCCTCTAAAGATTAAATTAAATACAAATTCGAACCCATTATCTGACGCTAAATTATATTTTCATTATTTAAAAATTTTGAACTTTAAAGAAAATAATACTGTGCTTTAATTACCATTTTTTTTGATAATCTAGAGATCATATTGCTAAAACCTTTTTCAACTGTTAATAAAGCTAGTGATTGTCTAACGATTTTTGGCTCTAATCTACAAATTTTTATTAAAAATAGTTGGCATCAGTATTTTTATAAATCAAAATTATTTATGTTACTTTAAATGTAAGACAGTTAAAATACGTTTATCAACACAACAAAATTAAAGAGAGTGTGTATGTATAACAGTTTTTATATGAGTTAAACTCTCTTACTGGAGAGTTGAGGTGTCTACCTTTATATTATTACTTTTTTTTTTTTTATTCAACATTCGTAACGGAACAATGAATTAATTTTGTTACTGTTGCGAGTTGTAGGTATTAGCGGGTAGTTGTTAAATTATTTGTATTTAATTTGCCTACAGTGCGTATGATTATTATTATTTTTGTTTATTTGACATTGTTTATAGATTTGTTGTATGTCTGTTTGATGTGTTGTCAAAACTTGCTGTAGAAAAATTGCTAGAAAATGTTAAAAATTAAAAAAATTTTCAAATGGTTTTTCTGATTTATTTTCCAAATATTTTTCGATGTATTAAATAAAATATATTTAATCATCAGTTGAAATTCGTTTTAATACTGGAACAATATGATTTAAAAAAACTTAATATTTTTGTTGTTGTGAGCGAAAGTAATCCCAAATTGAATTTCTACAAAGTTTTAAAGATTTTGGGGTTGAGAGCATTTTTAAAGAAATGCCTAAAAAAATCTTAAAGAAAAAAAACTTGCCCTGGTTATGTGTATTAAATACTTCCATAGAAGGTAATGATAGATAGATTCCATAGATAGATATAGATTAGATATTTTTCCATATATGTATTTCATTGATATGTATTTCATTGTCACCCTAATGATTATATTTGCATTTATAATTAAATGAATTTAAATATTTGTTATTTTGTTTAGTAAGGTTGAGTTTAAGAAGAAGAATAAATGTTTTTCTGTAAAAATTGTAAACACTCTTAAATTAGTTTCTGCCTTTGTGTTATTTTGTTTGTGACGATTGATTTAAAAGAATTTTAAATATTCATTTTAGTTAAATTCTAGATGTTTTGCCATGTACGAAATATTAAAAAACAAACTACAAAATGTGCCAAATATTTTTTAAAAATATAAATCGATGAAAATCTTTATAAATGATAATCATTAACAGATGATTTTTATAAGATTATTTTTTAAAAGTCTAAGTAAGACAAGTGTTACTGTTTGTTCCATAAAGGCCAGTATTTTGATCACAACAACAAAAACAATTGCCTTAAAACTGTTATAAAAACCTTAAAATTCACAAATTTTTACAGCCTTTGTCATAGCAAAGCCAAATTTAAATTTTTCGCTAAATTTAGAGGCGAAAAAATTTCATCACAATTTCACAACAATTCTAAGCAAGTGAAAAATCATATCGGATATATAGTGTTTAGCAACTTTTTTTTGGCAAAAATACTGCAATCCAGTAAAAAAAAATGCACTCAAAAAATTCCTTAGTTGATTATAACAAATATTTTAACTATCTTAGAGGTGAAATACTCCTTACTAATATATATTTAAATTGATTTGAAAGGGGCAAAAATAAATTTAATTAAAAGTTAACATTTTTTTTAAGTTTTTGCTGCTATGTATAAAGAGAAAAATCTTAAGATTTTGAAGGTATTTTTAACTAATATTATTTTAAAACCTTGTTTACTAAAAGTTTTGGTTTTAAAGCAAGTGGTTTTTTCTTTGGAAAATTTTAATTATAAAAACTAATAATTTTTTTTGTTTTATAAAGCTCAAAATATAATTTTTTTAAAATCATTAAAAATATATTTTTTTTATATATATTTAAAATAACAGTTTTTTTTATGTAAACAACTTACTGTGCTTGATTGCAAAAAAGGTGTAAAATATTAAACAAATTCCACAAACCAGGAAAATACCCGAACCTAAACTTTCCGATTTTATTGAAATTTAGATATTCGATATAAAATAAGATCGAACTGTCTTGGCTTTTGACCCACTTTGGAAATATAAAGGGTTAAAAATGGGTTCTTAAATGAGTGTTTTTCGGTGATTCAGCTGTTTTAAATATTTTTATTTATTTTTTTATTTTTTTTTTTATTTATTTTATTTTTTTATTGTAAGTTTTTTCCGCACTATTTTGCAGAAATTTCGGGTACTTTATATGAGGAAGTATACTCCCTGCGGGAAAAGGTCCTATCCGAGGATACGTCACGTAACCGGTTCATTGTGATAGGTACCGGTCACGGCACTGGTTTTTTTATATGAAAAAGACCGGCCACTTTAACATGAACTTGCCCTCTGTGACATGCCACGGGACTGGTCTGAAGGATACTGGCACAGAACTAACCCCAAAGAACATATCATGAACCAACGCAAAAGAACATGTGATTTTTTAACCGGTCATGTGGAAGGACTTTAGGAACCGGTCCTCTTATCACCTATCTCGTGACATATATTTTAGGAACCGGTCCAGTTTTCACCTATCACGGGACAGGCGCCAATTCCTAACTGACCCATTTTTCTCGCAGGGCTACTATGGTTACCAATTTCACATATTTTTTCTTTTTTTAGCACTCGTTCTTTTTTGGATTTTCAGGAATTTCTCACAAAACTCTTATGACACTTTTTGAGACAACTTGACAACCCTTTGCCTAAACATAGAAATTATATATATCCAACTTTCTCATTTGACAAATATATTATTTTAATATAGTTTTTATATGGAATTTGTAACGTTTCCGAAACGCTACCGAACAAGAATGTACCCAAAGTTGTCCGAATCCCTTTCCCCAAATTTAGCCCCCTTTATACCCGAAGTGACCAAAAAGTGAAATAGGCTGTTCTTAGATTTCCTTTTTCTATCACAAGTATTTGGGTTGGGGTATTTTTCTTAAGTGGAGTACACACTTAAAATATAATTGATAATTTTTTTTGAAAAACGAAAATTGCTTTTATGTATACTAGCTCGATAACCGCGTAATTTATATTTGTATTTTGTGTTTGAATTTTTGTACGTTTGTAGTAAAAAGTGATTTGGAAACATAAGCTTTAGCTCGGAATTCCATTGGCTACGTAGGTGTGAGTAATAAATTACACTAGGCACAGATAGCGTTCATCTTAACCCAATAAATCAACGTGATTTAGTTCTCATGTAGCTTTTTCCACTTAAGTTGTAAGTAAAATGCAGGTATTTACAATTAACACTATATAAGAGGCGAATATTAAATGTTCGGCCAATATTAAATTTTGTTTAAGGTGTTTTAATTGTGGTGAACAAATTTATTTTTTCAGTTCAGTTAAAAATAAAAGAATATACATTTATTTTTTAAAATAATATTTATTTTAACTTTTTTATACATTTGTTCAAATTGATTTACTGTCATTTAACGATTTTTTCAGTTTCATTTATTTCTTCTATTTGTTTGAATATTATTAAAATTAATTATGTAACAAATTTAAAATTTGTTTGGTGTGTTTATAGACTGTGTGAGTATACTTTTTGTAGATTAAAAAACAAACAAAAATACAAAAAACGAAAACAATTTTAAATAAATGAATAAATCAGTTATTTTTTACGGAATTGGTAGGAAAAATCTTAACATTTATTTTTAACTTAATTAATCATTTGTTTTTACAGTTGTTTAAACAATATTTAAAAACAAATAACAAAAACAATTTTATTTATTGAAAAGTAAGTAGATGGGTTTTTAAATGAAATAAAAGTTTTGTTTTTTTTCGAATTTTATATCTATATCTACAACTACATATTAAGAAAACTACTATCCCCACCCACACTCAGAAAAAAAAGTTAGTAGAAAAATTTGTTATCGATTTTCAATCCCACTTTAGTATTTTTGTACTGATTTTTAGTAAAAAAATTATAATTTAGCAAATCTTTTTGTTATTTACATTTTACAAATTTCAGAGTTTTTACAGAATATTTACAAATTTTTGTCATAATTCATTTTACAAATTTTTGAAAACCGATTTACTAAAATTAGCAAAAAAAAAAATACAAATTTTATAAAAGTGAGTATTGAAGGAAATGTTATTTATAATAATTAAAACTTATACATACAAACTTAAATTGCCCTAAAATGTTACATAGGTTTAAAAAAGGGATCGGAAGTGAAGATACCGACTCATGTTTAAAAATAGGACATCCACTTAAAATAGCACTAAAAAGTTTTCTTAGTTCTAAAAATCAGCCCTAAAATTAATCAAAATTTAACCTTAAAAGTAAAAAAAAAAATTGACTTAAATATTTTTTAAAACAGAAATTACCAAATTAAAACAAAATAATAAATTCGTTTATGTTTTAACAATTTTGAAAAATTCGTATGCCTTTGATTTTTTTTTTTTCATTTTTTATAAAACATCTTTTAAAACATATAATCAAAATTTTTGATGCTCGATAAAAAAATAAATCTTAAACTTTGTACTAATATTAATAACATTTAGTAATTTTTTTTGCTGATTTCAGCAAACAGATTTTAAATTCCACTTTACAAAAAGTCTACTCAAATTTAGTAGCGGCTACTAATTTTTTCTACTAATTTCATTGCACTAAACGTCAGCAGACATGTGTTGCTAAGATTAGCAAAAATACCGCTGGGCTCAAATTTTCAGTTGGTGAGTGCACTTAACTTTTCTTTAATATTTCTAAGCAAATACAATTTGAAAATTTGGGTCCGCCTTTGTACGAAAGCTGTATTCGTATATGGACTTTGCCGGAACGCAAAATAGAGCAATTATATTGCTCTACCTTTACTTACAAACACATAATGTTTTTAATATTTTATCAAATTAAAAATACAAAAATTTCAAATATTTTTTTTCAAAAATATTTTTGTTTAGATTTAAAAGAGAAAAGCCAATAATGTCTAAGACTTGGCAGCATTTTTATAAATACATTCTCAATTTGTACGTAACTATATCTATAACTACTTAGCAAGTCTATATCTACTAAAATTTGTATGAAATACTTATATAAAATTCGAAAAGAAAAACAAACCTATAACTTCTTTTAAATGGCATTTTCTGTTATTTTTACTTATAAACCTATTTTAAGTGTAGCAAAACTATTTTAAATGATTTTGTGGTTTTAAATAATATATTTGATATTTTAATTAATAAAATATTTAAATACAACACATTTGTGTTTTAAAACTATTACAAGTGTATACGATCAATCACCTGTTTCATCACTGTGGTTTAGATAATTAAAAATCAAAAAAATTATATAAATTGAGGCGTAGTGTTTAATGAAAAATGATAATATATTTTTATAATTTCTACATAAATGCTTATTTATATTGCAAAAACTTTTATAGTTTTTGTTTATATGTAATACAATACAAGCTACTACTACAATCTCAAAAAAAAAAATATATTCAACCACCTCCCGTAGATTAAAAAATATAAATAACATTTATTTTAAATTATGTACTTATTATTTACCGGTTTATAAACTATAGTATTAACAGTAAATTGCAATAGAATGTTTTATTGATAATCGTTTAAAAAACGACTTTACTTCCAGCAGCCAACAACTTCTTTGGAACATTAATTGATTGCTTAATATTTGAAATTAAAATAAGCAACCAACCACATTATTATTTTAATAGATTAAAATAAATTGATGTAAAAAAAATGTTATTATTTTGTACTTGTACTAGTAGTTGTTCTTTGTTTTAAATTACAAAAAAATAAAAAAATAAAATCATATAAATAAAATTTCAAGGTAATTACAGTAATTTCAGATAATGCTTGTTGTTTTCATAATAATTTAGTTAATAGGAAACTACAGTAAAGTGAAAATAATTTCACTTTTTAAGCTAAAATTTTGAAAATATTTTGAAACATCTGCATCTATGTTGTTTTTGGACCATGTTCTTTAGCACGCATGGGTGTGTGTGTGTGTGTGTTAAAAGACACTACATGTCCGCATTTTTTTACACATGACTAATACATATTTATATAACGTAATTTATGTAGTTATTTTAAATCTTACCAAACACAAATTGTGCTGATGTCTTTTAACCAAAACAAATAAAAAATTATTTAATTTTGTTGGTTGTTTGTATTTTTGGTGGTTAGTAAATACTTGAAACATTAAAAAAACAACAACAACAACAGCAACTATAAAATATATATAAAACACGCCTGTCATGTGAAAGAAAAAAAAATTAATGAAATAAAATTACTTACATATGTACAAAAACACTATACATACATTAATTACATAGATTTTGTGTATTTTCTACAAATAGAAAATACTTAAAATATGCATGATTGTTATATGAACGAACAAAAATAATCTCAACCTTCTATTATACTATAAATTAAAAGTATATACTGCTTCCGTTTTCTCCCAAAACATTTAAAAATTTCAAAAAAAAAAAGGTTTCACTTAGCGGAAATATATCTAATCTACATACATATTTAGAAATGAGAAAATTAATTTAATTCCTATTTAATGTCATCACAAAGTAATGAAATTAAATAATTGTGATATGTGAGATGAATCTTTATACGGTTCAAGATCAAAAAAATGTTTCTTCATTCAATTGAAACGAAAAATTATAATTTTTGTAATATTAAAAAGTATACTGAAAAAGTTACTAGAAACTTGGGAAATGGACTGGAATGCAATTTCTGGCCTGATACAATTTTTATCAACATTTTCCGCCTCTTATGGTGTTAATTGTAAATTTAACTCACAACTGATATGGAAAAAAGTTGTATGAGAAATTATCTATGTTGATTTATTGAGTTAAGATAAAATTTAGTTATTACCTCTAAGCTTTTAGTATTCTCCTTTATTACGAATATATGCCTAATTAACCCTCTAATGCCCAAGACTGCTTCGCATCTTAAGTATTTTTTTGATTAAATAACAATATTTTATTAAAGAAATTGTATTATATCGATAGAAAATATAATAAAGTACTTTCTTCAAACATGTGTTCTGCCTTGAGCGTCTTTATAGCTAGAAGGATGTAAAGTCAAACCTTCTTAAATTTGGAAAAATTAAATTTTTAAAGCAGAAAAAAATATTTAAAAAATCGTCAAAAATATATTTACAATCTTTTAAATATTATTGATGATAGAAAACCTAGTCTGGGGTCCCAACTTGTAAAATGAGAAATTATTTTTGTTCCAGGACACACAGGCTACCGTCAGGACAAGTTTTAAAAAATATCTCTCTAACTCCAAAACTAGCTAAGAGATTTTTTCTTTAAATCAAGCACAGCTGATGTGCTCGGAGAGTAGTAAGCAAATTTAATTTTATCAAAATTAATTGATGTTTAGTGTCAATCTCACCAATTTTTGGTACATAATTTATTTTATTAAAAGAGTTATTGATAGCGAAAACTGATATTCTTTGATTATTGGATTTATTGATTCGTCTTCAAACTTTATTGTGCTATATCGCCCAAATAATGCGATAAATCAAAAATTTTCAGTTTGTCATTCCGTTTGTAACATTTCGAAATATAGGTTTAAGACCCCCTAAAGTATATATATTCGTGATTCTTATGCAATTTTAAGTCGATGTAGCGATGTCCGTCCGTCTGTCTGTCTGTTGAAATGGCGATCACAACCCGAAGACGCAATCGGGGTGCCTATTTTTACCACGATTATTGAACATTTTTCCGAGCAGTTTGCTATTGAAAATGAGCAAAATCGGTCCAGCGGCTCAAAAGTTATGAGTGAAAATGTGAAGGCACCTCTAAATTTTCCATACAAATTGGTACAACTTTTCTGTATCTATTTTTTTTTTTTCTGTTAAGCTTTGTTGGTTTTTCGTTTCATTCCATAAAATCTATTTTTTGTTTTTGTAACCAAAGAAATTTATATATAAAGAAAGAGCAAAATGCATAATTGCTTTAGTGCCGCTACTTTTGAATAGGTGGCGCAGAATCACATTAAAAGAATACCCTGTCCCATGGCAAGGTCGATATAGCCTTGGATTAGGCTTTCAATTAAATTATTTACTAAAAATATTAACTACATACTTCAAATTCTAATGCATTTAGATGTTACTAGTAGACATTACATAATTCTAAAGTCATTTTTTCAAATGTTTGACGTAATAAAACCATTTGTTTCACATTTTTATGTCAAAAAAAGAAATTTTCATAGAGGAAAATAGTATTTTTTTTAATTCCATTTTTATTTGTTTTTTTTTTTTTGGAGAATTGAGGGATTGGCAAATGTATATTTATGTTAATTTTTTCTTTCATATAAAAATACACATGAATAAAGTGCAATATTGTGCTCTTAAACATCTAAATGAATATTGATTTAAAAAATTAAGGTATAATATGCACATAAAACATATATTTTTCATAGTTTTTGGCAAATATGCGTTTATGTTACGAAGAAAATAGAAAATCAATAATACTCTACTGCATATTGTAGCACAATATGGCTAATGGAGATTAGCTCTGCAGCAGACTATGCCTAATGGAGGGAATGCACCTTCTGATGGGCCATCTATTAACAAATAGTTACAACTCATGTTCTTTCTTTAACAAATAAATTTCTGTGTTTATACAAACACACTTTAATTTTTTAAAGAAAGAACATTCGTTGCACGTATTTATATGTGGTGCATCAGAAAGTGAATTCTCTCCATTAGGCACATTCTGCTGCAGAGCTAGTCCCCATTAGCTAGTAACAAAATTGAGTATTTGACAAAAACTATGCTTTAAAATGTTTTTTTTGTGCATTCCATGGTTAAAAAAACTAGTGAAAATGTAAAAGTGCCTCTAAATTGCCCATACAAATTTATTACAATTTCATAACGACTGGTACATAACAAATGTTCTGAAATTTTTTTCACCAGTCGCTTAGCAGTAAGTATTCTGTATTTTTCACCACTAAAATTTCTTTTCACCACAAAAAATTTTTTCACCTCAACAAAATTTTTTTCACCTCTAAATTCTTTTCACATCTAAAAAAGTTTTTCACCTCTAAATTCTTTTCACATCTAAAAAAGTTTTTCACCTCAAAAAATTGTTTCTCCTACATAATTTTACTTTAAAAGTTTTTTTTATATTATTTGTAACAAAAACAGTAGAGAACATCTTTTAGGATATTGGTGGAGGGTATTCAAAGATTCGGCACAGCCGAATTTAGCCTTTTTTTCTTTGTTTTTGTTTATCTTTGCTGTTAATGCAAGTTTTAAAACATATTAAATAAAAGTATTTTATGCCCTTATTCCAGCGTGGTATTCGAGAACACTTGTGAAAAAAAAAATCTAATCAACTTGTAATTTCAAATTAATTGCAATTATTTTATTATATTTTAATAATTATGTTTTATAAAATACTTGTATTACTAGTTTTTGTTTGTTTTGTTGTACATTCCTTTATATTTTGTTTATTTTATAATAATTTCTATAAAATTAATTATTTACTATACAAGTGACTACAATTTACAGCCGGCTTCTCAACCGTTAAATATAAATTACGTATAAATTAAAAACAACTCGAGAATATTTGTTTTTATTTTTCTCTCTCTTACATTAATTGACGTAAAATTGAATTTTATATGTATATAAAATTATTAAGATTTCAATGAACTTCATGTTTTAAACAATTATACGTATTTTCATTTTTTCTTTTTGTTGTATTAATATGATGATTAATTGAGTTATAAAAACTAGTACTAAATGGAAAATTACTGTAATTATTTGTTAAAATGAATTTTAATTAATTGGATCATATTTAATTTGATTATTTTTTAATTTTTGTAACTTTGGCACGTCTGGGCGGCAGGATAACTTATTACGGCTTTAGAAATACGTTTCCACTAAGATTTTGGAATTTCAAAATGTTTATTTCTATTTCGGAATCGTTCAAATGGTGATTGTGCCGAGTTCAAGTTGGGGCATTGTGCCGACCAATATGGGAGTAGAACTCAATTCTTAACTATGAACACTTTGACCAACCTCGATGTATGTTTTCGGGTCATTATCTTGTTGAAACATTCATCGAAGTGGCATTTTCCACTCAGCAGGTGGAATCATTTTCGCTTCAAGAATGTTTTTGTACATAAACAGGCTTAGTTACCCATCAATTTTGTGGAAAGGTCTAACTCCATTAGATAATCTCAGTGAATCAACCAGTACCAACAACTTTTAGAAACTAACATTTAAAATTCATGCACATAATATTTAACACTATTAAGAAGACTAAACTTTAAAAATGTATCGTTATTTTAAAGAAATTTTTGTTATTTCCATCATTTTTAAATTTGTTGCTTTTGTTTTGAACATTATCCTTTTGAATTTTAGGTTCTTTTTGATTTTATGTGATGCTAATTTGAATAAGTAAACTTTCATTTTCTATGATGATCGCTTATAAACTTGCATAAAAAAAATTTTTAACAAAATCAAATTTATAAAATATTGCAATTTAAAGTTAGATTTAGTTGCTTATGTTTTGCACATTACCATATTTTTGACTACGTTGCTTTTCTTCCAAAATATTTTAATTCAAAATAAGCCATCAAAATATATTTAACAGAGAAAACAAATTCATTATAACAACCGAATTTCCGAATGGTTTGGTTAGATCCACCGATTTATATTTGTTTGTCTCAATTGAAATTCGGTTAATGCAAAAGAATTTCGGTTAAAACCAAATATTTCAATTGTATCAGGAAAAAATTTAGTTGTAACAACTAAATAATTCGGTTGCTGCAACCAAAATATTCAGTTGGCAAGAAATTCGGTTGTCACGATGAATCTGTTTTTTCTGTGTAGTTTTTGTGGTGTAATGAAAAAGACAAACATTTCAACAAGGTTTTGTTTTAATCAAAATTAAATATTTAATATTAAATATTCATTAAATATGTGAATATGAACTGTCCCAAGAAACATTTTTACGGACTCTCCGACACGTACGGATTCATGAATCCGTTTCTACTACACTTTAATGGACCTTAAATACGTATCCGTTAAATCATGTACGTAAACGGAACATTAATTTTCGAAAACAGTACGTTTTGACTCCGTTTTGGTGCATCCGTTTCTGTATCATCAAATACGGACTTCTTCGAATTTCATTAGTTTTTTTTTCCGTTGCTTTTGAATTCGTTTCGGTGTCAAAAACGAATAATTGAAACATGTGTGTGATCATTAAACGGGTCGCGCGCTAAAGTTTAAAAAAACAGATACACCGAAAGTAAATTTTATAAATTTAATTTGAGGTAAATATTTATGAAATTTAAAAGAAGTTTTACGGTGATGTGCGCAAATTTATGCAATTTTGCAAATAAAAATATTGTCTGCCAATTCATAATAGATTTAAAAAAAAAAAAAATGTGCAAGATTGCGTTGTATGCTACATCATTTCGTAAACGCCACTAATTAAACCAAAATTAAAATATTGTTTTATTTTTTCATGATATTCAATGGGCCATAACCGCAGTGATGGATAGAGATATTTCATTTTTTCATTTTTAAAAGTTTTATTTTATTTTATTACATATCTATATAAATAAATTTAAAGAAAAAAGAACTATAATTTGTTATTCAAAATTAAAAAATTTAGGCATTTACATAAATCAGTTTTTTGTTGAAAAAACGGTAGGACAACTGATCCGTAAACGGACAACTCCGTTTTTCATCCGATATATCCGGTCCGTAAACGGTCCGTCATTGACATACTTTTGACGGACAACTCCGTTTTTCATCCGATATATCAGGTCAGTAAACGGTCCGTCATTGACGGTTTTTAAACGGATTCGAATCAGTTTCGATGTTCCTTAAAATCCGTTTTCTGGTCCGTATACGGATCCAGAAAACGGTACGTAAATGGAATTGAATTCCGTTAATGACGGACCGAAAACGATACGTAAACGGAACGTATTGTTTGTTGGAGTGAATCTGAATGCCCTGATTCGAAACAGAACAAATTTTAAAAATGTTGTTTAATTCCAATTTTGTATTAATGAGGAATACAATAAACAAACTAATATTATACTTCACAATTAAAAATACAATTTAATATAAAAATAGTTAGCACCAGAATTCGACTGACAACAAATTCGTTGGTCAAATTAATTTTTAAAATTAATTGGAAATATTTTTAAGACTTTAAATTTTTAATTGAAGTTTATATTTTATAGTTATAGTTATAGTTGATCTTTTTAATACTTATATGTATGAAAATGTATTTTAAGTCTGGTTCGAGATCATAGAATTTTTATTTTTATATATATTTTTATTTTTTTATATTTTATAAAAGATAAAAGATCAACTATAAAATATAAAATATAAACTGTACTATTAAAATATAACTTGGCACGGTTAAAAAAAAATTTTCTATGATCTCGAACCAGACTAAAAATACATTTTCATACATACATTTTTATTTTTTTTTTTTTTTGTCTTTAAGACAAATTTTTACATTATGATTTATAATTTGAAAATTCTTTGAAAATTACAACTCCCCCCCCAAAAAAAAAAAAAACGGTAATGACAAATAAAAATTTAAAGTTTAATGATTATTTTGAGCTTTACAAATTTTTAAATAGTAAAAAAATCATTTTAACACTCAACAACTTAGAAATAAAATAAAACATTATTGTTATAATATTTCATATGTGATGACTGCTGGTATTTTGTATTTAGGTTTTGTGTTTTTTTTTTTTTTTTTGTTAAATAAAACGCGTGTAAATTTGTTTTGTTAAATTGAACACAACTAATTTAACAGCAGACAAAAAAAGGGGGTCACTAAGTGATTAAATAAAATTAGTAATTGTTAATAAATAACTAAAATTAGTTACACAAAATAAATAAACAGAAATAGAAAAAAAAATTAAAATCATTAATAATAAAAGATTTCAAAATTGACATATTTTAATATTTAAATTAAATATGTACCCAGAAGTGGAAACATTAGCAGTTGGACTGGTAACCTCGTCAATGGGTGCTTTGGATTCAAATTTATTGGCAAAAAAATATCTAAAAATAGTTCTCTATCTTATTTGTACGAGTAATCATTAACTGTGGAAAAGTAATTTCGCATATCCCTTTTACTTTGAGTTCAAACCATGAGTTACTGTGGGTTCAGAATGAGGCTAACTATGACCTGTCCGCTGAGGTTGAAAGTGTGACACTATCTCTAGCGCTGAGCCTCAGCATTTTTTCCATCTCTTACATTTATAAATGTTACTATTATAAAGTAACATTTATAATGCATTTCCATATACATGTTTTGCTCGTGTTTTGGTACATATTTTCCCATATATTTTTATGCGAGCAAAACATTTGCAAAACAACTCAAACAACGTGTTCAATTTCAAAACATATTAAATATGGGTTTTTAAGCTGAAAGTCCATTCCTTAAACCCATATTAAAATTTATTCCTAGTTTCCTCAGGTACATATATGAATTAATAGAAAATTTCAAAGAATAAAAACTAGATTTTCTGTAAAACGTAAATTTGCAAATTTATATTTCGAAGTATGTAGCTAACTTTTAAATTCATTATAAACCTCATTAAATCTATCAGAATTTATTAGTCGCATGTCCGATACATTTTAATTGTTAAGTACAAAAAATTTAATTTATATTTCTCAAATGATTAAGACAAAAGTATAAATATAATTTACTTTTTCTATTAATCAGCATGATTTTGTCAAAATTTTAAATTTGAATAACAAATTATTATTGTTAATACCGGTTTGGGAATGGAAATAGCATCAATCTGTTTATTTACTACATTTCTTTCTTACAATACACACAAATATATTTAATTTATTTTATTTTTGTATGTTTAAAAATAAAATTCTAGAAGATGTTTATTGGGTCTGCCAAAATTTATAAACACCTGATAATTTATGACTTAAGGGTAAATAACTCATCCAAAAAAAAAAAAAGAAAATAACCATCTCACAGCTAATCACTAATCATTGTTAACTCTATACAAATTTAGAATTCATAAATATTCTTAAGTACAATGCTTTGGTTATTTTGAGATAAGTTAGCAGGCATGATTGATTAATCAAAACTTGTTTGCATGAAACTTATTAAAAATTATAATTTTTTTTTAAAAACAAAATCATAAAATCATGATTTTTAATTATTTGTTATTTATTTTTAAAAACAATTTTTTTATGGAAAATTTGAGTTGCAAAGTTACTAATTAACCGCTAATGGTTACAATTCTTTTAAGTTAAATAGTTAAAAAAATATCTTGAAACGGATTAAACTTTTTACTTTAAATACGATTCACTAGACCATAATTTGACTAAAAAATATATTGTGGTATATAATTGGTTGTATATCAAAACAATACCAGCTATACATAGAATAAAATTACAAAATTCTGTTTGTAATATTGAACATCTATGTATGTAAATTCAAAAAAATATATCTTAACAAGGCACCAACAATGGAATTTGAAAATACGAAAAACTTTTTGTTATTTTTTTGTAACTTCAATTTTTATTTTCTAAAAATTTTTTTATGAAAAATAACAATTTACAAACAATTCAAACAACAAATTGTTAGAAATCGAATGTGAATTTTAACAAATATTTTTATTTAATTAAAATTTTGTGATACTTTTTTCTGTGTAGTCAGTCATTAGTTAGAATTAGGGTTATTCATTTGATATTCTAGGATTTTTTTTTAATCTTAAAAATAAATATAAAATGATTAAGTCGTAAGACTTAAGAAACAAACTTGAGGTAAGAAAACTCTAGATTTTAAACGAAAAACTTAAGAAACATAATTTAAAATATCTTCAATCTAAAGACTTAAGTCACAGACATACTAACAAAGCTTTTAAAAAATCAAAAGACTTCAGAAATGTTTTTTTTTGTTTTTGTTCAAGAATTTTATATATAAAATTCAAAAAATAACAAAAGTTAGTAATGACTTCAAAGTAATTAAATTTGGTTATAAATGACTTTCAAAACTAAATTCATCCATAGGATTGTATAGTAACATGCAATATACATGAAAATTCTTAGTCTACTTGCAAGCAGACTAAAATTGTGAAATAATTGTTTAGGGAGGGTTGATACTTTAGCAAAAAAATAATACAATTTTTATATTTTATTTCGATCAAGAGTTCTTTTCTCTATGTACTTGAAAAATTGAATAAAAAAATTCTTAAAAATAAATTGCATTATGTTTTGTAAAAAGTGTTTAAAATAGTAAAGAATAAAATAAAACTTTAAACTTCAAGCGCATTTTTATCACAACCAGCCAAGATTGGTTATCTGACTTCGATCCCTTTTTTCCCTAGTTCTTATTGTGGTTCATTTTTAAATTTAGTGTAGTTAATTTTAAATCTAATAGCTAAGTACTTTTTATTGTAATAATATTTAAACTTTTGGCAAAAATAATAAATCTTTGATTTATGGCTTTATTTAAGCGATATAGCACAATAAAGGTTGAAGACGAATCAAGAAATCCAATAATCAAATAATATCAATTTTCGCTATAAATAACACTTTCAATAAAATAAAATTATGTACGTAAAATTTTTACGATTTTAAGACTATTTTTGCTTTTTTTAAATTGCGAAATTGAACGAGATTGACACTAAATATCAATTAATTTTGACAATATTAAATTTAATTACTACTAATCCGAGCATTTCAGATGTGCTAAATTAAAAAAAAAATCTTTAAGCTTTGCTACACTCAGAAAAAAAGTTTGTAGAAAAATTTGTAAACGGTTTTCAATCCCAGTTTACTATTTTTGTACTGATTTTTAGTAAAAAAAATTTTTATTTAACAAATCTTTTTGCTATTTACATTTTACAAATTACAGAAATTTTACAGAATATTTACAAATTTTTATTGTTAATTTCAGAAATCATTTTACAAATTTTTGAAAACCGATTTGCTAAAATTAGCAAAAAAATGTACTAGTTTTATAAAAGTGGATGTTATTTCTAATTAAAACTTACATCTACAAACTTAAATTGCCCTAAAATGTTACATAGATTAAAAAAGGGATCGGAAGTGAATAACCGACTCATGTCCGAAAATAGAACATCCACTTAAAATAGCACTAAAAGGCTTTTTTTGTTTTAAAAATCAGCCCTAAAAACAATTAAAATTTGACCTTTAAAGTAAAAAAAAAAATTGACTAAAAAGGTTTTAAAACAGAAATTACCAAATTAAAACAAATAAATTTTGATTTTGTTTAATTTTGTCTAAAATATTTTTTGAAAAAATAAATCAAATAAAAAAATTTTGATGCTTATCGCGCATATAAAAATATATTTGAAATTTTGTAATAATATAACTAATATTTAGTAATTTATTTTACTGATTTTAGCAAACAGATTTTAAATTCCACTTTTCGAAAAGTTTACTAAAATTTAGTAGCATCATCTAATTTGAACTACAAATTTCATTGTACTACATGTCAGCAGACAAAAGATCGGTATCTTTTTTTTAAGGCTCAAATTTCTCGTAATAACAGCTAATTTTTTAGTGTAAATATACAGGGTGGTCCAAATTTTAAATTTGAATCGGCTACAAAAAAAAGTACTGATTATTTTTTCAAATTTCTGGGTTATTGGAAAGGTTGAACTTTTTTATTTAAGAATAGAACACAATATCATTCATATGACTACCACGACTGGCTCGACAGTACCTCATTCGATCAACCAAGTTTTTCAGTACGGTTTCGGCTCGAATCTTATTGAAACAAAGTTAAACATTCCCAATGAAACCAGATATTTGAAAAAAATTATCGGTACTTTTTTTTATAGCCGATTCAAATTTAAAATTTCAAATGACTCACCCTATATTTTTGACGATTTTTTAAATATTTTTTTTTTTGTTATAAAAAGTTAATTTTTCCAAATTTACGAAAGTTTGACTTTACATCATCCTCTCTTTAAAGTCGCTCATTTCAGAAAAAATGTTTAAAGGCGAACAAAGTAGTTTATCATGTTTTCTATCGATACCCAGCAAAAATGAAGCTGCCAAAGAAGCAATAAAAGCATCACTACTATGGCAAAGGCATCACTTCTTTTCTGATGGTTTCATCGATGAATTTAACATTAGCGTGTCATAGGATGGAAGTATTCAAATGTAGCTACCAGCATTACTCATATTTTACTCTAAGGAAGCAATGATTATACAATGATTAGGTATTCTGATGCATGAGTGAAAAATGTTCATATACTTTGTAATATTTAAGCTTTGATGAAAATTTAATTCATAAGAATGCAGAAAAATAAGTTTAAAGAAGCTAAATTTATGCATTGATATACAAATTCTCTTTATTAAAACAAATAAATAATTCTGCATTAGTGAAAAAGCATTTTTGAAACATTTTTCAAAAATTTTAATGAATTTTTAGACAAATTTTAAAATATTTTTGAATAATTCAATTTTGTACAATTTGAAAACATTTTTAGGCGATTTTAAAACATTTTTGAACAATTTTAAATAATTTTTGCACAATTTTAAAACATTTTTGGGCAATTTGAAATAATTTTTACACAATTTTAAAATTATTTTGGTAAATTCTGAATTAAAACTGAAAATGGTGTAGTGTTAAATAATAAACATAATGCAAAAATGCACAGATCGCGTCGTCATAAATATTTAAGGCTGAACAAATGCAAATGACAGGCCAACTAGTTTCAATTAAATGTCAAACAAAATCTGTTTATCTTGATTTTTCAAAACTTTTATAAAAATTGCAAACCTGCATAAATTCTAACCCTCATGAAATTTTAAACTAAAATATAAAAAATGATTTAAAAAAAAATTAAAAAAGTTCATCAGAACTATTTTCTCAATTTGAATAAATGTTTAAGATTCAAAAAATGAACGATACCCTATAACTTATGCTTTAGAAGTAATGAAGAGTGATATTTTAAGATATGCATCGGGTTTACATCCAGATCACTGCATTTCAAATATAAACACATGAATGCTTTTGGAAGTGCCTTAGAATAACACCAAAAAATCATAAAAGAATGTCAGCTGAAGTTTAGGAAGTAATGAAAGAAGTTATAGTCACAGAATGACTACCATTTATTTTTGTTGGGTATAATATAATTTCTTTAATGAAACATTGTTATTTTATCAAACTAATTTTAACCCTTAAATGCATAGTGAAGTCATTTGGCAAAAAATCGTATTTTTCATTAAAAAAACCACCTTTGTGACACAGTAACGTAATTTTGTGCATTGGAACCCCTTGTATATACACTAGGGCGTACCATCTTACAGGCAAAAAAAAAAAAAGTTCACTATATACCATCGGTGCAAGGCCATTTTAAAATTTTTTTTTATTTTTTTGCCGAACGTAGGGGTCGCCCTTTTAAGTTTTTCGTAATATCTACAGTCCGATCTTAAAGTGTGATATATCGATTTTTTTTTCGGGGAGACCAATTATTGCTCTAAGGTCTATTGACCTCAAGTGTTCCGTTCTAGTTCCTTTGGTACGGTCTACACTATTATAATATTTTTGTCAAACTGGTTTTGTTTCTATTCGTTCAATAATAAAACTTATAAAAAAATTGTTATAAAGTGTAAATAATTCTGGATTACACTTTTTTAGCCAAACCCTATTTTTCAATAAAAATCACTTTTTTGTTTGTTAATGTTAACTATTTGTTTGTATTTTTCTCGGAAAATACATGTATCCAGTATTTATATATAAAAAATGGGTTAAAAGGCCAAATCATGTATTAGCGGCCTTGGTCATTAAAGGGTTAAAAATTACAATTAAAAAGAAAATCAAACATTTGTATTGTAATTAATTAAAAATATTCTAAATTTGTTTATCTACAATAATATTATTAACAAAAATCTATAGATAAACACAATACAAGTTAACAATTAATATCTTTTAACCAGTTTCACGATTTATACAAAAATACAATATTATTTATCGTGTGACACAATCACCTGCCAAATTGACAAGAGTACAACAATCAGATCTCAAAATTCACAGTAACCAACAATTTATGTACATTCATTCAACGTACATTATGAATAATGATGATAATGATGACAATAGAGATTATGAGGCCGTGTTATAGCTGCTGAAGAAGAGGTGCCAGATGCTGTTTATTTTATGGTGTAAACAATTTTTCAAAAACTATACTTGTGTATAACAACAACAACAACAACATAAACTCAAAACCCATGAATAAAGAGAAATATACATAAACATGAATACGAGTACTACAATGTGATCGCAAGGCCATTGCAAGTAGCTTACCAAATATGATTGTTTTATTTTAAAAATCTAAAATACTATTTTTATATTCGCGAGTTGTATTATTTATTTTAGAAAAATATGTTTTTTTTTTTTGTTAGCTTAATCTAATTTTTAAATTTATGAATTTTTAAATTTTGCCAAAAAAAAACAAAAAACAGGTTCGTGTTAACAATCGAATTTGTTGTCAATCGCATAGCAAAGATTTTTTCGGTTATGACTAATTGTTTAAAGGCAACCGTAATTCTGTTGTCACAGACAAATTATTGATGTCTAAATTGGTTTTCTGTTGTGACAATAAAAAAATTCGGTTACCACAACCAAACAAATATGGTTGCCAACACGAATCTTTTTTTTTCAGTGTTATACAGTGTCCTGCAAAACTAAGCAAACAGCAAAATTTTGTTTAGGTTTTACCAATTTATATTTGTTTAAGGAAAAATGTTAAGACAAAACCTATATTTATTTTTAATATAAAGATTGTCATTTATTTTTCTTTAAATAGTTAATTAAAATTCCTTAAAAAAATATTAGGAATATTCACATTACCTCAACGCAAAACTAAGGGCACACATGTTGTTTATATGGAATAACGCTAAGCCAAAGTCAGTTGTATTGTGCAAGGCTAATGACAGAGTGGCTCTAAAAGAGATGTTATATACTGCGCTAAAGACCACCGCTAGTGTTTTCTTATGGGCTCGCTTGAAAAATTTCAGAGTGAAAGCGAAGCAGGTTTTGTAATAGTTTTTAGAATCTAATCGCTTCTAGCTTAGCTTCGCTTGTAGCGGCCACTCTGACATTAGCCTAAGCAGCATCGTAATTAGCACGAAAAACATAAATTAATTGGACAAATCGGTAAAATAGTGTTCCGGAATCGTTTTACGGTGAGAAAAATAATTTAACGCAAAGTAAACGGAAACCCAATCGAAAATAAGCCAATAGGTGATCGGGCATCAAAGTTGACTGACAAATATAATCGATATATAAAGATTACCGTTGGGAAAAAGTACATTCACAAACGTCACAAAAATTGCCGATAAACTCAAAAAGTACCAAAACACAAAAGTTTCACATGTTCTAAGATGTTTAGCTACTCAGGGTGAAATGTGCCCCATATAGGCCCCAAGAAAAAAAGACACTTGTAAACAAAGTAAGCAGACGCATGCGCATATATTTTACAAAAACATTTTTAAATTAACCCTCATAATTCTGGATCAAAGTGATTTTAACAATTGGCGTTTATAATTGTGGCGTAGAAAAGTTAAAGCTTTGAATTCAAAAAATACGGTAAAGACTGTAAAACATGGAGATGGAGGTGTTATGTTACGGGGCTGCAAGCCGTATAGATATTAAAAAAAAAAGGAGAGTGGGTATAAAACGGGCTTAGCTGACAACTACAAGTGAAAATGTGAAGGTACCTCTGTATTTTCCATACAAATTGGTATATTTTAGTACAAATTCATAGGAAAGCAAAATATTTTCACTTATTTTTTCAACAGTCGCTTTGAATTAAATAATATTTTATATTCACCTCAAAAAATTTTTTTCACCACTAAAATTGTTTTTCACTACAAAAAAATTTTTTAACCTTAAAAAAAAATTTTTCACCTCAAAATTTATTTTCCACCACAAATTTTTTTTCACATCTAAAAAAGTTTTCACCTCAAAAATTTTTTTTCACCTCCATAATTTTGCTTATAAAATTTCTAACATAATTTGTATCAAACTCAGTAAACATTTTTTAAAATATTAGTGGAGAGTATTCAAAGATTCGGCTTAGCCGAATTTAAGCTTTTTTTTTACTTGTTTCTTAATTAGACTGAATTAAAATACTATATTTTATTTATGCATTATTAAGAATTTTTCTGTTTTTTTTAAATAAAAGAAAACTTGAAAATATGTTGCCGTGTCCTTAGTTTTTGAGGGCCACTGTATTTATGTGAGTTACGGCATATTAGAGAGAGCTTTGTGAAAAATTATCTTAATATTTAATACAGACAGAATGATTACATTTGAATTAAATTAAAATCTAAAGCTTGTCTGCTAACACCCCAGCAAAACTACACATTACCAAATAATGTGTAAGGTAATGTATAGCCAAAGGGGTCAATGCAATACTTTACATCTTACTTCATTGATTAATTTTACAGGCGATTAGCCTTATGAAGGCATTACTTTAGAGGTGATAAAATAAGTGGTTACTTAAATGGTTACGTGGATGGGAAAAGTAATGTGTCTAAAAATAGATTTTCTTTAAAAAAAAATTTTATTAAAAAAATGATTACAAAAATTTCAAACGTTATTTAATATAACGTGGTCATGATGTGATTCGAACCTGGAAACTCTGGTTGCCAGCCGAGAACTGTACCCACTGAGCTATCGACGCATAAAATATTTGATTGCTTTGAATATAAAATAAAAGTTGCGATTCGTATTTTCGTTCGTGATGTGGAAACGTACATGCATTCCAAAAAAAGATTTTCTTTAATATTTTAATTATTTATTATATTACGTTTAAAAATCATGCAATACGTTATCAATGATCGGTAACTCATTACTTTATGCGTGCAAATAATCCCAAAGGTAACGAAATATCATTACAAGGTAATGCATGAGTAATGTAACGTTTTGATGGGTCTGTTATAAAGACAGGCTTTAATGGCTTTTCTGTAGTATTCTCTGTAAAGTTTTCTTATTTTTTTATCAAAAATTAGTTGTGGGAAAAATGTGTATAATACGTTCCCAGCAAAAATAAATCGAAGTGATTCTTAAAGAATTAATTTTTCATTGATTCTAAAGTATCGTTTATTTCTGATTTTTCTCTTCTAAGGCAGTTCTTTTTCACAACTTATAAATATTTGATTTTGATGAAATTTAACACTTTCAAATATATGACGCTAAGGAAAGTAAAAAGTTATTGTAGTAAAAATTACAAGAATTTCGAATAGGGATATATAAGGCCCGATTGCTGAATTTCCGTTTAAAATTTAACGAACAGTAAAACGTAAACTTTACCCAGCAAAAATGAATGGAAGTGTTTTTTAAGGAATTAATTTTTCATTGATTGCAAAGCATCGTTTAATTCTGATTTTCCTCTTCTAAGGCAGTTATTTTTCACAACCTACAAAAATTTTATTTTTATTGAAATTTAACACTTTTCAAATCTATGACGGGTATCTTATTTTAAAAACAACCAAAGTTAAACATTAATAATAGATATGTCTATGTAAACTTGACATTTATATTTATGGTTTAAGTTTAAGTGATTTGTTTTCATCTTTAACTCACAATTTAACAGATTTTAAATTCAATAAAATTCCTAAAATCGTAGTTATTATTGCTACGAAAGGCAAAAAATTATTGTACTAAAAAAATTGCAAGAATTTCGAATAAATTAATTAAATAAGGCCCGATTACTGAATTTCCCGTTATAATTTAACCAACAGTCAAATTCAAACATTATATCGGAAAGAACAACATATGTGCCATTTAAATTCTCAGGTCGAAGCTAACGGAAGATTGAAAAAAATGAGGCTAAGGCCCGATTACTGATGTCCTGTTAAAATCTAAATTTCAAATTTGTTTCGAAACATCAAAAGATCTCATTATTCACTAAACCATAAGAAAGGCTTTAGAAGCAATGAAAAAGGAACATAAAAGAAAACTTCCACCCTATGACACCCCTATGTAAAAATCATTGGTTCCTATCCATATTTTCACAACACCGGAATCAAAATCACTGCTTCTTTTTCTCTTCTTTTGCTACTTTATTTTTTTTTTTTTTTTGCTATGTTGTTTTAAGCATTTTAAAACTTTGAGCAAGTAGATAATAATTTTAATTTTTTTATAAAAAACACTACTTGAACTAAGACCTAAGCCACCCCTATGTTGGGACACCCTAATGAAGGTGTATTCATACAAATTCATTGTGAATGTTGACTAACATGTGAAGTACCACTTAAAAGGAGATTAATAATTTCATTTAAATGCTATTATTTAAATTTTATATAACACCACACCTAAAGGTATAAAAATAATTAATTTGAAACGGTGTATTAATTTCAAATGATCAGTTATTGATAAAAAAAAAAAAAAATCATCAAAACAATGCATCATTGTGATCATGAG
Organism: Eustalomyia histrio; assembly: GCA_949748255.1. Lineage (NCBI taxonomy): Eukaryota > Metazoa > Arthropoda > Insecta > Diptera > Anthomyiidae > Eustalomyia > Eustalomyia histrio. Next base: position 4,995,029 of record OX456523.1, read on the forward strand.
TTGATGATGGCAGTTTATTGCCGATTTTATACGAGTATTATAAACTTGATAAACAATGAATTAGTTTTATTTTTCTTAAGCGGAAGTCAATATTTTTGATAGATTTAACCTTCATAAAGCTGCTAACAGAGTGATGCTCATCTTTGGGAATTTCAATTCAAATTTCACAACGCATTTAAATTATTTGACATTTTTGTTGTTGTTGTTGTCAAGCGTCTATGTAAGTAATTGTTGTGGCATATATTTCACTTTTTTTGTTGTATTTTTTTAAATAATAAAATCATCATATAGAAATAAATTTATATTATGGTCATTTTTGTACATTTAACACTACTTTTTTAACCTAAACATATAATTGATATTTCAACACTTTTACTTTCATTTGGTTAACAATAGCCGCAAAACTTCACAAACCAAAAAATCAGCAAAGTTGTTTAAATATACTCGTATTTTATTTATAAATGACTCTGTATATTTATGTCAAATCTTAAGCACCTCAAACTGAGAAGAAATAAAAAAAAAACCAAGACACAAAACACCTAAAACATCATACATGAACAAGTAATAAATAATACAAAAAAAAAAATGCTGCAATCTATTACCAACTATGCAAACCATGTCATGATGGAAGCTTTTGTTGAAAACTTAAAGTACAATAATATATATATAAAAAAAAAAATTGGGGAGAAGCAGTTAAAAAAAACACCAAACTGATCCAAAACTAAGCCAACGAACGAGTTTTATAATTTTCTATAGTAAACCATGATTTGTTGATGATTTAGTAATTTTTCATTTATTACATATTATGAATAGGTTTTTTTTATAAACCAAAAAATAAAAAAACTACTCTGTACCACAACTCCACATGGCTGGTGGATGCTGTAATCATTAAGATTTTACACACCAGTATCAAATAACCAAGCAACCGCCTCTAGGAGTCTGGTAAAGCAACAAACAACAGCAATCAACAACAAAAACAGCATAGTGCACTACCCCACCAATCATTTATAGGTCAAGTTGAATTCAATTGATTTTCAAATGATGGCGGGCTTTCTGGAAGTATGTTGTCTATTAGTCTGTCTGTATTGCTGTTGTTTTTATTGTTGGTTATATGTTGTTAACTTGGTGTTGTTTCTTGTTTTATTTTCAATTTTATGTTTAAAGTTTAAACTTTTAGTTTCATTGTAAATGTTGTTGTTGTTGTTTTGTTTACATTTGATACAAACATCAATATGTTGCTGATAATAATGTCGATGATGATGTTTTGTTTTTTATTTTTTTATTACACTTAAAATAACCAATTTAACAAGTTATTTAAAGGGCTTCTGCTGCTGTTTGAGGTAGACAAGTTTTGACCGCTTTAATTGTTGCTTATGCAACAAACCTTCATAATATTTATTTTTTATTTCTTTTTTTTTTCATTCAAATTTTAACTTCCATTCAATTAAATATTTTTTTTTTAAATAATTGCATTTTGTCTGTTGAACCTGTTTTCTTCAAACATTATTCTAAATATTATTAATGGATTTCCGCAAAAAATGTATTTTATATTAATGTTGGCAAGCGATACCTTTTTAATACCGTTATCCGTTTTAAAACCCCTTTCAAAATACCGCTATGCCAAAACTTCCAGCATCGTACCGGTATTGAATTGATTTTTAACAAAATCAGTTTTTTTACATTTTTAGCAAAAAAACAAAAAAAAAAAATATTTTTAATGTGAAATATTAATTAAAAATTGTGAATTAATTAAACTTAATTGATTTTTGTTAATAAAAATTCATATTGCTAACTTTACATACCATTAATTTTTTATACGAGTCGGCAAAATAGTGTTTTTTTTTACACAGAGAGAATTTAATTGGACGAGTTTTTATGAAATTTTTCAGTAAACAAATGATATTTTCTTCAGTAACAAATGAATATAATAGAAAACGTCTCACAAATTTATTGAAAGTAATAAAACCTATACATTAAGTGTATAAAATTTTTAAAAAATAAAATGAAATTTTTCAGACAATTTTATAAAAATTTTATTTGAAAGTAAAGTCTCAATGCACGAATTCTCGCATATTGATATTTCGGTATCGGTTATAAAATACCGTTACCCATAGCAATACCGAAACAAATAAAAAATTAATACTGATACCAATAGCGTTATTCGGTTTGGTTGCTAACCTTGGTTTGTATAGATTACTGAGATGTTTTCTTCCGCAAAAAAAAATTTATTTTTTGCAATGTTAATTTCAGAAAATAATTACAATTATCACGCTATAAAAAACTTTCATTTAATCATACTCTTTGTTGTTATCAAAAAAAGCTGAATGAGTATTTTTCTTATAATACAAATAACTTCTCGAAAAATTATTCCAAAGTTTCTTAAAAAATATCAAAAATGTTTTAGAACCCAAGTAAAACTTGCATTCGTTCCACAACTAGTTCTTTTAAGCCAAAACTAGTTCTTAATTGGCACCCACTTAAAACATTTATATGTTTATACTGATATGTGTTCAATTATACGAGGGCGGATCAATAAGTCTGCGGCTTTTCGAACTTCCCTCGTAGATTTTTTAAAAATAGAAAAAAGTGAATTTCGAGTGCTCGTTGTGGTCGTTGTGGTCGCACAAGTAAAAATGACGCTGAACGTTCTGGACGGCCAATTGAGGTCAATACACCCGAGAATGTCGAAAAAGTCCACGATATGGTTTTGGAAGAGTAAAATTGCGTGAGATTGTTGATGATCAGTTGGATTAAATAAAGCTGTCTACAAGATGGGTACCGCCTTTGCTCTCAATTGACCATAAATGTAATAGTGTAACGTGTGTAATCTTAGTGGGAAAATTCCATGAATTGGGCTAAGAATTGGTACCTCATCCGGCATATTCTCCGGACTTAGCCCCCAGTGACTATTTCATATTTCCAAACCTAAAGAAATGGCTCGGTGGAAAGAAATATAGCTCCAACGATGAAATTATTGATCAAACAAATGCCTTTTTTATGGACCTCGAAAAATCCTATTTTTTGGAAGGGATACAAAAATTGAGAAACGTTGGACGTGTATTGAGCTAAAAGGAGATCATGTTGAAAAAAAAAACATTTTTTTTTTTGCAAAAAACTGTGTTTCTTTCAAAAAGTGATGGACTTATTGATCCACCCTCGTACCTCAAATATTATAAATATTAGTTCTTTAATTCATTTAATATTGTTTTATCTCTGCATTACATGTTAGATGGCGCTACCAGTTTTTTGACAATGGACCAGGACTCAGGACGATTTTACAAAAAAAAAAAAACAAGTAAAAAAGGTTTAAATTCGGCTGTGACGAATCTTTGAATACCCTTCACCAATATCCAAAAAAATGTTCTACTGTTTTTGATACAAATAATATAAAGAACTTTTGAAGTAAATTTATGGAGGTGAAAAACTTTTTTGAATGTGAAAACAAATTTTGTGGTGGAAAAAAAATTTGAAGTGAAAAAATTTGTTGAGGTGAAAAATATTTGAGGTGAACATTAAATATTATTTAATTCTAGAGCGCCCCGGTAGGCTAGTTGGTAGCGTGCTAGTTTACCAGTGCGGGGGTCGTGGGTTCGATTCCCACCAGAGGCTCCGGTCTGTTTTCGCTACAACGAGCCGAAGGCCTTCGTTGCTAGTGCTCGGTTAGGGTATTAACATATAATTTGTAATTATATGTTAAATAATATAAATAAATATTTAATTCTAAGCTGGTGAAAAAACAAGTGTAAATATTTTACTTGCCAGTCGCTACTATAAAATTGTACTAAAATACACCAATTTGTATGGAAAATTTAGAGATGGCTTCACGTTTTCACTCATAACCCATTAATCTAGATAGTAATCACTACCCCCGCTTGCGTCTTCGCATTGTGATCGTAATTTCAACAGACAGACGGAAATCGCTAAATGGACTTAAAATTGCATAAGGGTCTTAGACCTATATTTCGACATGACCCTCACCATTTATGCTGGAGGGTTAAAAAAAAATAATATAAAACACAATTATTTCTTTATGTTGATATTATTGGACATTAAACACTGTCAAATTCAAATAAATTAAGTCCAAAAAATAAAAATAATAATAAGGAAATAACTCCCAAAAATTTTCTCTACAAAATGGGACTTATCCAAAATAAAATAATAAAATAATTTTCAATGAAATTTTGTTGGGAGTTATTTCATTTAATTTCTTACATTGGGAGTTATTTCTTTTATTTCATTATGAAATAAGAACCAAATATTGGGAATTATTTAACTTTTTTGCTTGGGAGTTATTTCATTTTAATTGATGCTTTTTTCATTGGGAGTTATTACATTGCGACATATTTCATGTTGGAGTTATTTCATGGCTCCTAAAAATTAAACTTGACAAAATTACATTAAAGAGAATTTTAAACTAACTTTAAAAAACGCCCAGTTGCCTACTATCTTTATTCCTTAACCTCAGTTAGTTCCAAAAACCAGTTGCTAGTACACATGGGACTAACTAATTGATGCTTTTTATTAGTATTAGTTTTTATTAGTACTGTAATAAAATAATTTTGATTACCATTTTTCAAATTAATGATTGTGATTTTGAGGGTTCGATTTCATTGATTGTTAATTATTTTATTACAAAAACTTATTATAATTGAAATTTAAGCTTTAGGAAAAACGTAAAAATTAAGTAAAATTGCTGAACTAAGTAACAATGGTTAAATATATTTAAAACGATAAAAATTACTATAATTCAAAATCGCTTCATTATATTTCGTACCCATTGTTTAGTTGCTTAATTTCACACGTTCCTCGTTCCATTCTATTTTTTCCCCTATCGTTCTGATTAGGAACAATGCTTAATTCCTTCTTTCCATTTCATGACATCGACAAAAAATTATGTATTTTAACTTTATCGGAATGTTTTGAGTCTTATATTATTTTAAGACAAAAGTAATTACTAATTGTTGTTCATAGGAACGATACTTTTATTGCCTGAGCTAAATTGAAGGATTTTGATTGTTTTCTGATTGGAATTCGTAAATTGTTATAAACTTTTTTGTAAGAATAAAATACAAAGAGTTTTTATTTTGCAAAAAACAAAAACTTGCAACAATTACTGCTGCTTCTATTTTCAGCATGATAAAGTTTAAATTCCAAATTGAATTTGATGAAATGTGTGTATTAAAAACAACTATTGACTGGTTATTTGATATTTTGTTAGCAAATGAGTGAGTAATTGCAACAAAGCTGTAGTTTAATGTTGGCCAAAACTATCATTACCGATTTTGTTGAAGTTTTACGCGCACATTTGATTTGATTGCCACATGCAACAATGAATGGTTTATATGTATGTGTATGTATAAAGCCGGTTGTTTGAAGTCTAAAATAATTCAAACACTCATAAGAAGCAAGAAATAGAAAAGAAAAAAGCTTTAAGAAGTTGAAAACAGCGTTATAAAAAAAAAATCAACTACTATTTGGCAAGTGAGTGGTTTCTATTTAGTTAATGGTAGAGGTGGCAGTAAGCAAAATTTAGTTTAATAACAAAAAAATTATAATCATACGACACATAATAAACTTTTATAGACAGATGTCCAAGACGTTCGGACCGGCTTGATGCCACCGCCGATTTTTTTTTTCAATCTCAAGTCGCTAGCCATCTGTGCCGTTATATTAGCCAGCCAACTAAAAAAAATAGTTTTAGATGTTGTTGGTTTTTTTTAAAGAGTATTAATATGTGACTTTTATAATACTTTTTAACATAAAACTGGGTTTAAAGAATGATATTACAACTGAAAAGAATCGAACAATTTTGGATTAATATTCAATCAAGAATTTTCCCTTTAGATGCAAATTAAAATCGCAAGATGTAACGACAAATTCCCCAATAGAGCAATACGTTATACAGGGTACACATTCTGAGTAATCAAAATTGTCATTTGAAGAGTAATTTTTCTTTACTTCACAGCTTCGCTAATCATTCAGAATAGGTACCCAGTACCCCGTTTCTGTATCTGATGCGAAAAATTTTGGCATCGAGAAATTTATAGTCACCCTATAGATAATAAAGTTGATTGTATTTTTTTTTTGAAGCTGTGGCACATTTAATTTTGTAAAATTTATTATTAGATAGAGAAATAACAAGAATACAGCCCCTTATTATCTTCCTTAGATTAATATATATTTAATTGCCTGTGACTCACCCTATAGAAAACAGAAAAGGCTTGTGTTTTACATGTTTTTTGCGAAAATTTTATCCATGCGAGAAATACAGAAACGAGATGCAGGGCCGATATATTTTTATGAAAAACATTGATTGCCGCCGTCGATTAGTTTAAATCGGCTTGGACCTCTAATAGATGGTACTTTTTGCTTTATGTAGCCATTTCTATCTTTTTGTCATTCCATCATTTATACTCATATTCCTTCTCTAAAAGAGAATGTATTAGATCAACACCGCACAGTGAGGCTGAATTAGAATTTTTTGGAAATAATTCAGTCGTTTATTATAGGCTTTTTGCGGGCGTTGTTGTGTAATGTATAGCGCGTTGGACTGTTACACAGAGTGTCGTGGATTCGACCGCCAGTGATGGTAAAATGTATAGTTTTTTTATTCGGTATACCCATATCACTTTCCACCCAGCTGGTAAGAAATGACTAAATAATTTCCAAAATGATATGTATTATTTCGATCTTCAGTCTTGAGATCATAATTTTTCCATCTTAATTATTATCTCGAACCCGAAAAATTATAAATAAAATTATTTCCAAAATAATTTTATTTTTTAATTTTTATTAAAACATTTTTCTTTTATTTTTTATCTTCTTAAATTTTTTCAAGCTCAAAAAATTTAAGATGTTAAAAATATTTCCAAAATATAATCATACCCCACTGTGCGTTAGTACTCTGCTACTACCCATTATTTGAATTGAAGCTTTTGATTTGCACCAATTACTGCTAGTGCATATTAGGCCTTTGCAATTAAAAGCGCGTTATTACTAAATATTTGTTGTTATTTTGTTTAAGTCAGTAAAATTTTGTAATAATGGTGCACTTGTTGTTGCACATGCAACATATTTAATAGTACGAGTATGAGTAGTACCTACTTGTATTATACTAAACCGCATAATTATATTGTTTACAAACATCAGCATCAAAGTCGTTTTACCAGTCCTCCTTTAATTAAAACAATGTTGCTTTTATTGTTATTTGTTATTGTTGTTAATTTTGTTGCTTTAAATCCACTTTTACGGTCAGGTGATTTATGAAAAATAAATTTAAAAATGTAAACAATGTATTTGGCACGAGAGCACCCAACATGTTTAACATTCTAACTTGACCTATATGATGTAAATTTTTAACCCATTTCAGTTGATTTAAAATTAAGGGTATATTTTTAAAACAAATAAGTTGTAAGAACATTATTGTAAGTCTATATCAAATATTTAATGTTTAATTATTACATTTTAAGAGGATTTTTTTTTTATAATCTCTGCTGTTTTGAGAAGAACTGTCTGATTTTTGTGAACTTTGTATATGTTGAAGAGAATGAAGCTACTCTAGAATAAATGAATGTCACAAGAAGGGTATTTTAGAGATCTATCAAAAAATATAAAAAAATTCTTAAACAAAACATTTCTAAAATTTGGCACCCATCTATATCCATCCAATTGAGACTGAACACCTATTTTGCTTACCGTATGTTAATATTCTATTCGACAGTCACAGCTACCTTTTTTTTAGGGGAAAGCAACATTTAGTAAATTATTTCAATAAATTAATATGTTGCTTTCTTTGAATACAGGCGAATTGAAAGTTGGTGGAAGATAAAGGGCTTAAAATATGGCAACACTGTAATTTCGCGAAATAATAAATATTAGAACAGTCGTTGGTCGCTATCTGCTGGATAGTTGGCGAGCATGCTTTGTTGTTCATAGCCCTGTTATATTATTTTACTTCGGTGGGTTTAAGTGCTATGGGAACACTGAAAAAGGACGTTGCGATATGTATGAGAGATAAAACTCATCCATATTATTTTTCTAAATTTATGTTGCCATCGCTGGTGATCGAAACCTTAACACTCTGTGCAACAGTCCAACGCGCTAACCATTACACCACAACGCTTTCAAGATTTCGCGATTCTTAAATATTTGTTGACTTTCCAAGGTGTTGAAAACACAATGTAGGAGAACATTTAAGAATATTTGCAAGTATAAAGAAATTTCTTATGTTTTTTTTAAATTGTTAAAACTTTAGAATTTTATTATTTAATGATTTTCAACCTTTGTTACACTAGTTTACACACATTTTATGCAATGTTTTTTATGTATTTTGCATTAGAGATGTACTCTACAAAGAAAAAATGGTGTATTTAAAGAAATCTATAGATAAATTTCGCTGACATGAAAAGTATCCCAAAATGTTCACTTGTAATATAATGTCAATTAAACCACAAAAAATAATATTTTTGTGGATTTTTTATATTTTTTTTTTTTTGTAAAATATAGGGTGTCCCAAGAAGAACGCAATTTTTTAAATTTTAAATAAAACACAGATATTTAAAAAAAAATCGTGAAACTTAAAAATTAAAAAAAAAAAAAATTTTAAATTGCGTTCTTCTTGGGACACCCTATATAAAAAAAAATAATTTTTGCACGATTTCTTATTTTCGTTCGTTTCTGTCATAGCTGCTCTTAAACCGAATAAGATAAGACTGCCGCAGTCAAAAAGCTTTGAAGAGATTTAAAATAAAAATTTAATTTAAAAAATTTATTTTAATTTAAAAATTTAAGTTTAACTTAAAAATTTAATGTTTTATTTAAAAGTTTATTGTTGTATTTGTTTTTTATTTTATTTTATTTAATTCAACTTCATTTTAATTTATTTTTTATTTATAGATTCCCCCTTTTTTAATTAATGTTTAATAATACTACACAACAATTTCAAACTTTTTCCAAAATTACGGGGTTCCGACGATTGATTCTTGATAAGGAGAGTAAAATTTGACAAGAAATCTGATGAGCAATCATGAATTTGATTGGTTTTTGATGTGTGTTTCGTTTCGGGTTTTGGTGTGTTCTGACATATGTATATAGTCGAATTTTATGGCCCGCCCTTCCCCTTTTTCGAGGTGTTTTTTTTACAATTTGTTAGCGTAATTTGGAGCGTTTTAAGCCGAATAAAACCGACTTCTTGCGTCGTTTTATAACTATGAATGAGACTTGGATCTACCACCATGATCCTAAATTGAAACAAGAACGTTGACAGTGGACTGAAGCTGGTTTTTCAGCTCCAAAGCAGGTGAAGTCACAACGATCAGCAAAGAAGGTTATGGCATCAGTTTTTTGGGATGCAAAAGGAATTTTGTTGATTGATTATCTTCAGAAAGGTAAAACAATCAACTCTGAATATTATTGCAGCCTTTTGGATCAGCTGGATGAAAAAATTCGTGAGAAAAGACCTGGTTTAAAGAAGAAAAAAATCATTTTTCATCAAGACAATGCACCTGCTCACAAACTGCCATTATAAGGGGGAGTTAGAGGGTTAATATGTTCTACAAAAATATTTGTCATACCGTTATCTACAAAGTTGTTAAACATATCCTACAACTCAGATGTAAAGAAAACATAGTTTTATATACCGATGTGCTGAAAGAACCGGACAGAGCTGGGAAACTCTGAAATGAAATTCCGATGTAAACTATCAAAACGCCGACACACGTATATCTTTTTGGTCTCCTTAACAAGAGTCAATCGTCGGAACCCCGTATTTTTTTTTTTTTTTGTGTTGAACTGTGTATCTAATATATCTTTTTTGTTAATATCAACTTATAATGACTGATAATTTAAACGACTTATATTCAATTCTTACATTATCATCATATCAATAAATAAAAATAAATAAATACAAAATTAAATAAATCCACTGTTTGTGATCACTGAAACTTATTATTTAAATTAAGTTAGATTCTGGGAATAAAATACCACTTTCTCGAAAAAAAGCCTTTTTGTTTCGAACTTTTAAAAATTTTTTTTTGTATTTATATTATACACTATTACGTGGTCAGGGTATAATTAGATTGTAGTGATGGTTATAACTACCAAAAGTATAACAGAAGATTTCAAAAAAATCGAATTATATTTAAAAAAATTCCCTGTACACCCAGAAAAAAGATTGGTTGCAATTCGATCAAAACCATTAGCATTTATTTGTGAAGATTTATTTTTTTGGAATAACCTAAAATACATTAATAAAGCAAAAATGTTGTATTGGGAATTAAATCAAAGGGAAAAGAAACGAAAAATCAATCCCATTATTCAAGTATTGGTATTTCCAATTAACTTTAAAAATAAAATTCGTTTCGTAAAAATGAAATTCGTTTAGTATTTGTGTGCGGTGGAAGCAACCATTTATTTAGTAAATATATTAGAACAAATTGGTACAATCTATCAAATTTATTAAAAAATTGTCGATATTAAAAAGTGGTAACTACAAGTACGGTTAATCTGATCAAATATATTTAATTAGGGTTTGAGTAGAAGCAACCGAATTGTGGATTGTATTGATAATAGACGTCACTAATGATTGGTATTGATGAACAAATTTAGTGATAATATTTGTTTTCCTAACAAATTGTTTAAATCCAAAATTAGCCATCGATAATTTATAAGTGTTTGTGGTATAGTGGGTAGAGAGGTAGCTTATTACTCCGAATTTCCAATTTCAAATCTCGAAAAAAGCAAACATTTTTTTAATTAATTTTTCTATAAGCTAGTAAGACCTAAAATTTCCATGTAATTAAATTTCCATTTTATTACAGATTTTCCCGACGTTTCGTCGATTGTATGTAGACTTTTTTAACAAAATAAAATATTCAAAAGTTGAAATGGCAAATATATCAAAGAAAATTGAAATAAGTTGTGGTGCAGTAAGCAAGAGTGTGAACTATGAAACTGATTGCCCAGGTTCGATACCGGAAAAATTTAAAAATAAAATTTTTCTAAAAATAAAATTTTGTGGAACGTAATAATATTTCTGTGGAATATAAATATTAAATTGTATAAATGAATATTGGCTTTCACAACTAAAAATACAATTTAATATTAAGACAGTTGTCGTAACCGCCAGAATTTTTCTGGGTGTATGAACCCAAATTCCCGTTATTTGCTTAAGTAAACTTTTAGCAGCAATTTCGTTCAGATTTATCTGAATATTTTCCACCCCGTTCAAAAAATAAGGATCAGAAGCTTTCCGAATTTTTGACAACTTCCCAAATAATATTTGATGTGCAGTATATTTTATGTGTTATTTGTCACAAGCAAGTTTTTTTTTTTTTTTTTGTTTAAAAATCTAACATTATTTGTTGCATCTCTTTTGGGGTTTAAAAAACATTTTTATTTAATACACAACATATTTTGTATTTTTTTTTATATTATATAAAATTATTACAACATCTTACTAACCCTTTGCTATCATGATTTTTCAAAAATTTTGTGTTTCTGATGTGAAAATATTTTCAATACTTTAATATTTTACAAAAAACAAACTATAAATATAATTTAGTGCCAAGTCATTTAAATTTTTTTAAAATGTTATTTTACTTAAATATATGATTTGCGTAACTTGAAAAATTATTTTGTACATGAAAAATTCAAATCTATAGACATAATAATAATAATAGTTAGACGCCATCTTTGAGGGAAGGAAAATTTATGCTTTGTCACTTAATTCAATGATTTACATTGACTATTGATTTAACAATTTTATTAACAACAAATAAAAATCATATAAAGTTTTTTTAATTATTTCGTATTATAAAATCTACAGCACATAAATGTTAAATGTATTTTTAAGAAATTATTAAGTAAATATTTATAAAAAAAAAAAATTGTTCGCCATTTAAACCCATTACAGTAAATTGTTGAACTGATACTGTTTTTGTTTTTAACACAAATTTTGTTTTTGTTGTATTTGTTGAAAAAGGCCAACGACACTTTAGAATCACGCTAGTATGTTTTTGTTAGTTAAAAAACATTTTATTTACTTTGGTTATAACTGACCTTACTTACACACCCTTGGTAGCAGATTTTTGATCAGTTTTCAATATCTGTGGTTTTTATACCCTACATCATTCCATGGTCAGGGTGTAACGAGTTTGTGCTGTAACTACCAAAAATAACGTAAACAGAACCCAATACCAATCGACTCAGAATCATTTCCTGATTTGATAAAACGATGTCAGTCCGTCCGTCTGTCTGTGTGTAAATGTAAAGCTTGTAATCAAACTACAGGTAGGAAATAGGAAGATATTTGTATGATATTTGGGACTTATTCTTATATTGGCCGAATGATGAGCCCTATTAGAATCCGTGCATATTTAGACCTACATCCCATAGAAATTTTGTGTCGAAATAGAAAGAAAATCCGATCATATTTGAATTTAGTCCCCATATATGTTATACCACATTTCTGATATTTGTTTGAATGCATTTTTTATGTATTTTCATTTGTATGTTTCATATAAGGCCCCTCCCGGAGTTTGAACTGCTTCTCGGAATATGACCGAAATTTAACTTGGAGTAGGGTATCATACATTCAGCATGCCGGATTTTAATTTTTTTATGCAAAGTTTTCAATTGGTGTAAAGTGTTTTTTTTTTAAAGTCAAGTTAAGATGAAGTTAAAATGTGTATGGAATTCTAAATATGGCTTCCGATGAGATTATAAAGGGCTAACTATATTATACTTTTGCTAACTTAAGCTACTGTCAAAAATTAACGAAAAGTTTGTCAAATGCTTAATTAACTTATTGAAGAATTTTGGGTGGCTACAATGTACTTTTTAAACTTAAATACTTACTACACTTAGTTGCAAATATTTGTACTTTTCTTATATTTCCAAAATATATGTATCTTTTCGAAAAATATTATTTAATGTGTTCAATTTAAAAATATTTTACAATTAACAAGTAAATCTATATTAATTTAAATAATTTAAAGAAACAAATGAAAACATAAATAAAAAAGTACTTAAAAATGCAACAGTGCTTGCATCTCAATCGAAAAACAAATACAAAACCCACCCCTTTTGTTATACATGCACTTTTGTTTTTTAACATTTTCATTTAAATTTTCTATAAAAATATTTTCCGCGTACATTGCAATTTGTTTTTTTTTTTTTTCATAAAGTTTTTCTAAAACAAATGATTCCTTAAGTAAAGTGCGGTCAGTTTCGCTGTTTGCTTAAGCAAATGACACTTGACAATATAGTTATACACATTTGATTACATGTATTCGCATATAATATAGTGAGCTCTAAAGATTTGTTTCTACTTTAAATATTTACTTATATATTTATAATTTTTTTTTATCAGGCTCAAGATCATAATTTTTAATGTTACTAACGAATAGTAAACACTAATGTATTTTATTAAATGGAAAAAATTGTAAGGATCAGCGCTAGAGGGAGTGCACACTTTCGACCCGAACGACCAGGTCATCTTCATCCTCCTTCTGAACCACCCAACACAAATAACTCATGGTTTTGAACAGGCATTTATATCACACACTCTAAGGAAAATGACAATGTGAAATTAAATTTTTCATTAGTGAATGATTACCCGTACAAATGAGCTTTTTTCCATCTATTTATAGAATACCCTTTGGCAATCATCCTCGATTCTCGAAGCACAAATTGACAGGGTTGCCATTCCAATTGTTAATGTTTAATTTAATTTCACATTGTCCTGTTCAAAACCATGAGTTATTTGTGTTGGGTGGTTCAGAAGGAGGCTGAAGATGACCTGGTCGTTCGGGTCGAAAGTGTGCACTCCCTCTAGCGCTGATCCTTACAATTTTTTCCATTTAATAAAATAAATTAGTGTTTACTATTCGTTAGTAACATTAAAAATTATGATCTTGAGTCTGATAAAAAAAATTATAAATATATAATTAAAACAGATAGATCAAATAATGTACAAAATTTACATTTAAATATTTACTTTAAATAAAAGTATCAAAACTCTTCAAATATATCCAGCAAAAATATGCTAATGTCAGGTCATAACCACATAGACTACCATGTAATCTTAGGTTACTTTTTACATTACTTCTTACATAAGTTCTTATTTTCATGTTATTGGAAAATAAAGACTTACTAGTAATTTGTTAAATAAGTACCGATTTCGTATTTCTGTTTGTTAAAACAAAATTTAAAAATATCCGCTCTAAAAATTACGGTTTAAGTCTTAAGGATTTTAAAAGATTTGTAAAGTAAAATTAAAATTTTTTAAAATATTGTCGAGGTGAATAAGAAATTTCTGGTGAAAAACGTTTTAAGACGTTAAAACTATTTTTGTGCTGAAAACATTTTGTGTGGTGAATAAAAATTTGATTCACCTAATAAAACATATATTTTTTATATTTTTTCACTTTTATTTTCAAAATATTAAGGAGATATTAAAAACTGATTCATTTGCGAACTATAAGACATTTAAGTAAATATTTATATTGTGAACCATATAATTAATTAAACAAAAACAAGTTAGCGGAAAAATTTGTTTTTGCATTTTGGCAACTTGGTTTACATAAGCCAAACCAATTAATGACACAAATTTATTATGCCTACTATTCAATAGTTTTTAAATGCTAAACTGTCTTAATCAGTTAATTTTAAATTAAATATCAATACACACAATTACTGTTAATTGTTACCGCCATAATTCTCCAAGTGTATACAATATATATAATTGTGAATATCAATTTTTAAGTCTAACAAGAATTAATTTTTTTTAAGTGTACATGCAAAATATCAAAAAAAAAAACAAAATTCGAAAAAATTTGACATCTGCCCTCTTCAATATAAATAATTCATTTATTTATTATGTTTTGTTTGTAATTTCTTTATATTTATGTAAAACAAAATAATTAAAAAAAAAAACAATATAATTAAAAGTGTTTACAAGTTCGAATATTTATAAAGTCAGTTTCGAAGTGACTTACAAAAACAAGCAAGGTTGGCAGGCAATACGGAAAAAATAACCTTAGCATACCATTACGGAAATAATCGAAATACCGTTATCTTTAAAATAGCATAACCGAAAACACTAAAATACCGTTATCCTTAAAATTTCGATACCGAAATAACTAAAATACACAGCCTTCTAGTAAAACTTTGTTAAAGTCTCCTAAATCCAAAAATAGTCAATAAAATTTCATTTTATCGCCTTCGAATTGTGAACCAACTACTAACAATCGAAAATTTTGTCATTTGAATAAAATATTGGCAATAAAAACTTTAATTTTACCTAAAATATTAGTTTTTCCAATGAATTTTAATATAGGGTCCGCCAAATAACTTTTTTTTTTTTAAATGCTTTAAAAAAACTACTGAATATTTTCTCAAATTTCTTTTTTTATTTGAAAGTACAATCCTTCCGGTTAATAATGGAAAATAATTTCATTCAAATGGCTGCCTCGGCTGGCCATGCAGTAGCCTACACGATCGGTTCAATTTTTAAGCACATTGTCGATTGTGTGCAGCTGTATTTCACCAATGGCTTCACGAATATTGTCCTTTAAAGCGTCAATTGTCTCTGGCTTGTCGGCGTAACACTTATCTTTGATGGCACCCCACAAATAATAGTCCAACGGTGTCAAATCGCAGCTCCGAGGTGGCCAAACGACATCAGCTCTGCGGCTGATAATGCGATCTTCAAAAACAGGGCGCAAAACATCGAGCGTAGCTTCGGCTGTGTGGCACGTAGCGCCGTCCTGTTGAAACCAAATGTTGCCAATATCCTCCTCTTAAATTTTTGTGAACAAAAATTGGTTCAACATGGCCCGATAACGATCCGCATTGACTGTAGCGGCCACTCCTTGCTCATTTTCGAAGAAAAATGGCCCAATTATGCCTCTGGACCAAAATCCGCACCAAACAGTAACTCGTTTTGGGTGAAAAGGCTTTTCAATGTATGCGTGCGGTTTTTTTGTGCCCCAAATCAAAATGAGCTTCATCTGAAAAGATGACATTCTGCAACATTACCATGATTTTCAAAGTAATGTCGCAATATTTCCCAGCGTTGTTCAAGCGTATACACAACCATATTCGTTCAGCGGAAGGATAAAACTAATTATCTGTGAAATCAGACATGAGCTAAGTGTTACCATTCACGAAATAAGCACTAGTTGAAAAAAAAACGTTAGATGGCGGACCCTATATGATCACAAATTTTTTTTATCAACATTAGTGCAATTTACCATTATTGTAATTACATATTATAACAAAATTTTGAAAAGTATGTATGTCTCTATTAAATTTTAGTTTTCTATACCCTCCACTATGTGTGTTTGTCATTCCGTTTGTAACACATGCCGGTAAGTACATATAATATGTTTGCCTGTAAACATCAAATATTTTGTCTTAATCATTTTTTGTTTTGATGTAAACATACATGTAATATATTTGGTTACAACACAATTATTAATAAATGCGCCGCAATAGATGTATTAATTTTACGTTCTAAGTCTCTTTATATTTTTATAGAAGGACCTGGAATTAAAATGAAAACATCTATTGCTTGGTAATTATAAAGTAATTGTTCTTAGCTAAACTATAATAATTTATGTCGACCTTTATAACATTTTCCTGAACAAATACCAACAATTTTAAATGTTTTTTTATTGTAAATAATAGACCTTAAATGACCTTATAAATTTTTCTATTTTATAATTTAATGCAATATATATATATTTTTTTTTTTCTAATTCCATACATTTTTTTCATTTTTGTTTTAATTATTTTCTTTTTCCACATACGACTACTACGACTGGCACACTCCAAGCAAAAGACAATGGGTGGGTTTGTCAGACACTCAACAGCTACTCGACAAGTTGGTGAACAATTTAATTACCCAACATGTTGTCAATATGTTTAGGTTGCGCTATTTTATTGTGACCAATGTGTGAGAGTTTTTGTTTTCTTTTTAAAAAATAACAAAAAAGCACAAATATATTTATATACATATATAACAATCACAGAAAGTTGTACAAATAATTTTACTTACAAACAAAATCATTCCCCTGATTAAGTTAATCATAAAGGGCTATAACTCATCAATAGCAGTATCGGGGTTCTATGCTAAACCTACTCAATGTTGTAATTAAAACGTTCTAGATGAATTGACGAATTCACTTAGTTCATCGATATGAACTAGTTTACCAGTATATTGACACTACGTTAATTTCATTATTTTTATTCATTTCAATTCATTTATTCTTTTTCATGATATTTTTTTTGCAGTTTCAAATTAAAAAGAAATAGTTATAAATAAAATAAATGTTTTTTTTTTTAAGTTTTTAAATCTGAGGAGATTTTTTGGAAAAATCTATAAAATTTGTTCGACATGTTTCTCTCTCAGTTTTTTCAGTTTTCAAGATATTATACATTTTCCAAAAAAAATATTGATGAAATTATGAATCACGATGAAACATTTTTGGAAAAGTTTAACTGCTTCATAAGCTTTGTTACTTTAAGAATTAAAGTTCATAACAAAAAATTGTAAAAAATAGGAGATAAATATAAATTGTTAAATTTCGTTGATTTTAGTCTAACTGTGTGTTATTTTCGTGTTTATTAATCTGTTTCCAAACACTCAATAAAAAATAGACAATCATCTAAGCACTAATTCAACAACCGGCAACCAAAATACTAAGTATTCTATCCAGCTGGCTTTGCTGAATTTTTTAAATTTTTATTCTCTACTAGCGGATCCCGGCGTGCTTCGCTACGCATTAATATTAACATTGAATCAAATTCATTGGTTCATTGGTTTCCCGATCCGCCAGTTCGATGAAAAAGATCCTTAAAATTATCACTCACTGTCAGCTGTCAATGTTAATGGGTGTATGCGCTACAACGCGTATTTACCGTGTGTATGAAGTCAGCACACACTATACATACCGCACACGCTCATGGGCACCTACGTATTTGTTGTTTTTTCTTATATCGACAAAGTCACATGTTGACATGAAAAGTCATAACTAACGAACGCGTCGACCATACAAACAAACCCTAAAAATTTAATCGAATTCGGTTTGACGGTTATAAAGTCACAACACACTTGAAACAATTTTATATATATATATAGATAATTTACAAAGAAAATTTTCATGTTTCTTTGCAATAAAAAAAAAAAACAGTTTATAAAATAATATGATTATATAATCTTAAATCCTATTAATACCATTAATTTATCAAAATAACAGATCAACAATACATAAAAACTTCTTTTGTTTCAGCATATTTATGAAACCTTTAGAAATATGACAATTTTTTAAAAAAATTTGTTCAATGTAGCTGCTTCATAAATTCGCTTAAGGTTTTTTTCTCTAAGTGCATAAATACCCATAATGTGATTTTATTTGTGACTTACTTCTATTTCCATTTGATAGTATTGTATTTTGTAGCTATTATCTTTCGAGTATTATCAATATATTAAGCCATGTTGGAAGAGCAAAAACTGTAATAAAAACTTAAAAATTCACAAATTATTTACAAGTAAATGTCACTTTTTCACTTTATTTTCAAATGGTCTTGTATATTAAATTGATGCGAAAAAAGTTCCATCATAATAGAAAGATTATAAGGAGTACGAACAAAAACTGATAGCATTAAGTGCAACAAATCACTCTAGAGTTTTTTTTTCAATAATTCAAAACTTGGCATGTTATTATTAATTAACCTTTAATTTTGAATTATTTAATATTTTAGAAAAAAATTGACAAACAATTTAATTGTCTTTTCTTACACTAATGTACGTGTTATGACAGGAACAACAATACAAAGCCGGCTAACACACAAAACTGTTAACAATTTTAACATTTTGTTGTTTTTCTCCAACACAGTTTAGATAAAATAATTAATATTTTTTGTTTTATTTTTTCACTGCTGCCATAAGCAGTTATGTTCGCAAAGATAAATAATATGAAAAATGTAATATTTTATTTAATTCTCTGTTAGTAAGAAAAAAAAAACTGATAGACCACTTTATCAGTGCTATACATTATTTCATAATACATACATTTAACTCTTCTCCGCCCCCTTTTCAAAACTATTTGTTAACGTTCAACTTTTTGTTTTCATATTATTCATTATTATTATTATTTTCTTGGTTGTAGAAGTATTTTATTGGTAATGTGGCAAAACTGTTGTCGTCTATGCAATCAAATTGACTAATTAACTTTTATTTTCTTTAATTACGTTTACATTTATAATTTATATAAATTTGAAATACTACTGATGGTATTAAAATCCATGTTTCAATTCATATTATGGGTCAAGTTTACTGACACAAAATGTGCCTTGGTGAAAATTTTAATGTTAACTATTAAAATGATAAACAAAATATACACTTTTATCCAGATTTTTAAATTCGAAAAGTGTTAAAAAAAATAAGAGTACCAACCATTGATCAGGGATAAAACTATATGATATTTAGAAAAACTTCATAGATCATAGATTTTCCTACAATGTGATATAAATGTGATGAAGATATTTCATAAAAATATTATTAACATGATCTGATTAGGAATTTCACTCGGACCTAGCTTAATATAAGTATCTACTAGACTAAAAAAATGTGACTGTATTGACATATATCTCTTAGTTTCGAAGATATGGGCCAATTTCCCAATAATATGTATGACACTTTTCTATGAAATGAAGAAGAAGTTATGAAACTTGTTTTTAACTGTTATGAAACAAGTTTTTTCTTTTTTATGAAAACTTTATGAATTAACAGGAATTCTACCTGGGTCTACACCTCAGGTGGAACCAATATACACAATTTCAACCTTACTGCTCTAACGGTTTTGGCAGGCCGTCGAGGGAAGGATTTTGCCCTTTGCTGCGCCTCTCCGTTTGATTTTTGAAAAATCACGTCTTAGCTTTATCTACGTTGGAAAGGAGCCTGCATAACAAATATCGACTTCCCCTGTCCAATGGTTTGGAAGGCCGTCGAGGAGGAGAATTTCAGCCTTTTCTGCCCCTCCTCGTGGAATTTTTCAAAAATCACCCCTTATGTGTTATCTACACTGGAAAAGGAGTCTGCATATCAAATTTCATCATCCCAGGTCCAACGGTTTGGTAAGGCCGTAAACGAGAAGGAGTCTGCATACCAAATTTCATCATCCCAGGTACAACGGTTTGGTAAGGCTGTAAAGGAGGAGATTTTAGCCCTTTAAAACCCCATTTATACCACATCCGTGGTCAATATTCTAAAATGTATCTTATCAAGCTAAAGGGGTTAAGGCAGGCGGTGAAAGGGAAGTTTTTCCCCTTTTTTGCCCCTTCCCGAAGGAATTTCCAAAAACCCCGTCTTAGCGGATAGCTACGCTAGGGTTCCCCCTACATATCAAACTTCAGCCTCCTACCTCTAGCGGTTTGGACTGGGCGATGTTGAATGAGTGAGTCAGTCAGCCAGTCAGTCACTAACGTTATTTCTTTATATATAGAGAAGATGGCAACAGTTTCACCATGATGCGAGATCATCTTGAAACTCTTGCTTTTTGCACTTTTTTACAAAAAAATGAAAATGAGAAAATGTTCTCTTAAGCATTGCGCTCATATTTACCGTAGATTTGGTAGATAAAAAGAAAAGGAGGGTGATGTACCTTGAAACATCAAATAACTCCGGTTTGACATTTCTACTTGCATTTGCATAAAGAAAAACGAAAAACAAACACATGTCGTTCAATATCAGCTGATATGACATAAGTTAATAATGAAGATTAATAAACATAGCAAGATCCCAATTTCCGACTGAAATATTAAAAAAAAACTTGTGAATCTTTATTTCGAGTATTAAATCACAAATGAAACCATAATACATATTTTGTGAATTAGTAGTATTAAAATTTTTTGCAAATATTTATATGTTTTACTGATTTTGAATAAGTAAAAAATGTACAGGCACCGCAATTTGTAAATAAAAGCGCAAATTTAATGAGTCATTTCAGAGAAATCAATTAAAAGCATCCTGTCGAGATAAGTTTGCTTACGACCACGTTTTTCTTCATAACTCAGGAACCAAATGAGGGTCCACCTTAAAATTTTGCCACAAATGTAGAGAGACCTTAGTTTTTAGAATTAAAAAAAAAATGGATTTTGAGATATGGGTCTTTGAACATTAAACTTAAAAAATGGACTTTGAACTTTAAATACAAAAGAAAATTTAAGACGCCATTTTGAAGGTAATGTTTTTACCTTTAAAATGGTATAGTTTATGAGCGACTTTGTAAGGACACTTTTTCAATATTTTGACGTTTTTGCCAATTTTCATGACGTCATATTTCGAAAGCCGAAAGGGTTCGGGATCGAAAGGTTAACGCATTTTTATACCCTCCACCATATATGGTGAGGGTATATATCAGTTTGTCATTCCGTTTGTAACATCTCGAAATATAGGTCTAAGACCCCATAAAGTATATATATTCGTGATCCTTATGCAATTTTAAGTCGATTTAGCGATGTCCGTCTGTCTGTCCGTCTGTCTGTTGAAATGGCGATCACGATGCGAAGACGCAAGCGGGGGTGCCTATTTTTACCCAGATTATTTTACATTCTCCCGAGCAGTTTGGTATTGAAAATGAGCAAAATCGCTCTAGCGGTTAAAAAGTTATGGGTGAAAATGATAAGACACCTCTAAATTTTTTTAGTACAAGTTCATAGTAGCGACTGGTATATAATATATTTTCTCATATTTTTCCCACCAATCGCTTAGAAATTAATAATATTTTATACATTTCAAATATTTTTCACCTCAAAAAATTTTTTTCACCACTAAAATTTTTTTTCACCACAAAAAGTTTTTTTACCTAAAAAAATTTTTTCACCTCAAAATTGTTTTCACGAAAAAAAATTCGTTTCCGCACCCAAATAAGTTTTTCACCTCAAAAAATTTTTTTCACCTCCATAATTTTACTTCAAAAGTTTTTTACATTATTTGTATCAAAAACAATAGAGAACATAGAGAATTAGCGCGGTGGACTGTTACACAGAAATTTGTAGATTCGATCCCTAGCGGCAACATTAATTGAAAAAAAAACACATGTATGAGCTTTCTATCGCTCAAACATATTGCAACGTCCTCGGTGTTTCCAAAGCACTTATCGCCTACGAAGTGAAACAACATAACAGGGATAACCCTGTTTCGAAAACAGTATTGCAATATTTGAAGCCCACCATTTTTCACATCCATTCATCTTTCCTTTATCCCCTTTCCAAAAAAAGCAACACTTTAATAAGCAGAAAAAATGTTCTGAATTTTCTCTTCTCTTTAAAAAAAACAGGGGCTATGAAACCCCATTTTTAGAATTTTTTTTTTTTTTTTTTGAAAATGGACTTATGCCACTTTCATAATAAACGCTTCAAATATAATATATAAGTGGTTTATTTTAAGGATAGATTTTAACACAGTATTAATTACGTATCTTTTAATCGGTTTAATACAAAGTTTTATTAATATATATTTTTTTAAAAAAGTATTTTGGCTGCACATTTTGAGAAGAAAAATATTGGCTTTGAGGTCATATCACACCTACAAAGTTGTACCGAAAAATTTGAAGCTAATAAAGTATTTATATACAATTCTAAAAGGGTTAATTGCCGACTTGCTCTAAATTTGTACCGCAAACTTTTGTTTAAATATTTCGCTTTTGCCTCGTTCTTATTTATTATTTACTCAACAAAAACTTGAAGAAATATTATTAGGGCTGGGAATTCATGTAAATACATGTTTGCTGGAGAACAACATTAACCAAATATCTTTGCAAATCAACAAATTTAAAAGAAAATGTTGTATTTTAAATTTCAAATATTGTTTTAATATTGACAAAAACAATTTTTGATTCCCCTTTTTTTAAAAATTATTAAATATACATAAGTTTTAATTTATTCATAAGTTTTAATTTATTCATTTTATTCACTCAATGTGGTAATGAAATATTGGGATTCAAAAATAATTATAATTAAAAAATAAATATATATAAATCAAGAAGATCGAAGAAAACTAAACAACATTTTCTAAAACTAAGTTGATAATATTGAATTTTTGAAAAATAAATTAATAAAAGATGTATATTTTTAAAACTTGAGTGCATATTACTCAATGATTAATGCATTAACTTCCTTGCCCTAATTATTATACTTATATATATAAAATATTTAAAGTGTCTATTTGACAATCAATTAAAAAAAAACAAGCGATTAAAATTGTTGTTTAGAAATCGTATAAAATATTTTTCTGTAGTTTTTGCTTATTTACAAGTTTCTATCAAAATTAGCATTTGACATAATTTTAAAGAATAAAATTAATACCAAATTACAAACACACAAAAAATTTCCATAAAAAATGCAAATGCGTGTATTAAAAAAAAATTTACAATATTAAAACTAAAACAAAGATGTTGCACATGTTGCGTTTTAATAAATGTATTAAAAAATTAGCATAACAAAAATATTTAAAAAATATTAACTAAATACAAAGGAATTTTAAAAGTAGAGGGTATTGAAGAAAAAAACTAAAATCTAGTTAAATAAAATAAAAATTAACAAAAATATTGCAACATATTAAAAAACTTGTTTTAATAAACTTAAAAATAAATCAATAAATTAAAATATTACTAAATTTATGTTGGTCGATTTAATAATATTCCCCCTTTAGCATAGAAAACAAATTAATCGTTTAAATTTAATTAATTTGAAATATCTGGTAAATAAAATTTACCTTGAAAATTGATGTAGCATTTTAAAATATTTTTTTTTCTTCTCCTAAAAGTTTTTTTTTTTTTATAACTTAAACTTGTTTAGGGATAAATTCAAGGTCATGTTTATATTTAAAAGCCTGTAGTTTAGGTTTTTTATTAAATAAAAAAAAAAACAAAACCTGTTAAAAAAACTATTTTTTTTATTTAGTTTATTATTTATGTCAATTCATGGTTTTTCATAGAAATTGTCAAGATCATTATTAAAATGCAAAAACTCTAATTTGTTATTTGTTGAAAGTTATAATATGTTAGTACTCATAGAAAATTATTCTTCTAGTGTATTATAAAGAATTTCATGAAAACAAAAGTTAAACTAATTCAAGGTACTTTTACAAGTTCGTTAATGTATAAAAAAATAAATACATTTTTGACGATGACTGCAAAATGTTGCTTTATATATATATATTTTTTTGCTTAATTGACGCTAATCATAATTTCACACCAAATAAATGTAGGGAATATTAGAGTTCTTCATTTAAAAAAATGCGTGAAGTACAATTTTTAAGGAAATAATTGAAAAATAAAATCTGAAATAAATCTGAAAATAAAATCTTTTTTTTAAACCAGCTGGCGGTTAAGCTGGTGATAGTGTCGGCGGCTGCAGATAATGCGGCTAATAAAAAAGTTCGCTGTGGTGGCTACAAGCTGCCGGAAAGTAGCCGCTGAGAATTTTTTCCTAATCCGCAGCCGCCGTCGACCCTATCGGCTTGAACCGGAAGACTGCTGAGCCGCTTAATAAATACAGAGAATAAATCAGATTTTTTTTTTAATATTTCCTATATTTATTTTCTAAAACTTAAATAAAAACATAACAAATTATATACCAAATCTTTTTTGATAAACAGTTTATAGATAGAATTTGATTAATGTTTTGAAAAGAAATCGAAGAAATATTGAATTTCTTTTAAATGTAATAAAATATTTGACCAAAGGTGCCCTAATTTATATTTTATTAATGGAAAATTTTAAAGCAGTTTATCTTACGGTCGGCTTTAAAATACAAAATAATGACCTACTGATAATGAATGATAGAAGTACTTATATGTACATGCAAAATAATGATTTACTGGTAATTACTGAAATAAGTACCGAATTCGTATTTCTGTTTTTTTGTTTTAATATTTAAACAAATTAATCAGTTTTGAAAAACTAAACAACAAAAAAGAAAATTATCTGCTGTAAAAGGTGATTTTGAAAAAATTTTCTAATGTTAAATAGCATAACATCTATACAAACTTAATTTTTTGAATGCAAAAATTAGATATTTTAAATATTCTTTTTTATAATTTCAAATACAAATTATTTTTTATCAATTTCTTTAAGTAAAAAAATTTTACTTGAGAAAGGTCCGCTATTATTTTCTTCACTATGAGTAACCATGCTGGTAACTCATTATGCTCGCTTTTTTTTAGTAAGCGAGTGGGTAATGACCACCCAGCGAGTAAATAGCCTGGTAACTAGTGAAACTCTTTGTGGGTTACTTACTCCCTTAATTATTTGGTAATGTTTGGTTTTGCTGGATAGGTTCACTTTTGCAGGTGGGTGCACATCAGATACTTTTTATTTATTTTTTTTTTTGTGAGGCGCACTAATGATTATATTTAAATAAATATGTAAACAATTAATAATTATATAAAAATATTTAGTTTATTCCAAATATAATTGCAAAATCAGCTTAATACTATTTTTGTAGGCTATTTGTAAAATCAATTACTTTGAGTTCTGTTTAAACAATTCAAATTTAAACCGGAATGAAATTGTTGGGATTTTAAAAACTTTGGCGGGATAAACTTTACATTTGCTATGATTTTCTGTTAATAAAAAACCTTTTAAAATACTAAATATATCATTAGATTAAATTTAAATAATTATTACAAATTCAAGAATATTTGTAATTAAAATAAATATTTTGACAACTTATTTATAAAGTTTATGTTAATCGCGGATATATTTTTTTATTTAAATTTGTAACTAAATTAAGCGATTTTGCGTCTTGCCATTATTTTGAAATAATTACTTTATTCAAAACCCACCAATTTTTATTGTAGAAGTCCAAAATGTAGTGTAGGCATGTACCGAATGTAAAAGTAAGGCAGAGAGTAAAATGATATCATTACTGGTAGTCCAAAATATAATTATACGGTGAATATTTTTCAACCGATTTTGAATATTTATATCTTTTTGCAAGGATTACACAGTGCTAATCGAAAAATTTAACATGAAGGGTACACATCTGGAAATTAGTGCTAGTTTTTAAATTTTAAACAAAAATGCGTTTTAAAATAAAACTTTTGTAACATAAGTCACTGCACTTAAAGCTAGAATTAGCCATTAGCTGATTCACAGACACAAGCGCATGCACTTACCCTACGACTAATGCCAAAGAAAAAAATCATAGCGAATTCAAATACTTACCCTATTAATGCCCGTAATTTCAAGCAATAGATACCTACCGGTGCACAGATACCTACTGGTTTTTTTTCGTATACACGGTACTAAGTAGTCACTGGTAGGTATCTATTGCTTGAAATTACGGGCATTAATAGGGTAAGTATTTGAATTCGCTATGATTTTTTTCTTTGTGCAGTTTTCACTGTATATTTGTCACTGTTCAATCACGATGATCACAATAGCTGTCACAACCGGTTAATTTAATTTGCATTTTATTGATTAAAACACATTTACAAACGAGAAAAAACTGCTAGAGGTAGAGCAAAAGTTCCCCTAAAATAGATTAAATCATTCACAATAGAAAAAAACCTCTAAGTTTTTAATATATATCTATAGCAGTTTTATCTCTAGTGTAATTGTGCCTTTAAAATTCATAGAATGAAACAAAAAAAAACTAGAGGGAATAAGAAATATAACTCAATCATCCTTATAAAGGGTGGTTAATTTTTAAGGGCCGATGTTAAATGTGAACCACGCCTAAACGTCAAGTTTTTTGCTGCATTTCATTTGACATTTCTCAATTTCAGACTAACTCAATTTTAACCATGGAAAGATACACAATCGAGCAACGGGTTAAAGTTATTTAGGGTTATTATGAAAATGGGCGTTCAAATCAAAATGCATTTCGTACACTTCGTGATTTTTTTTTGGTCAGCATAATCGACCAAATGTGTCCACAATAGGGAGAATTGTGGGCAAATTTCAGCAAACCGGGTCTGTGAAAATTCCTGTGCATGCTCGCCCAGTTGGTTCTGCGGAAAACATTGCTGTTGTTCGCGATAGTGTGAGGTCGGCCAAGCATTTACCGTGATTGGTGTTCGCTATCGCGAGATGATAACGAACTTATTGTGGCCATGAATTGAGAATATGACCCTGGACGATATGTGGTTTCAACAGGAAAGTGCCACTTGCCACACAGCTAACGAAACAATGGCTCTTTTGCGCGACAAATTCAATGGCCGTGTTCTCTCACGTGGTGGCGATGTCAATTGGCCGCCAAGATCATGTTATTTGACACCGTTGGACTTCTTTCTTTGGGTGTATTTGAAAGAAAAGGTATACGTCGATAAGTCAGCAACAATTCAAGAGCTAAAGGATGAGATAATTCGGTACATTGACGGCATAGAACCTCAATTATGCCTCAGCGTCATCGAAAATTTGGACCATCGGATGGTGGTGTGCCGCCGAGGTCGCGGCGGCCATTTTGCCGATATTTTGTTCCATACATAATTCAACCATACCATATTATCATAATAAAAAGAAATGACATTAATATTCTAAATAATTTGTGTTTTATTCAAAATCAACAACGGCCCTTAAAATTTAACCATCCTTTACAAAGATTTATACTACAAATTTTTGGTGGTAGTATGCTTTGACTTGATTTATTTAATCAAAAAAAAATTAAAAAAAAAAATATATGTGTTTTTGAAGGGTGATCGTATATTAAATCAATAAAATCGTATGTTTAAAAATAAAGTCTACTTTAAATTTAGAATATTTTTTATAGTAAGGCCAAAAATGTGCTGAATTTACACTTTACTGGAATCTTGTTCAAAATCGAGTTAAATCCAGTTTCAAAATAACCCCTTTACACTACAAAATTTGACAGCTAAACCAAAATATTTTGTAAACAAAACAAAATAAAAGAATAACTTCAAAATGAATATGTCACCAGCATGCTATTGGCAAAAAATTATGAAGCAATGAGGTTATTCACAATCATGATTTGCACACGATGCAAAAAAAGCTCAGTCATAATGTAATACAAACTGAGCTTAAAATTTATTGTTTGTTTACATTTTTTCACAAGGTGATGCCAGATGTTCAAAGTTTTTTTTTTAATATTTTGAGTGTTGTTTAAACATAAATATGAAACTGGATTTTTTGATAATCTGATTATAAGACTGGATTTCTTGGTATGTGAAATCTAATTTTTAATCCAGTTAAGTACTATATTTCCCAAAAATTAAGTTTATACGAGTTTTTGGGCATAATTTAAATTTATTATAAAAAATTAACAAATTCTCAATTATTTTTCTATTTACAGTTTTTTAAAGTGTAAAAATTGTGTAGTTTTTTCTAAAACAATAGCATTTCACTGTTCTCTAAAAGTTTATCAATACAAAATAAAGCACTCGATACAAAATAAATCATTCGATTAACACGAAATATTTTGTAAATATCTATTATTTAAAGATTATGGCCAGTATGTAAAAATATAAAACGTGCGAAAAAATAGGAAGTAAAAATTGCAGAAAAAAACGTCTGCTATTTATTACGCAACTTTATACAGATAACAATTAATTCAAAAAAAAAAAACCCGATTGATACATAAAAAATATAAAAATATATCAAACGATAACAGGTATCAAGGTAAAATTTTTTGAATAAATTAAATATTAGCCATAATTTAGGCTAGAAAAACCATCGATTTCTTTGTTAATATTTAGAATCCATACAAAAAGTTTGAATGCGTTTAATACCACGAAAAATATATGATTTGGCATTGAAGAATAGTAAATTGGTTTTTCCGTGAAAACAAAAATTCACTCGAACTATAATGGACGCAAATCTTTATTTAAATTTAACAAAAATATATATTTTGTAATAAAAACACAACCACAATAAAACTAAAATTTCACTTTTTCACTAAAAAAATATTGTATATTTAATTTGGGGGAAAATAAATTGTACTAAATTTTCACGTAAAAATCATTATAGTTAAAAATTATTTTATTTATAACAGTTTTTTCACCTGAAACTCAAACAACTTATTATGCTTTAATGTTTTTAATGACTGTTTAATTTTAAAGTCTTTTTATTAAAAAATAATAAGTGTTTTTAAATTCTAATAAATTAAGATTTAAAAAGATAAATATAAAAAAAATAATTTTTACGAAAATATTGTGTAAATTTGTTTTCACGAAAATTTAATATTTTTTTTTGGAAAAAGAGGCGTTTTATATTTGTAGTGATTATATCTTTCTATCAAAATAAGTTGGTGTGAAAATTTTTCACAAGAAAAATAATTAACAAAATTGTTAAGAATTAAAGTTGCGAACACAAAATTAGCACCGTATTAGAAAAGTTTTAAGAAACCAGATTTTATAGTATAGAATTTATTTTATTTTTTGTTTTTAAAAAGAAGGATTTAAATTTCTTAAAATCCTTAGATATAGAAAATTTTTATTTTAAAAATATTTTATTACAAAAAAAAAAACTATTTTTTAAAAAATTTTAAAATTTTTTAATTAATATATTATAAAATAAAAATCTTTAAATTTTTATACGCAAGATTTAAGTTTTAAAATTTTTTTCAATAGATTTGCACATATTTAAATTATTTTATTTTGTTTAAATCCAAAGTTATTTGAAATTTTTGTTATATTATTATTTTTTTTTGAAAACTTACCATCTTGCTAAATAAGATTTCTCTAAAAATCGTTTAAAAACGTTATTATTTTTTTTTATTAGATTCCAAATATCCTTGAGAAAATTTTAATCTTTTTTGAAAATTGTTACACTGTTTTCTTTTTTCAACACAAAATGTTTTAGAAAAACACTTGTTGTTTTTTGTAACACTTATTTTTCAAATCCTTGTGTCAGTTACTTTTATTTGCAGTAATTTAAACTTTTTATTAAATCAAATATCAATTGTATTTTTTATTAACAAATAATAATTTGTTTTCACTTTAAATATATTTCAATTGTTTAATATATGAATTTTATTAATTTAAAAAAAAAATATTTGTTTTTTAGCACTGTTCCAACTTTTAATTTATTTTATACATACATTTTTCAACATTATATAAAAATAATTTTTGTTTTTTATTTTTAATTTATTTTAATTTTTTAAAAAACATTTTTCTCTTTTTTTATTTTTATTTATTTATTTTATTAAAGCTTAAACACTCCAAGCCAACAAAAATAAAAAAAAAAAATAAAAATTTATTTGTATTAACTGGTGGTAGATGTCCAACAACGTTTTCGTTCAAATCAAAATCACTGTAATAAGTTTCATTTCGCTTTGTTGCTTTACTTTTATACGAGCCCAAAGTCTCAGCTTTAACTTGAGTTAAGTTTTACAAAATTCTGAGTGTTAAATATTGGAGACTGTGTATGGTTAATGTGTCTTAAAAGCTGAGTGTTTTGTTTTGTGTCTTTCTTTCGTAGTTCATGCGAGTTGTATTGTTGAGAGTATGGAATTTGTTGGTAGTTTGGTAGGTAGGGTAAGTGGCTGGTTTTTGTAAATCAATGCTTCAGTATTAGTGGGGATTTTTCCAATTTACATTATTTACTCGTCATTATCTTTAGTTATGCTTTTATAGTTTTAAATTCCTCTTACTAATCCATCTCAAATTAGAGAATATTTTTCCTAGCTCTTAATGCCCCTAATACAAACATCTGTAACTTTACATTACAGTTTTTAAGAAAAATCTCAAAGTATTTTTCTTTTCATTTCCATCATTTCGAGCATCTCATACTAAGTCGTGTATAACAGTTTTTAAAAATTGTGTAGAGATTTTGTTTTTAAATGTTTTACAACAGGTGTTGAGTTTGTTTTTGTTGAATTCACCCATTCATTCATTAATTTAAAAATGTATAGTGGAAATTTTATGTATTGCTAATTAGTGTTGAAATTCCATTTTGTAATGTATGCATGAGTTTTTAAAAGTAGTGATATAGGGTTAATAAAATATAGACATGTGCAAATATTATCGATTGTATCGAATAATTTAGAATCAATTCATATAATTAGTAGTGAAAAATTACACAGTGCAATAAAAAATACGATACGTAGTACACTCAGAATATTATGTACACTCACCAAAAAATGTCTGTAATCGCAACTGAAAATTTTGCTTATATTACGGTATTTTTTGCTTATCATAGCAACACATGTCTGCTGACGTGTAGTACAAAATTTTAGTAAACTTTTTGTAAAGTGGAATTTAAAATCTGTTTGCTTAAATCAGCAAAAAAATTTACTAAATATTTTTAATATTAGTACAAAATTTCAAATTTATTTTTTTTATCGAGTATCAAAACATTTTTATTTATATTTTTTTTTAAAAAACATTTTAGACAAAATTAAAAACAAAATCAAATGCTTAAAAATTGTTAAAACAGAAACGAATTTATCATTTTGTTTTAACGAATTTATCATTTTGTTTTAATTTGGTAATTTCTGTTTTGAAAAATATTTTAGTAAATTTTTTTAATTTTAAGGTAAAATTTTCGGTATCTTCCCTTCCGATTCTTTTTCTTAATCTATGTAACATTTTAAGGCAATTAAAGTTTGTAGGTGTAAGTTTTAATTAGAAATAACATTTCCTTTAATATCCACTTTTTTAAAATTAGTAGTTTTTTTTTTTTGCTAATTTTAGCAAATCGATTTTCAAAAATTTGTAAAATGATTTCTGAAATTAGCAACAAAAATTTGTGTAAATATTCTGTAAAAATTCTGTAATTTGTAAAATGTAAATAGCAAAAAGATTTGCTAAATAATATTTTTTTTTACTAAAAATCAGTACAAAAATTGTAAAGTGGTTTACAAATTTTTTACTAACTTTTTTTTATGAGTGTAGTTTACTGTTTGTAGTTTAAAAAAAACTTTTCTATTCCATTTCAAAATTTTCAAAGAAATATTTATTTTAACTTTTTTATACATTTGTTCCAAATGATTTACTGTCATTTAGCGATTTTTTCAGTTCATTTATATTTTTCATTTGTTTGAAAATTAATAAAAATTAACCCACAAATGGGAAATTTCATTCATTTGTTTTCGTAACAGTTATTACAAACTTAAATTTTGTTTGTCGTCTGTTTCAAAAAAAAAAAAAATCCAAATTTGTTTTTTAATTAAATTATTTCTTAATATACAAAATTTTTTTCAATTCAAAATACAATAGCTTCATAAACACACATACACAAACCCATTCACACAAAATGTGTCTATATACATACATTTTGTATATTTGGATTCCCAATTGGTTCCCAGAAATGGAAACATTAACATTTAGAATGGCAACCCTGTCAATTTGTGCTTCGAAAATCGAAGATGGTTGCCAAAGGGTAATTCTATAAATAGATGGAAAAGCTCATTTGTACGGGTAATCATTCACTAACTGAAAAATGTAATTTCACATAGTCATTTTCCTTAGAGTGTGTGATATAAATGCCTGTTCATAACCATGAGTTATTTGTGTTGGATGGTTCAGAAGGAGGCTGAAGATGACATGGTCGCTCGGGTCGAAAGTTTGCACTCCCTCTAGTGCTGATACTTACAATTTTTTAAATTTAATAAAAAAATTAGGGTTTACTATTCGTTAGTATCATTAAAAAAATTATGATCTTGAGCATGATAAAATTTAAAATATATAACTAAAACAGATAGATCAAATAATATTCAAAATTTACATACATTTTGTAGATTAAAAAAAAACAAAAATATAAAAAACGAAAACAATTTCAAATAAATTTATAAATCATTTATTTTTCACGGAACTGGGAGTTAAAACTTTAAGATTTATTTTTAAGTAAATCAATTATCTGTTTTTACTGATGTGCCAGTTGTTTAAACAACATTTAAAAATAAATAACAAAAAAACCATTTGATTTAAATGAAAATTAAGTAGACCGGTTTTTAAATGAAATATAATTTTTATTAAATGATACGTATTTCTGTATTTGTTGTTATTTTAACTTACAAACTATTTTAAGTGTATACAAAACCTTCAAAGAGTTTTACAAAGTTAGCACGGATACCTCTAAAATTGCCATAAAAAATGGTACATTTTAGCAAAGCACTAAAATATAAAATCTTTTATGGAAAATTTCAAAGTGCTCACAGTTTAACTCACAACTTTTAAACCGGTAGACTGATTTCGACAATTTTAAACACTAAACTGCCTAGACGAATAACAAACCATCTGCATAAAAATTATCTAGAAACAAACAGGTATTTCCAAAAAATCAACAAAATAAAAAAATCTTATAATGTAGGTTCATTTCGCGTTGGAACATCTGACGCCGTTGACCCAAAATTTGTTGTACAGTGTTATTGACGTATGTATCAAATTGTTTATATTTTTTTTTTAATTTTTATAAAACTAATAAGATTCAGTATTGTGTAATGTTTATTTAGATAAATTTATACAAATATATTGAATATAAATAAAAACAAACATATTTGCGTCAAATTTTTATTTATAAATACCTTAAGTTAATACACATGTTTTGAATTGTAGGGTCAATCACATTAAGTCCAAAATTCCAAATTACATTAAGTCCAAAATACCAAAAATGGAAAAATTTATAAAAATTATAATAAAATAGGATAAAACAAATCATGACCGAATTTAATTATTCCCTAGCTGGAAATTGCGTTTTAAAGACAATATCCACAGCGGCTATCAGGTGACAAATCAGCACTCTTTGCCTTTTTCTAAAATGATGCTGACAAACGATCAATTTGTCAGTATAACAAGAAGTTTTGCATTTTATTGCATAGCTTTGTATATTTTTTTTATTTAAATTATGATTAAAATAAAAATAAATTAAAGTATTACTACAGACTTTCAATATAATTGATAATTATTTTTGAAAATCGACCAATCAAAGAACAAAAAGTTCAGAAACAAAATTTATCAATTTGCTGTTAACTTTTATGACATTTAAAAGCCGAAATAAACGAAGTATCGTTTATTTTTGAAGGCTTTTGTAGTTAATTTGTTGACAGTTAAAAAAACAAAGTTAAATTAATAAATTAAATATTTTTAGCTTTTACGGATTTATGGTTAGTTTTTTAACAGTTAAAATAAATGAAAAGTCAGTTTTTATTTACAGATATTATAAATTATTAACATTTAAAAATAAATGAAAATGAACGAAATAAACGAAGTATCATTTATTTTTTAAGGATTTTGTAGTTAATTTGTTGAGAGTTAAAAAAAACGAAGTATAGAAAAATCATTATTTTTTACGAAGTTAGTTAAATGAATATATGAAATATCTTTTGTTTTTACGGATTTATGGTTAGTTTTTTAACAGTTAAAATAAATGAAAAATCCTTTTTTATTTACAAATATTGTAAGTACAATTATTAACATTTAAAAATAAATGAAAATTTCTGTTAATTTAAATGATAAATGATTTAAATTAAATAATTTAAATAAAATAAGAATTTAAATGATTTTTCATTTATTTTAAGTTACATTTTTAGTTAATTTATATTACAAACTCTTTTGATATATACTACTTTTTAAAGATATACTTATTTTAAAATTGTATGTAGGGATAAATAAAATTCAATTATTTTAAGATTTATTTTATATTTCAAAATACGAGGGCGGATCAATAAGTGTTTCATTCAAAATGTTAAGACATTTTGAATGAAACACAGTTTTTTTTGCAAAAAAAAATACACTTAGTCCAACGTTTCTCCAATTTTTGTATGCCTTACAAAAAATAGGATTTTTCGAGGTCCATAAAATAGGCATTTGTTTGATCAATAATTTTATCGTTGGAGCTAAATCTCTTTCCACCGAGCCATTTCTTTAGGTTTGGAAATGGGAAATAGTCACTGAGGGCTAAATCCGAAGAATATGGCGGATGAGCTATCAATTCATAGCCCAATTCATGGAATTTTACCGTTGAGACTACACACGTGTGCACCCGTGCATTATCTTGATGAAAAATAACTTTTTTCTTGGCCATATGGGGTCGATTTTTTAAATCCTTGTTAAATCGGTCCAATTAGTTGGCATAATATTCGCCGTTAATTGTTTTTCCCTTTTTAAGGTAATTGATGTGGATTATCCCGCGTGCATCTCAAAAAACTGTTGCCATCACCTTATTGGCCGACAAACTTACCTTGGCCTTCTTCAAAGCCGGTTCACCAGAAAAAAATCCATTGTTTAGACTGCTGCTTGGTCTCCGAAGTGTTCTAATGAATCCATGTTTTATTCACAGTTACAAAACGCTGCAAAAACTCATTCGAATTGCGGTTAAACAACTGCAAACAATCCTTTAAAGTTGTCACACGATTACGTTTATGACCAATTGAGAGCAAACGCGGCACCCATTTTGCAGACAGCTTTCTTAAATCCAACAGATCATTTCAAATCGAAACCACACTGCCATATGAAATGTCTCTGGCATCCACGAGGTTGTATGTTTTGAACAGCTGTTAAACGCAAAGTAAATGACGGAACTTGCTCAAAATTTGACAATAGTCTATTAACAGGTGGTACTTTATGGGAGCAGTGTTGCATTTCATATAACGACGAGGGAAGTTCTAAAAGTCACGGACTTATTGAATTGCCCTCGTACAATGACGTTGCAGCTTAATTTCCAACAATTAAAGATAATTTTATTTGTTAACTTTTTTTAGAACGAGTTCTTCATGAAAAAGTCTTAATGACAAGTTAATATTTTGAATAATTGCAAATAACGGAAAAATATGATATGAACGGAGGTATATGAATGATGATTTGTTTTGTAAAAACTTTAAAAACTTTAATTTTTTGTAAAAATTTACAATTTTTTCATTTTAGCACTTAGTAAAAAATTTTACAAAATTTAACATAAAAGTTATAAATGCTTACAAAGTTACAAAAGTAAACTTAAAATTTTAGGTAAAAATATTTTAATTAAAATTTAATTGTCAATAAAGTCCAATACTTTTTATTAAATTGCTAATTTTTAAAATATATATAGGGGCGTAGTTAGTCAAACGTGAAAGTGTTAATATTGTGTCAAATATTGAAATTAAAAACAGTTATCACAAAACTGTAACATACGAGTTTCTGCTTAAATGAATCCAAATTTAACAAAATTGAATTTTTTGTACGGAAAATAAAACAATAAGAAAATTTTGTTAGAAACACCCTGTCAAGAAAGACTAGTAGTAGTCGTATTAATTTTAGGAAAGTACTAAACATTTGATGTGTAAACATTTTAAGCATACACAATTATTTTAAAAACGTTTGGTTTTATTTTAAACAACTGATACAATTCTTAAAGTATTGAAGACTGTAAAAGACCACAATTAACAGAAAACAATATCATCTATTGTTAAAAAAAATCAGAGTAATTCCTTCCATAAGTCATACAATTAATCCGGTAAATACTAATAATAACAAATATATTCCAAAACAGGTAGTGAAAGTGCTAGTGAACAGTGGCAGTCCTGTCAAACTTTAATCTATCTTGAATTTTGTTAAAGCTAAATTTGTAAATTTTTTTATTTAATTCTTTTTGAAGGCAGTTCATGTTTATTTAAATTAAACAAACAAAAATATACTTCAGATATTGCATCTCAGAACTACTAAAATATTTTAAATAAATTATTAAAACAATTATAACGAAAGTACAATTTACACTAACAATTTAATTATTGAACCTTTTATGATTATTTTAAAAGAAAATCCGTAAAGTTGTTTTCAATTGAGCAAAAAGTTTATTTAATTACAAAAAAATGCATTTTATAAATTTTTCCACCAGTCATTCAATAAATATAATACATAAAATTATTATTTAAAATATTCCCATAAAGTTTTCGTTTAAAAACAAAAAGTTGTTTTATTATATAAACGAAAATTGTTGTTTTTACCGACTTTGTCAGTTAATTTGTTGACCATTAAAAATAAACGACATAGTACAATTGTTTTAAACGAAAATTATTTTTTTTTCAACTTTATACTAAGGTTAGATATTTATAAGTTAATATGGTTAAGTTTTCCTTGGGGTAAATGTTATTATTGCTTATTTGCCCGTCGTTAAGCTAAAGTTAATTGATTGAGAAAAGTTAATGGGCTTAAAGATAATTTATTTTACTACAAAGTATTGAAAATGTTTGAATTATTTATAAATGAATTTTAAAATTTATAATTTCTTATTTGTTATTATGTTTATGAAATTTTTATAATAAAAATGTAAAGAAATTCGGCAGTGACGAATCTTTAAATACCCTCCATCGATGTCCTAAGAAAACAATGATTTAGCAAATCACAGATAATACATCACACATGTCAAGAAAATATTTAAAAATTTAATCGTTATTTTCGATAAATTTTATATCATGGTACCTTTTCATAATAACGGTAGTTGGCTGCCACAGCTACTTTAAGACCGATATGAAAATTTTAAAATGGCCGTTCCATTAAAGGCAAGTGTCGTTTTGTATAACCAGGTTTATTGCACTATTTTACCGGTTCAATTTTGAAATATCTTAAACTACCGTTATAATAACGCTAAACTACCAAAACACCGATTTATAACGGTATTTTGAATATATAACAAAATTGAACAGCTAATATGATGAAATAAACCTCGTGATATTTGAAGACACGTGTCACTGTTGCAACCGCATTTTTCAAAATTTTCATTTAATGAAAAGGTATTGCTTGTCAACCATGTTTTATATTGTAACATATTTGTGTTTTGTCGTTTTTTATGTATTCTTGGGAGCACTTTGAGGTGAAAAAAGTTTTTGTGCTAAAAAAAAATTTTAGTGATAAAAAGATATGTTTGAGGTGAAACATATTTAAGATGAATGTAATATACGGGGCGGATCAATAAGTCCGTGACTTTTCGAACTTCCCTCGTATTTATATAAAATGCAACACTGTCCCCATCAAGTACCACTTGTTAATAGACTAATGTCAAATTTTGCGCAAGTTCCGTCATTTAATTTGCGTTTAACAGCGGGACTTTTCGTGGTCCATAAAATAGGCATTTGTTTGATCAATAACATCATCGTTGGAGCAAAATCTCTTTCCACCGAACCATTTCTTGCGTAGTCTACTTCATAGAATTTTGCCATGGAAATTAAGCTGTCACACGATTCCGTTGGTGGTCTTGCGGAAAGCTTTCTCATACCCAAGTGATCGTTTAAAATTAAAACCACTGAGCTATGTGAGATGCCTATGTCTTCCACAATCTATCGCACTTTCAATCTCCGATCGGCCAACACCATATCCTGAATTTTTTTAATTGTTTTGGGTGTAGAGACCTCAACTGGGCGTCCAGAATGTTCGGCATCTTCCGTGCTTGTAAGGCCACAACAACGAAAGTCAGTAAACCACTCTTTACCATTGAAATCGATGGTGCAGAGTCCTTGGTTTGAATGAGGGTTTTTTTTCGCAAAAAAAGTGTTTAATGAGCACTCGAAATTCACTTTTTCCATTTTTAAAAAGAGCCACGGGGTAGTAAGTTTTGTTAAACGCAAAGTAAATGACGGAACTTGCTCAAAATTTGACAGTAGTCTATTTAAAGGTGGTACTTGATGGGAGCGGTGTTGCATTTCATATAACTACGAGGGAAGTTCGAAAAGTCACGGACTTACTAATCTGCACTCGTAATATTTACTTCTAAGCATCTTGGGAAAAATATGAGAAAACAATATTTTGAAAACAGGTATTTTTGGAAAATATGACATAATTTGGAATTTATATCAAAATATACTCTCAAATATGTATGCATTTATAGCAAAATATGAAAAAATATGTTTTTGTAGTAAAAAAAAAATATTAAATATACATTAAAAAATTAATGCAAATTAGTTGTTAATTTTTTTATTTAAAAATTTATTTGATTAACTTTGTTCTTCAGCATTTCCTAGCTCTAGTTAGTACATTTTCAATTCAATATTAGTTTGATAAAGTGTATTAACCTGTTTGAATAAAAATAATTCAAAAAGATCAAAATTCTATTACTTCCATTGTTTAACACAAAACAGACAGACATCATTTTTGATTCATCATTTTAAAGTTGAAAGAACTATTTTGCAAATTTCTAAATATAATCAAGGATAACATGTTAATTTAAACAAACAACAACTAAACCTACTGCAATTTCCTGACTTAAAGTCTAAACATAAAAAAAAATATAATGAAAACAAAAGGAAATTATAGAAACAAATGCTAATCTATAATAAAGTTTTAGATACTTTAAATTTATTTTAAAAAAAATGTAAACAAAAAACAAGTATAGGAACGATAATGACCACATTGCTTATATATGACTTTCGGAAATAAGAACAAAGTCCAAAATAAGAAAGAAAAAACAAACGGTTTGTTTAGGAAGAAGACTTTGTATTGTTATAACATTTTTTTATATTAACGTAGGTGTTTTAGGCCAAGTTTGGTACAACAGATTTTATGGTAAAAAATCATTTGTAAAAAGTTGTCTTATTTTATTTGGATTTTTTTCTATGAACTTTAAGTTCAATGTCGTGTATGTTGACCAGCTAAAATTTTTATATGGAAAATTTTGTTTTATTTGAAAGAACAAAAAATTTAAAACAAATAAACATATAACGCATGTTGTGTTAAAAACAAATTGATATAAAATAAAAATGATTATATAATTATAAAATCAAGTATTAACAAAATGAAATAACTTACAGAAAGATACCTAATACTAGATCTGGGTAAATACGTTACTTGAAGATTTTTAAGTCAATATCTAAAAATTTATATTTATTTAAAACAAATTCAAATTCGTATTAAAAAAAAAATATTTGTTCTTCAAACTTTCAAGTATAATAATAAAATATTAACATTTTAAAAGTTCTAGTATAAGTGACTTCAAGTATATATTACTTTTTAGAATTATTTAAAATAATTATTTATTTATTTATTTATTTATTTATTTATTTATTTATTTATTTTATTTATTTATTTTATTAAACATATAATTACAAATTATATCTTAATACCCTAACCGAGCACTAGCAACAAGGGCTATCGGCTCGTTGCAGCGAAAACAGACCAGAGCCTCTGGTGGGAATCGAACCCACGACCCCCGCACTGATAAGCTAGCACGCTACCAACTAGCCTAACGGGGCGCTCAAAACAATTAAATTTGACATATTTTGTTCAAATAAAATTATACTTAAAAAAAAATTTTTTAAAAATACTTGTCAATAAATTGAATACAAATTTCAAATATTTTTAAGTAAAAAATATTTTAATAAAAATTTAATTTTAATAAAGTTTTTTCAAGCAAAGTAGTTGACCATTTATTATTCAAATATTTTCATGTATGTATAAAAATGTACTTCAGAAATTTTTTTTAGAAAATTTATTTAGCCCCTATTTACCTCATAAGCATGAGATTATAATTTTTTTTCTCCTCTAGTTTTTTGTCCTTAGTAAAATCTAATTTCTGCTTTATTTTGTTTTGGGTACCACAAATCGTCAAAATGGCAACAAATCATCAAACTTGACAACACTGTTGGGAGTAAAAGAGTTCATTCACAACGCTGGAGTAATCCACTCTGCAGAGTGGAGTACTACATAACTGTGATTGAACCTTAAAGCTATAATTAAGGCTCATTTAGCCAAACGAAACGTGGCGTATCACCATATGGTTATCTCGTTTTAACTAATTCATTTAGATTAAATCAGCTGATCCGTCACGTTACGTAAAAAAAGCAACAACTAATAAAGACAGAAAATGCATCTAAAAATGTTGTCAAATTCGACAAAAAAAACTATCGTAATGCAAATATAAACTATAACTAAAATTCAGTAGTTTTCGTAGTAATTTTAAAAATTAATTGTCTTTAAAAAAGTTGCTTTGTATCATATTTAACAGAATACTAAAATTTCTTAGGATTTTCATGTAAGATCGTGCCAAAATTTTTAAAATTTAAAGAATTTAAATTAAGTGATTTTTCAGTTATTATTTACTTTTTCTTATCAAATCGCCATCACGACAAATTTTTTCTTTAAAAACAGGATGTTTTTGGTAAATGTCTACACCTGGTGACTTGCCCCTCAAAAAGGCTCTGCTAACATTGTCTTCAAAACACATTTTCCAGCTGGGGTTTGCAAAGATTTTGATTCCAACGTTGACAACAAATATATCTTTACATGAACTTCCTAGACCTAGTTATATCATTTCCCTTTCTTCTCTAAAAAAACTTCATATTCTACAAAAATCCATAACTAATTTTTAATTACCCGAGTAAAATTTTTGATATACAATCTAACACGAAAAATAGGTCTATCAATAACTTGATACAATTTTATACAGGATATCAAATTGTATTGTTAACATACATCCGATAATAAG
This sequence comes from Eustalomyia histrio, assembly GCA_949748255.1. NCBI lineage: Eukaryota > Metazoa > Arthropoda > Insecta > Diptera > Anthomyiidae > Eustalomyia > Eustalomyia histrio. Next base: position 5,036,386 of record OX456523.1, read on the forward strand.
GCGGCTTTTGAGCTTTGAGTCGATAAATAATGTCTAGAATTAAACAATTTTAAAGGGCCATATAAAAATATTTTTACTCGGGTCAATTACAAAGGTTAAAGTAAGTTTACAAAATAAATTTTTCATACAAAATTTGTTCCATAAATCATCAATAACATTATGAAGGGATTATGGAATAAAGGGGTATTAGTATGAGTTCTAATTAAAATTCTAAATCAACCAGTTTTTTTAATGATGTAGAATTAAGTGCTAAAACTAAAAACAACACTAGTTTTCCCCCAAAATCAAAACAAAATCTTATTAAGCTTAAAATATTTTTAAGGGCTAACACCTGTATATGTTAGAACACTCTTTTTGATGATATTTTTTCCATTTAACGAATTGTGTTAACAAAAATTATTCTACAAGCATTACAGCACATATCAAGAAGAAGAGAAAACAAATTGGATGGGGGCAATTGCCGCCAAACTCCCACTTTGGAACTAGTTTGAAAATTTCAATCCAAGGACTAAAAATAGGGAGCAAAACTAACGCTAATGTGGTGCTCGAGGAACTATATCGGAAAAGACAAAGGTTATTCTTTGTTAAAACGTTGATTAGACCGATATTTTCCTTCCATAAGACAATTAGGTCTATTTACTAAATAATATTTAAAATTGCTCGTTTATGATTTATAAAAAAAATTTTGTGATAAATAGATAAAAAATAAAAACTAAATCTTTTTTAATTTTTTTTTTTAAATTTTTATTTTTCAATATTTCAAAACAGCTTCGCTGTTCATCTTCAGGAAAAAAAATTAAATATCTGTCGCTAAAACACGGAGTTGAAGACTATATGCATTGTTCACCGTTAGGTTAGGTTAAGAAGGGTTATGCGCATTTCCACCCGGAAACCAATACGGTCAATTGTGAGTCCCTTCAGTACAGAGGAAGAAGAAAGAGAGAGAGAGAGAGAGAAGTAAAGAAGAAAATAGTTGACAGGTTTGAGACAGATAGTAAAAAGAAATAAAGATATTACGTAGGACAAGACTCCCTCTACAGTCACCCCATCAGAAACAGTCGTCCTATTTGACAAACCCTAGTAGATCAGCAGGATTACATCCAGAAATACACCCAAGTTCGTCGTGAAATCTATCCCCTAGCCATTTCTGCATGAAAACCTGCATCCTAGGACAGTGGCACAGTACATACTCAATCGTCTCTAGCTCCTCGGCATCTCCGCACAGTCTGCAGAAATATGGCATTATCCCATTTACTCGTAAAAGCCCTAACAGAGCAATGCCCCGTCAAGAACCCTATAAGGGTCATGAGACCACTCCTATCATATCCTAATAGAACCCTGGTTGCCCCTGCGTCCAATCCGGGCAATTCACTCTATCCCTCCAGGACCGGTTAACGGCATTACGGAATCTTTCCTGTATCACCCCATAGTAGTGACATAAGGAGGGTTTTACCCCCCTGTCCCTTACCCCTAAGTCTAGACCCGAACACTCCCTCGCGAGTTCTTCCGCCACGTCATTGCCATCCACCTTGCAGTGTCCGGGTAGCCAACACAGCCTTACTGTAAATGCCATGAGCTCCCTCAGAGCATTCCTACACCGTGCGACCAGGCTCGATCGCACCGTATAATTTGTTAAAGCTCTTAGCGCAGCCTGACTATAGACGTAAATTGTCAAAACAGATCACACACTACGATATGTTTGTTCACCGTTCCTTTGTAAAGAAATTTTAATTTTTTGTAACTCAGACTTTATTATCAATAACAAATTTACAAAAAATTAGAATTTTAATTTAATATTTTTAAACAGTCGCAACGTAGTTTCAGTAAAACTGGTCAGAAACAGAATTAGCATAAGTGGCTTAAGGTATCGGTATGAAACGAAAATTCAAAATTTAAATTTAAAAATTTGTACATGGAAGCGCAGTATAATACACAACTGGTTTAAAATTATTCGTGCAATTCACAGCCGGTGTTGTATTTTATATGTTGTACTAAAATAAACTATACAAATATTTTCTTGTGAACAGTCAGTTGTATTTTCATGTTGTAAAACGTCAAAATTATAGGACAAAAATAAAAACATTTATAAACAAGAAAGAAATAAAAATAAAATGAAAAAGAAAAAGAAAGGTGAAAGTGAAAAAGTTGGCATTCACTTGAGACTGATATGTTATTATACACAATTTAAAACTTAATAAACACAGCAAAAGAATTTGTAAATTTGCATCAGATTTTTAAGTGTAAATTATCAACAACAAATTTACACTGTTGTAAAGTAATACATGAATTGAACAATTGTTTTAGGAAGAAAACATTTAGCCAAAGTGATACTACAAAGACATTTACGAAACTATTTCTCAAGTGAATCTTTGGCACCAGTACTGTACCAGTTAATTTGCATCTTAATTCAATTCAAAATACAAAAAAAGTAGCAAACTCAAGTTTTTTTTATTGAGATTTAAGAAAAATGACAATTTCAAAACTTGTATTAAAATTTAAACAATTTTTTTAACACTCCCTAAATCAGAAATATTAAACTTCTAGTATACAACTGGTTCAAAGTGATCATTTTTAGAAGTAATTTTGTAATTACTATTTTAAAAACTATCACATTTTTAAAGTAGTTCGGTCTATTGGAATTATGAGCTGTGATTTCAACTAACAATTTGAAGAAGTTCTCTTTTTTTGAATTGATTGAAAGAAAATAAAAGCTCAACTACACAGGAAAAATGAAATTTCTTGCCATCCGAATTATTTAGTTGGCGCAACCAAATATTTTCCTGGATTAATTGAAAAATAATGTTCCAACCGGAATTCTGCGGTATTTACCAAATTTCAGTAAGTTTTGAGTACTCAAGTCTCGCTCTGTTTTTTTTTTGCAAAAAATATGCTTTTTTAAAGCTCTTCTACAATTTGCTGGGTGTCTAACATACATAAAAAAATTGTTTTTGGCCTTTAAATGAAAACTTTAATCTTAATGCTGCGTGCCACGGATCAGTTTAAGGTGGTTTAACACACTATGTATTTTACAGTGGCTTTGTCAGCTGCACGATCCATCTGTAATTGCGCATGTCTTTCAAAATTGTCAATTTACAGACGGTTTATAATTTTTGCTTTCACACTTACGTTTTTAGTTTCATCTGACATAACCTAAAATAGTTCATAACAGCTGTTTTTGTTATGACTTTTTTTATTTTTCGCGGAAGTTTTGTGTTCTTGAAAAAAAGTTTCAAAAATGGAGTTAAAAATTGCAATTTGCAGCATTATTTTAATAATAGCTGCCATAAAATTTAAAAAATAAAAAACATAAGCAAGAAAAGTTAAAGAAAAAACGTGCTTTATATTTAATGTTATTAATATTATTGCCGCCACAAACAATTAACTTGCAAAACAGCTGATGCCAGGTGCTTTGTCAGATGAAAGTAGAACACACTCTAAATTAAATATTACACACTGAAAATGCAGGCTAACATTTAAAGAAGCTAATTTTGTTTGCTTTTACACACCATGTATATATTTTGCAGTGGGAAACTGTATACTGCACACTGTAAAATACATAGTGTGTTTACAAAATTTACTATCACCTTGAAGCCGCTTTAGGTACGCCATTTTAATAAATTATTGTTTTGTGCAAGAATGCATAGTTTTTGTTGTTGTCACAATTCAATAAACAAAAAAACAACTTTATTCTTTAGCTGTTTGCCTAAGTGTAACCCCTTAAGCTAGACCAATTAATAAAACAAACATTTCTAGTAATTTTGATCCTAACTGGCCTGGTTAACAACGCAATATCGATTACTACTACCTTATCATTTACAAACAAATATTTATAAGCATGCGTGATTTGAGTTTGTTGGAACAAATTTGTGATCCCATCATCTTATCATCACCAACGTCATCTTAATCATCAACAATTTTAATTTATTTAAGTTTTATTTATTAACTTGTAAAAATCATGACCTGCAATATATTTTTTATATATATATATGTTTTTTCTATGATATCTCCACTAGTTTTTATCCATACTAATTTTTTTTATTGGGACCATAGTGAAAATGATATCAAGGTCGTTGGAATTAATACATTTACAAAATTTTTTAGGGTAGTACACTTGTGCCTCGTTCAACTACTAGCTTTTAATAATATCATAATAGACAGTAGTTAGTAATTAACTACAACTAAAATAATATAACGAAAAAAAAACTAAAAAATCAGTTAATTTAACTGAAAAATCGACTATTTCATAGCTTTTAATAAATATAATTTAAAAATTTTAAACTTTAAAGGTCGAATTCGGACCTTGACCATATTTAAAGTGTGTGTTTTTTTAGAGGTGTAAAACTTTTGTTAAAAAAAAACACAGAACTACGATACTTATTTTTTTGATTGATAGTTAATTATTTAAATACTTAAGCCTCATCATTAAAATTCATTTTATTGTATACACCAATTCGTGAGCAAAAGCGTTAAAATTTTTTATGTTTTTAAACCGTTGAGTAATTTTTTTATGAAAGTTATTTTTTATATTTGCAGCATTATCTGAAAAATAATCAGGGAAATGTGATTTTATTATGATGCTTAAAATAATTTTGACTGTCACAATTAGTCAAAAAAAAAAAAAAATTAAAAATTGGATTTTCCGAATGCACTTTAAAGAAGGTGGTTGTAGGGTCCAAATTGTTTTTTAAATACTTAGTTCAAAATGATAAGTTATCAAATAAAAATTAAAAAAAAAATCATTTCGTTATTTTAAAACCTTTAAAGGATTATTCAATTCATATTTGTCAACTTCTAAACCACAGAAAAACTGAAACATTTCTTTTTAGGAATGAATATGTGTGAACAGTTTGACTGTATAGATTCACACAAACATAATACCGGAATTCGGCTTAAATTTTAAAAAAATTAAAGTACAAAATGTTTCTTGTAAAAATTTTTAATCTTAAATTCAACAAAAAAAAATTGATAAAATTAAAAATTTCTTTAATCAAATTTAGTCTCGATACTAAGATTTAAATACTTTAAAATAATACCCTCCAAGGTAAGTTTTGGATAAGAATGGTATTCTTACCTTTAGGGTACTGAGAGAAAACACTGAGTCTCAGAAGACGGAATCCAAATATTTTCCATTAAAAAGTAATTAATAATAATCTAGGGTTTTCAAATATAAATCTAATCCTGCGTTATTAGAGGGGCTGGTATAAAGTCAACTAGCCAGTCGATCAGCCAACTAATCAACCAGCTCTCCAGCAGTTGCAGTTTATTTTAATACAAAATAGCAAATATTTAATAAAAACCTTAAGACCCAAATACCATCTACTATTCCACAAGCCAATACAATAAAAATGTTAGACTTTTTTGTTTCTCGGTTAAACCCAACCAAAAAAAAAAAAATCATTCATACTATTTCATAATATGTAATAATTAGTAATTATATGTAGTATAGATACACTCAAAGAATTATCTGTGTCAATAAAATCAACTGAAAATTACACTTAAAATAACCGCGATTTATAATAAAAAGGTTGGCAGTGTACACCTTTCATTTATTTTTAAGTGTTCTGAATTTCACTTTTAGGTGAATAATTTCTATTTCTCAATTTCTTTAAGTTTCGATAAAATTTTAAGTGAATTATGATTGTAAAGTGGTCATTTAATGCAGTAAAGTTGAAACCGAATGAAATAAAACTTTACATACAGTGAAATAGAACAGATTCTGATGTTAGAATTTAGTTATCTATTACAGTATGTTTGTAAATTTTTCGTTTCATTGGATAATTATTTTACTAGATTTTTTTTTAAATTTTATTTCACCCTCTGCGACTGACGTGACATATTTTCAAAATTCCACTGACGTAGTAGAACAGCAGAAACCATTTCAACGGCTTATATTTTCCAACTTTCGTTTTGTAAACTTATTGAAATTATTATTTGACTTATTATTATTTAACTTATTGAAATTATTATTTAACTTATTGAAATTATTATTTATAGTTTAAGGGCGTAGGTTGTAAAATTATATTTTTTTTTTGTTTAATTCAAAACGACGATTTATGTTAAACAGTAGTATTTATTAGTGCCTGTTAGAAGAAAATTTTGCCAGCTCGCTTCAACAATGCCTATTAGGCGCTAAAGCATTTAGCTGTAATGAATTATTTGATAAATAAATTTAAAAAAATAAATTCAATTTCACATGGATTTGAATTCGAACTAATTCTTGAATATGCCCGACTATTTCAATTCATTAATGTCGCAAAAATAACAGACAAAATTTGTATGTATTACAACAGTGGTATGTGTAGCATTTGTCTGATTTAAACAATTTATTGTAAATATGCTTTAAATATATTTCTAAAAGTTCAAATATTTGGTATGCAAGTGATTCATCTGAAAGAGCCTTCTTTTTTGACTCAAAAATTACTTTTAAAAATATTTTATTACAATAAAAGAAAAAACTACTTACAACAACTCTTACAAAATTTTACTGTACGCGTTTTAATAAAAATGTTCAGTAAACTAATAAAGTGAATGAAAATTGTTTTAAATTTGTTGAAAAGCTTCAAAATTTTTATGAAACTAGCCTTTAATGGAACTTTGTTGTGTGTGTGTGAAATTTTTACTAAATATAAAAAATTAAGTTTTTTTTTTAAATATCATGTAGGTATCAGCGTACGAAATGCAATACCTAGCGTTAGTATTTTTTTAAAATATTATGTTAGTATTTTTTAAAAATAACTGTCATAATATTTTTATTGGCTTTTCCCATAAAGACCAACTGCAATAACAGTTTAAAACAATAACTACCGACTTCTGCCCAATAAAAAAAGACATATATTAACTGACAAACTTTTCTGAGCGTATTTTCAAAGTTAATGTCCGAGTTATTTATTTTGTTTCGATTGCATAGAAAATTAAAATTCAATTAAGAAGAATTTTAACATTATAACAGATTTGTTAATGTTGTTATTATTTGTATTTGTAAAATTATTATTTTGAATGGGTGTGTGTGTGTGTGTGTGTGTATGTGCATTTCGTTATGCTGCATCGTTTTGTGTTCCGTGGCAATGCAATAGATCTTCATCTTTGTCGATCTATGTTTTATTTGGAGTGATTTCCATTTATGATTTTATAAATGTACTATCAGAAGTTTTGCCTGGTTTATTGGGCATAAAATCGTCAATACTTTTGGGAAATATTTGGAAATAATTTGAAAAAAATCCAAGTTAGCAGCTGATACATTTTTAATGCTGTTTTCCTCTTTTTAAAGTAATAATCGAAACTCTTGATTTCAAATATACCGGTATTCTTTAACCGTTTTCCTTATTACCAGTCTTACAATGATTTTTAACACAATCTATGTATGTTTTTTTTTAATAACAAATATCCAAATTGTAAATTAATTTAACGTTGTCGATTCATTTTTTAGAAGTGTAAAAAAAGTACAAATTTACGCCAATATGTTTTAAAACTGGTGTGTAACAAACACTCTATATTTTAAAAAGTACTTTGATATCAAAATTCAAAGTTTGTGTGGAAAACTAGAAGAAATGGGTTTTACTAACATTGACGAAAACAAATAAAAAATGTATACAAAAAATAAAATATTGAAAAAATTATAAATTGATTAATTTTATAAAATGAATAATTTTTTTCTTCGTTTCAAGATCATTAAAATTTTTTAAATTAATACACAGAAAAAGTTATTAGACACACTAGCTGAATGAAATGCATTTTCTAGTCAGCTACGACCTTCATCAACATTCTTCGTGGGTAGAAGAGTTAACTGTAAATATTTTTTATTTAACTCACAACTTAAATGGAAAAAGTTATATGAGAATTAATTCACGTTAAGGTACTGCGAAATTTACTTTCTATGTATTTTTCATAATCACCATTATTACATTATGTCCAATTGTCTGTCAGTTCATATTGAAAGACATGCGTTTTTGTTTTTGCTGTTCTGGAAATATGTGTTTTTCAATTAACAAAATCTTATTTAACAGATTGAGTGCCAGGCGGTTTTGACGAAAACTTTTTTTTTTTTTTTTGTTAAACGTGTGTATTAGTGATAAAAAACGATTTCTGAGATATCACTAGTCCATTCTACCCCTTACTTTTCATTTTATATAGGTTTTTTTGTGTCGTACATTTCTGTACGACGTGGCACTGCATGACGGGTATGCATTTGAAAAAGTCGCTGTCGTACAAAAATAAAATTAATAAAATTAAAAGCAAATACCTAAAATGTCGAAACGATCGTTAAGAAAAAGGAAATATTGGAAGTCTTGACGAAGAGTGATGAAGATTTTTCTTATGATTCTGACTCTGAGCCTGGCATAGATCCTGTGGGAAACGGTGACATGTTGTTTGAAGATGGTATCAATACAGAGGAAGAAGCTGAAGAAGACGACAGTTAAACATCAGGCGCGGAAATGTGGAATACCGAAGTCAATTGGACTAATTTTCATCACGTCAAAAGACCTTTACATTTACTGGAAAATCTGGTATCCAGCAAAATATTTCATCAGACATTTCCTGGCTCTAAGTAAAAACAATCACTGGTGTACGGAAACGTACGACATGGCGCCCACAGCGGGATAGGTATGGTACGGAAACGTCCGCGTTGCACTCAATATGTTAAGGCAAAACAAAAAAACAAAACTCGATGTATTTAAAGCAAAAAAAATATCAAAACTAAAAACCAAGCAAAACTAAAAAGTTGTGGAAACACCTTTTATTTAAAAAATTACAAAAATAGGAGAAAAAAATCTTTTTTATTAAAAAAAAAAGAACTGAGGCAAAAAATGTGAAAAAATCAATTTTAATTTAAAAAATCATAACACCATAATGAAAATTTGTATTTTCGACCCTCTGTCTATCCAAATCTATTATTATTATTATTTTCCAGTATTGGGGATAAAAAATGTAATTTTGTTTAATTTTTGTTAGACAAAATCGTTAAAATGACAATAAATCGACAAATCTGGCAACATTGATTATCAGTTTCAATAGTTTTATTGTTTGTAGGATTTGCTTTTATTTATTTAGGTTTAAAATTGGTCTTAATAATAATTTACATATTTACAAAATGCATATGTTTGCAATCGTTCGTCGAAAAGGTCAAGTTTAGTTAGTTATTGTCATGTAAAATAAATATTATGGTACGATAGAGTTGTATATGTATTTATGTAGGTGTGATTTAATAAATCCACACAAAATACATATGAATAAAACGCAATATATCTACTATGTACGGAAATATGCACATCACAAAAGTAGTTGTGTTATCTAAAAGACGATTTACAAATTGTTTTTACTGACTTTATTATTTGAGTGTATTACTGAATAAAACCCCGAATCACATATTATGTACAGAAATTTTAAATTTAAAGAAATGTTCGGAGTATGGCAAGAAAACAGTATTTTAAAAGAAAAAAAATTTAAAAAATTGTCGAAAAAAATTTTTGGGGACAATTTATGAAAAACCGACATAATTCAATGCTCCAAGGACAATCAATCGGGCATGCCCTCGACTTCACTTTCAGGTGAAATTGAAATTTCATAAATTTTTTCTCAATTTCTTTTAGTTTCGTTAAAAATTTAAGTGAATTACGATTGTACAGTGGTCATTTACTGCAGTGAAGTGGAAATCGAATCAAATAAAACTTTGGAATACAATAAAAAAGGTGCCATAATTTATAGTTTTACGCGGGTTTAAATTCTCACTAATTCAAGAACATGCGCGAATGACTTATAAAACATAGCGTTTCTGACTAAAATTTTAGATTGCAAAAGCGAGCGCTAAATTTAAATAAACGCAAGCACCATTAATTTTATCGGACTTGAATTAGGTTTATCAGCTCTGTGTGGAAAGAAACGGATGTTCCATTAAAAAAGTGCTTTTGCAATGCAGCAAAACACGGGTTAAATTAAAGGCAAAAAAACAAAAACAAAAAATGAAAATGAAAATGGAAATATGAATATATCAATCAAATGTTAAAAAAGCTGTTGCTACCAGTTGCTACTTACTAGGCATCGTAACAAAAATTGTTTTTTGCAGGTTCTCCATATATTAGCATCATAGGGGAATAAACACAAAAATATCGTTTTTTTTTTACAAATTTCTCAACAAAACAATATTTGTCATGAAGTAACTGACAAACTTTTTTGAGTGCAACAACACTACTCAACAAAACAAATTAGCATTTTTATAAAGCCTTCCACTAAACTTTTTAAAAGTATTTTGTGCTCTTAAACTCGAATCTGAATTCTAAAAAGTCTTTGGGGGGCTATGTTCTTGTTGCTACACTTAAGTGTTCCCAGTTAATTTTTTAATTCCTTCTAAACTAATTTAAAAAAAAATCCTCCTAAACTTTTCTCACAAATTTATTTAGCTCTTTTTGACTTATTAAAACTAAAAAATTATATTTTTCAAAGTTCCGTGATTTTCGCAATATAGCATACACGTGACCAGTGTATATTGAGTTTGAGGTGGTGCTTCTAACTACCAAAAATATCGGACTTAGGTTTGTGCAACTGAATTTTGGACCTTAAAGTGAATCTTAGTTACAACATCCAAAATATTCACGAATCACATTTGAATATGAATGTACTAACCGAATTTATTGGTTGTACCAACCAAAATACACTTTTCATACTTTATATTTCTGCGTGAACTTTTAAATCATTTCATTTAGGTTTTTCTTTATATGTTTCATCAAGAGTATAAAATAAGGAAAAGACCCCCTCCCGGAATTTTAAACGCATTTAAGAACATAATGCAAATTATAATTGGTGCATGCCCGACTTCAATTTTCGTACTAGTTTAGTATAAATAACTATATCTTTTAAAGTTTTTGCTTTGTTAGTCTTTCATACTAATTTTGAATAATTTCAATTTGCGTTTTTCTATTTACGGATTCCCGTAAAATCCAGCAATAATGGATTTTAATTTAACACTCAGAAAAATAGTTAGTAGAAAAATTTGTAAACGGTTTTCAATCCCACTTTACTATTTTTGTACTAATTTTTAGTTAAAAAAAAATATTATTTATTAAATCTTTTTGCTATTTACATTTTGCAAATTACAGAGTTTTTATAGAATATTTACAAATTTTTGGTTGCTAATTTCAGAAATCATTTTACAAATTGCTAATTTTAAAAAAGTGGATATTGAAGGAAATGTTATTTCTAATTAAAACTAACACCTACAAACTTAAATTGCCTTTAAATGTTTCATAGATAAAAAAGGGATCGGAAGTGAATATACCGACTCATGTCTGAAAATAGGATATCCACTTAAAATAGCACTAAAAAGGTTTTTAGTTCAAAAATCAGCCCTAAAAAAATTTAAATTTGACCTTTAAAATAAATAAAAAATTTACTAAAATTACCAAATTAAAACAAAATAATTAATTCGTTTATGTTTTAACAATTTTTAAGCCTTTGATTTTTATTTTAATTTTTTATAAAATATTTTTTGAAAAATTAAATAAAATAAAAAAATTCTGATGCTCGATGAAAAAAATAAATTGAAAATTTTGTATTATATTAATAATATTTATTAATTTTTTTTGCTGATTTTAGCAAACCGGTTTTAAGTTCCACTTTAAAAAAAGTATACTAAAATTTAGTAGCGGTTACTAATTTTTCTACTAATTTCATTGTACTACACGTCAGCAGAATGTGTTGATAAGGTTAGCAAAAAATACTGCTGGGCTCAAATTAGAAAAATTTTCCGTAATAACAGCCAAATTTTCAGTTGCCATTACAGAATTTTTCTTGGTGAGTGTAGCCTTATTTATGATTTAGCAAAAAATCCCCTACATATTTTTTACTTTCTCCAAAATAATGATCCACCCGAAAAAAACTACCTAAACGAAGAACAAACCCTAAATAAATGGAAAACTACTGTTACACTTTTTGCTAAAATAAAAGCTTTTTACAGTGTTGTATTTATTTATTTTTACCGGTAATTATATTGCGAATAAGTAACAACTAAATTTAGCGATAGATGTCACCTATGTTGTTTTAATAAATAATACACAGAGTTGTAATAAGATAAACTGTCAAAATAATACTCAGTCCCTTTTAAACCAACTGTGACAGTTTACTAAATGTTTTTTTACTGAGAAAAATTTTAGTGCGGTGTTAAAATAAAAATAAAATAAACAAAAAAATATTAAGTAACAATTAATAATAAATACTTTAAAGTGTTTTTAAAATAAAACATATTAAAAGTTTTAAAGAGTTTTCTTTAAAAACTCATAAATATTTTGCATATGCCTTAGTTGAATTAATGCATTATTTTACATCTTAAGTATGTGCTAAATAGTGAGAATAAAAATTGTTTTGATAAAAATTATTAAATAACCGTGTTGAAAGAAGATGAGAATGTGTTTTATTTTTCTTGTTATTTTCATTTGAAATATGATTTAATTACATTACATATTTTGTGGTTAATAATGACAATTTTTTATATTTTTTTTATAAATCATTTCCTTAAGATTTTTCCATCTGTTTTTGTTATTTATCCATAAAGTGCATTGAAATAGAATTTCTATATACTACATACATATGTATGAATATTTAACCCCCCACTGTTTCAAGAGAATTATGAGTATTTTAGAGAGATAACAATTCAAATAAAACATAGAGAATATATTTAATACAAACTTATGCTGCTCTCCTGCTACATATTTTGTATTTAGTTAAAAGTAAAAAACAAGAGCCAAAAAAGTGTTTTAAAAATTAAATATAAAATTTATATTTAGTCGTAGTTGCTGCTTCTGCCGTGTTTAACGTGTGATTTATTTGCTTTAAAATAAAGGAAAATTTTATAAAAAAAATAAAAGACAAACGCATAAAGTGTAAATACATAACGTAAAAATTCATGCAAAGAAGATAAAAAATAAGTTTTAAACAAAAAAAGGAAATTTAAATTAAAAAAACTAACTAAAATGGCTCAAAAAACTAGCGTATGCATTGTCGGTTCCGGTAACTGGTAAGAAGAATTTTTATAAAAAATTATTATAAATTTTTTTAGCAAGTTATTATATAACTTTTTTTTTATTATTTAACCATAATACAATAAAATCTTAATCGTAATCTTATTTGTTTTTTTTTTTCTTTCTTTTTTTAAGGGGCTCTGCTATAGCCAAAATTGTGGGTGCCAATTGTGCAAATTTACCCGAATTTGAGGAACGTGTTACTATGTATGTTTATGAAGAAATGATCGATGGCAAGAAATTAACAGAAATCATTAATACTACCCATGAAAATGTTAAATACTTGCCAGGTCACAAATTGCCACCAAATGTGGTAAGTTAAATATGCAAAAGATTATATATTCCATTTCAAATTTAATTACCCAACACCTTGCTACAATTAATTCATAAAATTTAAGATTATTTTTATTTATATTAAGATTATTTTTAAATTTTTTGTTATCAGCGGAATTTTTCGTTTAAACAAAATAGCAAAAAAAAGAAAACAAAATAATTAAAAATAACAAAATGACTATTTGTTTAATACCCTAACCATTAAAATATGCACTTTGTATAGTAAAAAATAAATATTTAAACACTTTTATTATTTTTCCATTGTTTTGTTTTATCATTTAAATTAGTTTATTGTTATTAGTGTTTTATCTTGTTACAACATTTATTTATTTAGATTATGTAATAAAGTATTTGTTGTAAAATGTAAAATTTTTCAAGAGCATTTAACAAATGCCATTTGTCGAGTACATACTTATATCTCTTTATTTCTAAATGCAACACAAGGGTTGCCAAATTTTTGATTTTCTTTTTTTTTGTAATTTAAAGAGTGGATAAATAAATATTCGGAAAAAATGTTTGATATTAAATCGCTTTTGAGAGTTGTTAAAAATCGCTTTTGAGAGTATTCGTGAAACCGGTCTATTTTGGCCGGATGATCGTATTTTAACAAATAATTTTCAAAAATGTGGAGGGAATATATTTATTTTTAAGCCTAATTTTCAAAAAAAAAAATTCAATATTTTTATACGATATTTAATTTTTTTTTATACCCTCCACCATATATGGTGAGGGTATATATCAGTTTGTCATTCCGTTTGTAATATGTCGAAATATAGGCTTAAGACCCCATAAAGTATATATATTCGTGATCCTTATGCAATTTTAAGTCGATTTAGCGATGTTCGTCTGTCTGTCCGTCTGTCTGTTGAAATCACGATCACGACGCGAAGACGCAAGCGGGGGTGCCTATTTTAATTACCCAGATTATTGAACATCCTCCCGAGAAGTTTGGTATTTAAAATGAGCAAAATCGGTTTAACGGTTCAAAAGTTATGTGTGAAAATGTGAAGGTACCTCTAAATTTTCCATACAAATTTGTACAATTTTTCTGTATCTATTTTTTTTTTCTGTTAAGTAAGCAAAAATGTTATTAAGTCTTCTTATTGTTCGATTACATTTATTGTCTTACATACTATGATAACTAAGTTAACGTAAAAATGAACAATGTTAAAGTCGCAAACAGAGCAGACCTCTGTAAATAACATTGCTAAAACTAAATAACAAAAGTTCGTTACATAAATTGACAAAACATATTCATATTACAGTTCATGCAAAATTTAGTATATACGTATATCATCTTCATCCCCTTTGGTGGAGGGTATTCAAAGATTCGGCACAGCCGAATTTAGCCCTTTTTTACTTGTTTTATATTAATTTTGAACAATTTTCATAACAAACACGAAATGTCATTTCGTAAAAACAAACCCGAAATTTTGATATTCACCACTATGAAAATATTAAAAGTAGGCAGCAAAGTTAGAACTATGGAAAACGGAAGGTTTCGGTAACTTGATGAAGTCAAAAAAGATTATCAACATTTTTAAAACCAATTTTGCATGCACTCAAAAAATATCTTTGACAGTTTAGAGTTTTGCCCAAGATTTATAAAAAAACTTCCATGTAGAAGATTTTTTAGGCTGAAGAGCCATTCCATGTCAAACCGCACAGCATTCGGATTTGTAATCTCTGATTTTAATGAAACTCGCGACAAATATATGCTTACGACCACGTTTTCTTCATAACTCAGGAACAAAATGAGTCTCTACCATAAAATTTTGCCACAAATGTAGAGAGGCCTTAATTTTTAACATATGTATATTTTTTCAGAATTTTAAAAAATTGGATTTTAAGATATGGGTCTTTGAAGATTAAACTTAAAAAAATGACCTTTAACCTTTTAATACAAAAAACTTTTGGTACGCCATTTTGAAGACACTGTTTTCACCTTTAAAATGGTACTAACAGAAAAACTTTAGGTTGTATAGTTAAGAAGTTATGGGCGACTTTGTATAGACACTTTTTCGATATTTTGACGTTTTTGCCAATTTCCATGACGTCATATTTCGAAAACGGAAAGGGTTTGGGGTCGAAAGGTTAATGATTTGATAAACACTACCCACTTACAATATTTGTGGTGAATTTCATTAAAATCGGAGATGACAAATCCGAAAATGACAGATTTCTGTGCGGTTTGACATGGAGTGACCCTGAAGAATTTTCTTAGGCGATTAGTAGTGCGAGCCAACGGGTAACAAAAGAAACACTAATATGTTTTAAAAATAATTTAATTCAAATGAATATATAAATTTTTAAAAACCAATTAGAGAAACTGAAAATTAACAGTGTACAGTTTATGATGATAAAAAAATATATTTATACCCCGCACCACTCTTTATTTTTTCATGAAATGATCAAACGGAATTGTTTAAGTTTTCAGTTTTTCATGTCCCAAAATGAGCATTTTTTTAATTTTTTCTTTTATGTTTCTAAAGCAATTAAAATTTTTTCAAGAAAAATCAAAATAAATTGTCCACAAAGAACACAGATTCATTGTAACGATCGAATTACTTGCCAACCGAATGAATTGGATGAAGCCACCGATTTATTTATTTGTCGCAACCAAAATTTAAAATTCAAAATCCAAAAATCATGTTATTTTTAACTGTTAATAAGACAAAAGCAACTGAATAATTGTTACTACAAACATTTTGAAGTAACTGGTAAAATTGGTAAAAAAAATACTGTTTTTTGTAGTGAATTTTTTATACATTTTTTATAAGAAAAAAAAAAAACATTTCTTTCAATTACAAAAAAAATTGTGTAATTTCTTCATCATTAAAATTTTAGTTCAAAATTCTAAAACGGTGCTACAGTTATTAATATTTAATATAAAATTTCCTAATTTTTATTTTTAAACTTATTTTTTACAACATTTTCAAAAATTGACTATTTACTAGAAAATACAGTTTTGGTATTTTTATATTATAATATTAAAAATAACTGCTTTTTGTTAGTTTCTTTTAACAACTGTGATAATTGTTGTTTTATACTTTTCCATAGAAAAACAACTGTAATTACAGTTAAATCCAAAGACTCTCATGTAGTAACTGACAAACTTTTTTGAGTGGTATTTTTATACAGCAAAACAACTGTAATAACCAAAAAGTAACAACTAATGTTGGCTGCTAAATAACAGTAATTAATATTTAAAAATTATAGACTGCTATTTTATTCAAAATTACCAAATTATTTTGTTATTTTGTTACTGCAAAATTAAACTATCTACCACAGTATAAACCGCTAACATTGCAATTTAACTTATATAAAAAACATCTTAAAATTGATGTTGAGTGATACAAAAATCCAGATTTGGATTTTGCATTCATCCAATATATTTAATGTATTTGCTACTGATGCATTTAATGCAATTGGCAACTCTGTATCTCGTTAGCTGAAGTTTGTTTGAATATATACTTACTTTATTTATACAAATATATTCTGAAATTAAAACAAACTACATGCAATTAATTTAACATTCTGTAATTAAACTAAAAAATTAAAGCAAATCCATCAACTCTGCCCAATACATAGAAAATGCTAACACGAAATCTGTCTTACGTAAATACATAGTTTGCCACACAGAGAAAACAGATTCATTGCGACATCCGAATTTTTGGTAACCGCATGATTCGATTATAGCAAAAAATAATGCGAATTGTGGAACATTGGAACATTAGGTCTGCACGAGATAATTGTGGGTAAAGTCTGGTAAAATGAGAGTAAGCAAAAAATTCTCTCACAAAACCATAAAAATGCCCAAAATACTGCGAACGCACAAAACCACATTTCATAAACGTCAAATTTATTCATATTAAAAGGCAACTTAATTAATAAATATATTTGAAATGGCAAATAACTATTAGAATTTTCAAATGTTTTTTTTTTTTCATTATTATAAGAAACAGTTCTTTATTGTAAATTTTTATTTAACTTTTATCTTTTTCACAAATGCAAAACAGCTGATTTATTAACAGCAGCTGATGATTTGACAGTTTTACCCAAACAAAAAGTACGGGTAAGTTGTGGTACTATCTCATGAAAGCTTTCATTTACCAAATTTTTATTACAAGAAACGCTTTCTGGTAAGATTGGGTACCCGCAGGCACCCGCGGTAATGTATGTACGTCGAACACACCTATCATATTTCAGTTGACCTACGAATATATGTAATTAATTGCGACAAACAAATAAATACGTTGCTGAAAGCAAACCATTCGATTGGCAAGAAAATAATTTGTCACAATTAATCTGTTCTATCTGCTCATGACTTTCATTCTAATAAATGAAAGTAGACTCTTTCACCATCCCTCTCACTATAAATTACCTAATCAAAACATTGACATTGAAATTTCATTGTTACGATTATTTTGGTTAAAAATACAATTTTCTTTTTTCTTTCACTATTTTCAATGTTATGCATATTGGCCAAGAGCATGAATGACTATCATTCCTTTTTCTTTTTTCATGTAACAGACAAATGTTTTTGTTGTCACTTTCTAAATTGAATGCAATTTTCTCTTTCCAAAGGAGATTTTCTCTTTTCTAATTTTCTCTTCGTTTTTTATTTTCAATAAGCTATATATATGTATTGCCATTTCACTATGGGCTAGAACTTCATTACCGAAATATATTGTTATGCAACTTACACTATTCGGTGGGCCAACCATCATCAAATATGTAATCTATTTTAATTAAATTCTATGGTTTATTTGTTTTTTTTTATTCAATTTTCTGCATTATCTATGCATTATAAACAAAAAGAAAAAAAGGCATTAAAAAGTACTTTTAATAGTTTTTAGAAATCAAAGTTGGCATTGTTATAATTTAAATTATAATTTATTTAGATATATTTTAAATAATAATTTATAATTTAAAAGAAACTATTCCATTCATTTTAATTGCGTTTGTAAATTTTTGCTTTAAAAACAAACTGCGTTAAATTAAAAAAAAAATCACTTATAGTACAATGTTTATACTATAAGTTCATTCGGACTTTAATGGCCTCAAGTCGTAATTTAAATTGCAAAAAAAAAAATAATTATTTTTATTTTACAGGGAATTTAGAAAAAATGTTCCCTAATTTAGTTGTGGTTTTTTGGATTGTAAAATTTAAATTTTTTTCGGTAGGCTAGTTGGTAGCGTGCTAGCTTGTCAGTGCGGGGGTCGTGGGTTCGATTCCCACCAGAGGCTCTGGTCTGTTTTCGCTACAACGAGCCGATAGCCTTTGTTGCTATTGCTCGGTTAGGGTATTAAGATATAATTTGTAATTATATGATTAATATTAATAAATAAAATAAATAATGGGTGATAAATATATAGTTTTTTTTTATATTATCAAATCTGTTACAAAAATTGTTTGAAATTATCACCATTAACATCAATTACCCGTTCAAAATGTTTTGGAAAAAAATAAATTATATTGACGAGCATACTAATAGGAATTCTTCTGATCTCAGTTATAGCTATTTTTTATGTATTTAATTTTTCTTGAAACGACCTGTAGTTTATATACGTAGTTCATAATATTTTGGAACGATAACTTGGCGTGGCTCGATGGTAAACATTTTAACGATTTAAAAATTTTTTTCCTTATAACTATTTATTCTGGCATATGCATTTTTGTTTTTTAATTTGATATATTTTGATCATCCTTTATATTTTATAAAATAATTACAACTGAGTTAGGGAATATTTTTTTCTGAATTCCCTGTATAAGAAGGAAAGAAACAGTCACGATAAACGCAAAAGGTAAATTTTTTACTAAAAAAATAATAGTATAATTTAAAAAAAAAAATCCTTCATTTAGGATCCGCCATTTTGAATTTTCAAGATCTTACTTTATACTTGATTTTAACGACCACTTAAACTTCTGCACTTATAACTAAATATCCAACCAGCTACTTATGAACATTTTATGCTTGCTATATTGAATCCGCCATGTTAGATTTTAATATAAGACTTTATATTCGTGATTAGCAACCCCCTAAAACGCTTCCATTGGCGATGTTCAACAACATCAGAGAACATGAAAAAATTCTTAAGAAAATACGATCCGCCATTTTGAATTTTATAAATCTAAACTACTGCATAACTTCCTCCATTTTGTAATTTTGATTTTAGATTCATTATTAGCGACCTCTTAGTCTCCCTTGTGATACTTTTTAGTCTCATTACTTAGTATTTTATTTTTGGGAAAAATATGTAATAGTGGCCCATAGTACATTGGTAAGAATGCTGTAGGTCAAGGCCAAACGAATTGCAACCAATCGTTGTTGTTGGTATATTTAGCAGTTTGTCTCAGGTTGTATTTTATTTTCTTTTGCAAGTATGTATACGAAGAAAAATAGTTTTTTCTTATTATTTTCAAAATATTTTAATAATAAATTATGGCAAATTAACATGCGAAACAACAACAAAATTCCTTTAATTAGCCCTTAATAAGACAAAACTTTTGAACAATCTCGATAAATGGCTTTTTTGTGAATAGATTGAAATATAAGAAAACTATTTTTTTTTTTTGGGTGGGAGGGCTGGTTTCTTAAATTATTTCGCAAAATTTTAATCGAATCTAACGAACGATGAGTTTGTTATAAGAAATGTATATCAAAATGTTTTCTAAAATATGTCCTAAATAAATAAATAAATAAATAAACCAAAATGTATAAATTTTTCAAAAATAAAAAATAAAGGCATATCGCTCATTTGCGAGAAGACCGGCATAACTCAAAAACTACGATTTTTTAGTTAATGTTGCAGAAATGTGGGTCACACCATAATCTAAAACATATCAAAAAATGGAATTGATATCTCTTTCTCTCAATAAATCGCGACCAAACGTGTTTTGCATTTTACTAAATTTAATTATCTCGAAATCGCTTTTTTTGAATTATGCCGATCTTCTCGCAAATGAGCGATATGTATGTAACATATGTCTTTATGTATGCATAAAATATTTTTTTTAATACATCGTACCAGGGTACCGATTCTAAATAATTTGCAAAGCTGTGATGCGTTAAAAAAATTCCTCTTCACTTATTCAAAACCCATGATAACAAATGAGAGTTTTTATTACTTTGCAGTGCTAAATTATTCAGAATCGCCACCTAGAGATGCTTAAATAATTGTATGTAGATGTCTACTTTTTATCCTAAAGTAGAAGTTGTTGTTGACCTTCAAATATGTTGTTCTTATTTTAAAATTTAAAAACATTTTATTTATACACGTGTACCTATTTGAACTACACAAAATATGATAACAAGCATAGTACTAAAAACTGTACTCAAAGAATTATGTCGATAAAATCTACTGATAAGGGCAGTTATACATTAAATGTGTAAAAATTATCGAAATCGGTTCAGCGGCACGTTCATACGATATTGCGCATTACTAAAATGTATGAAGATTTTAGAATATTTTTTGTATGAAAATATTAAGTCCTCCTAGTGCTGGTAAAATTGCGAATATTTTTTTTAACTACTTGTTACCAAAAATAATTGCTCGATATTTTCAGGGTTGTGTTTCAGATATAGAAAATATCGAAATGTTACTCGGCTAAAATGGACGGCCTTATAATAAAACTGTAATACGAGGAAATAAAACACTTCGAGCGTTGCAGTTGTAAGATACAAATTATTTTCACGACACTTTTTTTTATTCTCACATTATTTGTTATTCAGACTTACAAAGACTGTAGACATTATATGGTTCACATGTGTTCTTGTGTTCCAACAAACATAATATAAACTGACTTCCCGAGTAAAAAAGAAATATCTTTTGCAATACTTGTTTATATCCAATTTGATATTATTTAATATCTGCTGTAATATCTAGCTGATCTTATTTAATCCGAAAAATGGCATATCAAGTAAAATCCAATCATATATTTGAGGACTTGGAAGGATTTATATTGATCCGAAAAATGACAGATCAAATTGGATCCAGTAATATATTTGGGGATTTAGAAGGATCTAAATTGATCCGGAAAATTGGCAGATCGAATTGTATCAGATTAGATTCATCAATATAATATATACGGAAACTAGAAATAATTTTAAAAGCTAAAAAATATGTCCTGCATGTATTTTTTTCCCCTTAGATCATGTCTATTTTTTAAAAAAAGTTTATTGAACTTTTTTCTGTTGTCTACCAGTGCATAAACAATAAAACTTAAAACCTTAAAACTGCTTCCATAATTAAAAAAACAAAATACGATATATGCAGTTGTTCAGTTTATACTAGCGGTTTTGAAGGTTCATTAAACACTAAATACAACATAAAACCCGTCGTCAATATACAATGATAATTTTAATATATGTATATTTTTATATACAAATTAATAAGAGAGGCGGTCAAATTTTTTTAATAACATTTTAAGCCTACTGGGTGTAAAAAAACACGCAAATTATATATATTTTATGATTTTGGCATAATATTAACAATAATAATATCAATTCGTTGTGTATAAAAAAATTGCATATTATACGTACATATAGTTTTCTTGCTTGCGAAAAATATTTGTGCAAAAGATAATTAAAATTTAAAGATATTTGATTAGATGCTTAAAGATATCCCTCTGCAATGGGAATTGTAGTTTTTAATTTACATTTATTTAATATCTGCTATATATTTAAATTACAAACACATTAAAAGTGAACCTTTTCCAAAAATCTAGGAAAACAAAAGGAACCCAATTTTAATAAATGTAAATGACGGTCCAGAATAAGAGCGTGACGTACAACGACTGTGGTAATGACGTGCCTCGGTGACTGCAAAAACAGTCAGATTTATTTTAGTGTAAATAGTACCGTAGAGATTCTTTCTTCTCCAGTGTTTTTTTCCCCTTATAACGACAAAAAATTTTTTTTTTTTTGAATCTTATAAAAAGTATAAAAATACGTACTATTTTAATTAAAATTTAGAATCGAACATTTAGAATCGAACAAGTTGGTTTATATTACGTTGTTCATGCTCTAGTACACTAAGAGCTTTCGAGAGCCAAATAATATCGTATGTTAATTTTACTCATCATATGTTTTTAGTTTACAAACATTTTTAAAATGCGGCAACACTATTAAGAGAATTAGACACGTAAAACAAGGAAATAAAAAATACGTTGTGAAAATAAAATAGATTATATCTCACAACTGCAAAGCTCCACGTATTTTATATGTCACTTTGTATGGGAAATGCGGCTCATTGGTTTTCTTATTTTCACTAAATTTAAAAATATTTAAAAGTTTACCTTCCCAGCAAAAACATAGTTTAAACTAGTTACCAGCCTATTTACGCGCTTAATTACTTTTGTTTGCTATGCCCAAAAAGTAATGGGTACTCATTATTTTTTGGCTGTTCGTAAACGAGAGGGTAATGACCACCCATTACTTTGTGTTTTTTTTATAAGTGAGAAGGTAATGACTACTCATTACTTTTGGGGTTATCGCGAACAAAAGTAATTAAGCGAGTAAATAGGCTGGTAAGTAGTTGAGACCCTGTTTTTTCTGGGTTATTTGCATGCATAAATATTTTTTTTGGGTAATGTGAAATTTTCTACAGACTGTTAAAGTTATAATTTCATAATTTAATTTTTAAGTATAATTGAATATTAACAATTTATATCGATTCATTGATTCAATTGTTTCTTATTTTATTTCTCGCATATTAAGTTCAAGCAATTAGAATTGTGAATTGAAATAATTTTTAATTAAATTTTTTTAATTTGTTGGCAATTAGGGATGTATTTCTTTAGGTGATATTTGGCGTATGAAACAGTTAACAAAACAATGTTAACTGTAGAGTAAAAAAATCAAACAAGTTTGACTTACAAAAAAAAAACAACCAAAAAAAGGCTTAAATGCGGCTGTGCCGCATCTTTGAATACCCTCCACCAATATTCTAAAAAATGTTCTCTACTGTCTTTAATACAAAAAATAATGCAAAAAAACTTTTGAATTAAAATTATAGAGGTGAAAAAGTTTTTGAGGTAAAACACTTTTTTGGATGCGAAAACAAATTTTTTGATAGAAAAAAATTTTGATGTGAACAAAATTTTTTGAGGTAAAAAATTTTTTTGTGGTGAACAAACTTTTAGTGGTGAAACAAAATTTTTGAGGTGAATACAAAATATTATTCCTATCTAAGGGACTGATGAAAAAATATGTGGAAATATATTATGTACCAGTCGCTACTTTGAAATTGTACTAAATTACACCAATTTGTATAGAGAATTTATAGGTATCTTCACATTTTCACTCATAACTTTTGAACCGCTGGACCGATTTTGCTCATTTTCAATACCAAACTGCTCGGGATGTCCAATAATCTGGGTAAAAATAGGCATCCCTGCTTGCGTCGTGATTGCCATTTCAACAGACAGACAGGCTATTAGACAGACAGGCGGACATCGCTAAATCGACTTAAAATTGCATAAGGATCACGAATATAAATAATTTACGCGGTATTAGATCTATATTTCGATATTTTACACGGAATGACAAACTGATATATACCCTCACCATATATGGTAGAGGGTATAACAAAAATGTATTAGAGAAAACTAAACTATATCACACTTTTAGTTTAAAATCATAAAGGTAAAAAAAGCTTCATACCCAATAGTTTAACTCTACACAAAAGTTAATCAAATTTTTTTTTATTGTTTTGCAAGGAATTTTTTTACATTCCTTATAAAATTTTTAGTTTAACCTTTGTGTAGAGGTTAACTATTGAGTATGAGACACACGGTTAAAAAAATTTATTAAAAGTAAAGTGTTTTAAAAACTGCTGATCCAATACAATCATTTATAAATATTTACAATTTTCGCGAAATATTTCAAAAAAGAATTATGTTTCTCAAGGTGCTCTGATATATTTATCAACAAAACAACCAATAAACAAACAACAATATTTTTTTTGTATTCTTTAATCTGTTTACCGCTGTCTGCTGAAAAAAAAAATAATTTATGCTGATAACCTTTTTATAAACAATAAGGTTATTTAGGACAGAAAAAGGAACCAAAATTGAAGTAGAATTTGGTGTCAAATGAATGCTCATTAAGTGACATTAATCACGCAAAGAAAAAACATGATTGGGTCAATCATATTTGAAGAGCATCATATATTTTTTGGTTAATGGTTGTGCCAACTATACTCGTACTATATTATGGTTATCATATTATGATAATAAAATAACCATATTTTTACCATAATATGATCCCTACAGTTATATTATGATTCAAAAATTAAACATGTTATAATGAATTTATCATAATATGATCGCACGTAATCATAGTATTCTCAAAATATTATCATATTATGGTCCTTCATAACTATATTATAATTCCTGGATTATCATTTTATGATCCATAATTTAAGAAAATTTCTTAAAGGAAAAGGTTCTTAGAAACTATGAAAAAGCTCTTTAAATTTAAGAATATTTCCTTTAGAAATGTTTTTTCTAAAAAAATTTATATTAAGGACTTTTTTCAGAAAAATTGTTAAGGAAAATATCATAGACTTTAAGAACTTTTCTTTCTTTGATTGTATAATTATTTATTGATTGTTGCCAGCATTTTATCGTTGCATAATTATTATATTTTTTTTATAGTCAGAATTTTTGTTACCACAGTATGGTTATAGCCAATCATGATATAAAATAGAAGGTGATGCTAGCGATTTGTGATTTTTTTTTATCTTTTCTGAATATAAGAAATAACAAATTTACTTATTTTTATCAAATAACACATTGTGCGTACGTGTTTGCTTAATATTATTCAAACCTTATTTTAACTATGGAAATATTTATAATTCCACCATTGCACTATGGTCTCACAGACCACTTTTATTGGCCATTATAAGTGAAATCGTTAAAACATTATATTTTTTAATCGCAAAGCGGCTTTGATAAAGACCCCGAAGGTCATAAAGCAAAACATTTTTTTACTTTTAATACTGGCCTTATCTGTATCATTTCTGTTGACTTGTTGCTTTTACTGTAAAGTTACTAAAATTAAATTTTGTCCAAAAAACGTTGTCTGACAGACCATAGTGCATTGTTTCTATATCCGTGTTGTTGACATTATCAGCTATGTTGCTTTGTTGATCGCTAGCAATAAGTTATAAATACACCACGCCAGAGTATAATTCTTGATATGTGCTATCTTATCATGCTCATGCTCCTAGTGGCAAATATTAATGGAAATGTTTTTCTGCAATTTGTTTTATTTTTAGATTGCTGTGCCCGATCTTGTTGAGGCTGCTAAGGATGCTGATGTGTTAATTTTCGTTGTGCCTCATCAATTCATTCCCAATTTCTGCAAAACCCTTTTGGGTAAAATTAAAGCAAATGCTCAAGCCATTTCTTTAATTAAAGGCTTTGATAAGGCCGAAGGTGGTGGCATTGATTTGATCTCACACATTATTACCCGTCATCTTAAAATTCCCTGCTCTGTACTTATGGGTGCCAATTTGGCCAATGAAGTGGCTGAAGGACATTTTTGTGAAACAACAATCGGTTGTAAGGATCCTAAATATGCTAAAATCTTACGTGATCTCTTCCAGTCCAATATGTTTAGAGTTGTGGTTGTAGAAGATTCTGATGCTGTTGAAATTTGTGGTGCTTTGAAGGTAAAAAAGAAAATGATAATTATAAAAGATTATAAAAATGAATACAATAAATACTTATTTTAACAGAATGTTGTTGCCATGGGTGCTGGTTTTGTTGACGGTTTAGGTTTGGGTGATAACACTAAGGCCGCTGTTATTCGTTTGGGATTAATGGAAATGATTCGCTTTGTTGAAATACAGTATCCAGGCAGCAAATTGTCAACCTTTTTCGAAAGTTGTGGTGTAGCTGATTTAATTACCACCTGCTACGGTGGCCGTAATCGTAAAGTTGGTGAAGCTTTTGTTAAAACTGGCAAAAATATTCAACAATTAGAAACTGAAATGCTTAATGGTCAAAAATTACAAGGTCCCCTTACTGCCGAAGAAGTTAATTATATGTTGAAAAATAAGAATTTGGAAGCAAAGTATGTTGTGGCATATGGGAAACTCTTCACTATTTGATGATTATTTAACCTTTTTTTTTTTTTTTTGTTGTAGATTCCCCTTATTTACCGCTGTTCACAAAATCTGCAGTGGAGCAGCTAAGCCACAAGACTTAATTGAAAGCATACGCATTCATCCTGAGCATATGTAAGTAATGTTGTAAATTTTTATGTATACAAAGTCTCTCGTGTTATTCTAATTAATGCCAAAATGCATTTAAAGCTAATATTTTCAACAATTTTATATTGATAACGAGAATATGAGAGCTTACATGAGTGCACCTAATGAAAATTTAATTAAAACGTTAGCTTAGAATGCAAATGAGCTAAGTCAACACGTTTTTGAAAATGTAGATTTCAATATTTTTGTATAATGTTTTATTTTTTTTTTTTTTCAAACAAAAAAATATGAGTAAATTCGGTACCAAATTTGGTAGTCAAAACATGCATCAGCATGTTTAAATGTTTATGATAGAATATAAAGCAATAATGTAAGATATAAAATCACATTTTTTTATATCATTCAATTAGAGAGAGAAAGTATTTCAGTTATTTTTATATTAGGCCGTAAAGAATTTTTTATACTACAAAATCTTAAAATCGAGCGGAATTGAGTTTAAACTAGATTTCGAGTGTAGTCTGAATGTAATATACAAAGAATAACTCACTGACTGACTGAGTCAGCATAGCCTAACCCAAAATTCTGGAGCAATGAACTTAAGAATTTGAAAGGTATCCTCCTTAACGGCCAGCCCAAACAATTTTGACCAGAAAACTGCTAGGGAACCTTTAGGATTTTTTCCCTGGAACATAGTAAAAGAAGGAGTTCGAACAGTCCGCCCAAACCGCTTAACCTAAAACATGAAATTAATATACATAGCAGGGAACTGCAACTGCTGATTACAAAACGTTCATACTCAATCAGCACCTGAATAAACATTCGTTTACGTTCAAGCGCTGAATATATTCAAATACAAATATTCTGATTGCTGATTTTAAATCAATCAAACCATATTCTTCTTGTTGCGTCTCTGATTTAATCATCGGTCGTTTTCATACTATTCACTTCATTCATATTCGTTAGGTTCAACAATGATTATTTTGATGTAGAATAAATCATAAAAATAAAAAATTAACGCGTATGAGTTTATTTATGATTAAATACAAATAAAAGCAAAATAATTTCATTTCATAAATGTTTTTTTGAAATTTCTTAAAATTAATTATTTATTTTTATACTAATTATTTTTTTATTTAACAAAAAAAAATAAAGAAAAAATTCATATTTTATTGTAATCATCAATAAGTCTGTGACTTTTTGGACTTCCCTCGTAGTTATATGAAATGCAACACTGCTCTCATCAAGTATCACCTGTAAATATACTACTGTCAAATTTTGAGCAAGTTCCCTTATTTACTTTGCGTTTAACAGTTGTTCAAAACATGCAATCTCGTGGATTTTTTTAAAAATGGAAAAAGTGAATTTCAAGTGCTCATAAAACATTATTTTTTGCGAAAAAAAACCGTCAATCAAACCAAAAAAAAGCTTGATAAATACTATGGGGACTCTGCACCATCGATTTCAATGGTAAAAAAGTGGCCTTACAAGCATGGAAGATGCTGAACCTTCTGGACGCCCAGTTGAGGTCTCTACACCCAAACCAATTGAAAAAATTCACGATATGGTTTTGGCCGATCGGAGATTGAATGTGCGATAGATTGTGGAAGACATAGGCATCTCACATGGCTCAGTGGTTTTAATTTTGAACGATCACTTGCGTATGAGAAAGCTTTTCGCAAGATGGCTGCCGCGTTTGCTTACAATCGACCACCAATGGCATCGTGTGACAGCTTAGCTTCCATGGCAAAAATCCATGAATTAGACTACAAATTGCCTCCTCATTCACCTTATTCTCCGGATTTAGCCCCCAGTGACTATTTCCTATTTACAAACCTAAAGAAATGGCTCGGGGGAAAGAGATTTAGCTCCAACTATGAAATTATTGATCAAACAAATGCCTATTTTATGGACCTCGAAAAATCCTATTTTTTGGAAGGGATACAAAAATTGGAGAAACGTTGGACTAAGTGTATTTATCTAAAAGGAGATTATGTTGAAAAATAATTTATTTTTTTGCAAAAAAAGAACTGTGTTTCTTTCAAAAAGTCATGGACTTATTGACCCTAAAATATTTATAATTAAATCAAATCTACAGACCATTCAAACTGAAACGAAATACGCGTTCAGTAAAATGATGCTGATTTTATTCAACAGTTGAGTGATTAAATGTAAATATGAATTGATTTTGCAGCTCTCTGATACATAGGTATTCTTTGGGCTAATTTATTAAATTTTTGAAACTTCCAATAAGAACATGGTAAAATTATGGTTAAAGTATGCCCTTTTTAGTCAACCTGAATCGCTGACAGTTCCTACTCCAGCATGAATATACCAAAATGAGATTTTTAAAAATTTTCAAAGAAAATGGGACAGAAATGGAAAAATTCTCTCCCTAAACTTTCTTCCCAAACCCCTTGTGCTGGAAATATGAAATTTAAAATATAATTTGCCTAGAACTAATTCACTATATAGAAACATTTTGCAATATGCAATTAAAAAGTGGTATTAATGGGATTGAGAAGATGAATAAATTGTCAACATCATCCAGTCCAAACCGCTGGAGTTAGGAGCTTTAAATTTTACTTGTACACTCAGAATATTATGTAGTTAACTGTTTGTAGTTTAATAAAAAAGTTTTCCGTTCCATTTAAAAATAAGGGAAGATACATTTATTTTTCAAAGAAACATCTATATTAACTTTTTTATACATTTACTCGAAATAATTTACTATCATTTACCGATTTTTTTCAGTTTCATTTATTTTTTTCATTTGTTTGAAATTTAATAAAAATTTACCCACAAAACGGAAACTTGTGGTTTATTTGTGTCCGTAACAGTTATTACAAATTTAAATTTTGTTTGCTGTCTGTTTAAAAAAAAAAATATTCAAAAAATTTCAATTTGTTTTTTTATTTAAATTGGTTGTATATATACAAAATTTTTCAATACAATTTCCAAGAACTTCATAAACACACATACATATACAAATACATTCACACAAAAAGTGTTTAAAGCTTCATATGCATACATACATTTTGTATTGTACGAGTATACAATACAAAAACGGAAATAATTTCAAATAAATGAAAAAAAAACATTTATTTTTTTAAGGATTGGTGGGTAAAATTTTTACATTTATTTTAACTGATTATATCAGTTGTTTCTTACGGATGTGTCAGTTGATTAATCAACATTTAAAAATAAATAACAAATGGCATTTAATTTAAATGAAAATTAAGTAGACCGGTTTTTAAATGAAATATCATTTCTTTTAAATGATATTTTCAGTTATTTTAACTTACAAACTTTTTTAAGTGTATGCTGTTACTCCGGGTTTTAAACATTTTAAGTGAGAGGATCAAAAACGGGAAAGTCTCCGCTATAACGTCCTGCTCGATTTGAAAAAGTACACTTAAAAAAGTTTGTAAGTTAAAATAACTGAAAATATCATTTAAAAGAAATGATATTTCATTTAAAACCCGGTCTACTTAATTTTCATTTAAATTAAAAGCCATTTGTTATTTATTTTTAAATGTTGATTAATCAACTGACACATCCGTAAGAAACAACTGATATAATCAGTTAAAATAAATGTCAAAATTTTACCTACCAATCCTTAAAAAATGAATGTTTTTTTTTCATTTATTTGAAATTATTTCCGTTTTTGTTTTTTTAATATACTCGTACAATACAAAATGTATGTATGCATATGAAGCTATAAACACTTTTTGTGTGAATGTATTTGTATATGTATGTGTGTTTATGAAGTTCTTGGAAATTGTATTGAAAAATTTTGTATATATACAACCAATTTAAATAAAAAAACAAATTGAAATTTTTTGAATATTTTTTTTTTGAAACAGACAGAAAACAAAATTTAAATTTGTAATAACTGTTACGGACACAAATAAATGAAAAAAATAAATGAAACTGAAAAAAAATGGTAAATGATAGTAAATTATTTCGAATAAATGTATAAAAAAGTTAATATAGATGTTTCTTTGAAAAATAAATGTATCTTCCTTTATTTTTAAATGGAACGGAAAACTTTTTTATTAAACTACAAACAGTAAACTACATAATATTCTAAGTGTAAATATAAAAAATGTGATCCATGGGGTATTGTTAATTTACTCAAGAAAACCTTTTTGGAATTCCAAAAAAGAACGTCGTAAAAACGGGGTTCAAAAGGGGAAAAAATGGCCACAATTATCACCTGCTGGAACGGTTGGAACTAGGAACTGAGGTTTCCCTTCGGAATTTACAATTAAAACTGGTTAAAAATCTCGTAACCATAACCGCTGAAACTAGGAACTTGAAATTTATCATGTAGATTCTTTATTCAGCATAGAAGTCTGCCAAGATTCACTATAAAGGGCACAGACTACACAGACAGGTTACCAATGACATATGTCAAACAAGAATTCTCAAACCGTATGCTTATTTTGACATTGCAGTGATTTGCAAAACGAGATAGAAAAATAAACTCCATATAAATTATATGGTACATATTTATTTGTATATCTATCCTTTTCTGTGTATCACTGCAATTTTGAAATATCCTTTTACTAATTTTCTAGTTGCCATTTTGATTCAACCAGCTATTTCGTATCTGGGTAGTCTGTGATAAAAGGTTAAACATATTTATTAAAGGAGAAAAATTTATTAAAATATCTTCCAAATATATTTCGAGATTTTTAAAACCACCAGAAAAGAAGCTAATCAAAAATAAAAAGCAAACAGCTGACATAAACAAAAAATGTACAGCAATTTTTTTTTTACTTTGCATATTTTCTAAATAGAAAAAAAAAATAAAAATTACATTTAATATAAAAAAGAACTTAGCACATGTGCACTCTTAGCTAATGAAATTATTATTGACTATTCAAAATCAACTATTAGGAGTATTTAAAATTTGATGCAAATATCTAAAAAAACTACACAATTTATTTATGGCAACAAAAAGTCTTTTCACATCTCTATAAATTAAATTAAGTAAAATATATGAATTATTTGCAACAAATTGTGATTAATCCTATTTTCATTAATTAATTAATTTATTTATTTTACTTTAGATTTTCTTTTATAATTTCTTTCTATTGTAACTAATCTCTTTATTTTAAAATAATATGAGTTCATTTTACAGGGAACGCAACCAACTTGTTTAAACCACATATATTGTCTACTAAATTATGTTGAATTTGCAAAATTTGAAAAAGAAACTCAATTGAAATGTAAACTAAAAACTTGTAATGTGAAACTGTTGCAAAATGACAAATCTTCACCACTTTTTGTTTTTTTTAAACATATTGCACTAAATGTTTTTAAACTAAGTAAACATAAGTATTGTAAATAAAAATATTTAAAAAATTTTGCACAAATGTCTAAAAAAAAAAAAATTTAGAATTTATCATATTGTGATTTTTTTTTTTTTTTATTATTTACTTTCCTTTCCTTTATTATTAATATAAATTAATCAAACCATATTACATCACAACTTTAATATCATTTGTTTTTGTTTTTAGGCATTCATCATTACAGCCGGCACCAAAACTTTAATATGTTGTCCTGTCTTTCCCCAGTCCAAACACACAAATATATACACACATGTTTTTTGAAAAAAAAAAATCAAAAAATCAAACACAAATATATACTTACCATCTGATTTACTTAACTCCTTGCAGGATCATAAGCTCATTTAAAAAAATATATTTTTTATATATATTGTTATATACATTTACAACAAATTCAAACATATTTAATACCAAAATTTTATATTTTTTTATTTTGTTTGTTTTTTTTTATTTTTTTAAGTGCATTTTCTTTTATCGTACATAATAAAGTGTAATAAATTGTTAAATAATACATTATGAAACATCTCTTTATTGTTAATATATATCTTTTTTTTTCTAAAAGAAAAATCTAAATTTATTAAAATAAAAAACAGTTTTCTTTTTTCAGCTGAATTGGCCAATCTTTTTAAATGTTAAATGTATTTTTTTGTTTTCTTTGAGCTCTTTTTTCATTCATATTTATTCTTTTTTTTCTATTTTACAGGCAAAAATTATAAATCTATATAAATATGTAATCCTAACACTGTTTAATTTATTTAACATCAAATAGTTTCTTTTAAAACACGTGCTTCTATATAAAATAATTTATATTTAAACAAATATGCTGTGATTTGTTTTCAAAAAAAAATTAACTACAAAAAATGGTAAATAGCAGCACAATTTAATTTTTAGGTTGTCTTTAAAAACTCATTTTTAAAACCTCCCAAATTGTTATATAATTTTAACAAAACTCAGCTTAATATAACAATTAAAATTAATACATAACCAATTTTTGGTGCTTAAAACAAATTTTAAATTATCTTTGTCGTAAAGCATATCTTAACCAAAAAAAAAAATATACAAAAGTACTTTTTTAATTTTAAATAATACAGTCAGTCATATTTTACAACTTGATTAAATTATATTATATTGATTAAATTATATTATATATGTACCTAATATAAATTATTAAGTCAAACAAAAGGACAATTTGTTGTTGTATAAAAGACCACATATATATTTTAGTTTTTAAAAGAAATTACAAATTTAGTAAATATTTGTCAAAATAAATATAGAAAAACCAAAATCCCAAACAGTATGCTATCGCATTTATGGTTTTATTTATATCAACGTTAAAATGTAAGTAAATGTATAACAATTGTTAAGTTCACGTTTTGAAAAAAGTTGAGTTAATGATAAAGTTCCATAATATTTAGTAGCTTCTATAAAATGTTTAATGTTTTATTTTTATTTTTATTAAAACGTTAAGTATTGCTGAAATTTTAATATATTTCTTGCTTGATAAAAAAAAAACAACTGATTCTCACAAAAGTGTCTGAGCCTTATAGAGTTTAATTTCCTGATTACAGGTCTGTTACTCAAATATTTCCAACTTGTATCATTTTTTAACGCTTGCGGTACCTTTTTTATATTCGGCTTTTTAATCAAATACCTGTTCTCAGCTTCTTTAAGAGTATTACCGTTTATCATCCACTTTCCAAGATAAATATCTGTCATATTACATAAAAATTTTTAACTGTTGTTACGAGGGCGGATCAATAAGTCCGTGACTTTTCGAACTTCCCTCGTAGTTATATAAAATGCAACACTGTTCCCATCAAGTACCACCTGTTAATAGACTACTGTCAAATTTTGAGCAAGTTCCATCATTTACATTGCGTTTAACAGCTCTTCAAAACATACAACCTCGTGGATTTTTTTTTAAATGGAAAAAAGTGAATTTCGAGTGCTCATTAAATATTATTTTTTGCGAAAAAAAACCGTCAATCAAATCAAGGAAAATCTTGATAAACACTATGGGGACTCTGTATCATCGATTTCAATGGGAAAAAAGTGGTTTACTGACATTCATTGTGGTCGCACAAGTACAAATGACGCTGGACGGCCAATTGAGGTCAATACACTCAAAATGTCGAAAAAATCCACGATATAGTGTTGCGGCTCGAAGAGTGAGATTGGTGATGCCATAGGCATTTCATATGGCAGTGTGGTTTCGATTTTAATTGATCAGTTGGATTTAAGAAAGCTGTCTTCAAGATGGGTGCCGCGATTGCTCTCAATTGGCCATAAACGTAATCGTGTCACGTGTGTAGTCTCAATGGCAAAATTCCATGAATTGGGCTACGCATTGGAACCTCATCCGCCATATTCTCCGGATTTAGCCCCCAGTGACTATTTCCTATTTCCAAACCTAAAGAAATGGCTCGGTGGAAAGAGATTTAGTTCCAACGATGAAATTATTAATCAAACAAATGGCTATTTATGGACCTCGAAAAATCCAATTTTTTGGAAGGGATACAAAAATTAGAGAAACGTTGGACTAAGTGTATTAAACTGAAAGGAGATTATGTTGAAAAATATTTTTTTGTTGCAAAAAAAAACTGTGTTTAATTCAAAAAGTCACGGACTTATTGACCCGCCCTCGTACAAATTTGGTAATTTTCAATCTTATATTTCAACAGTTTGGTAAGTAAGCTCGTCTTATAGAATCTGGGCACTGGGCATTAATTCTGTAATTTTGAAAATGATCGATTGATCGATAATGTTTTTCCTATACACTCATCTCTATCGTATCGTTTCGAACATTCGTTTCGTTTAGTGTTAATTACTAGTTCTTTATACTAGTTCGATACCGAACTAGTTCTAGTACTGTTAAGCCCCTATGGCACTATATTTATTTCATATAGTTTGATATTAACATCAATGTAAATCAAATGGAAGCGCTGCCTTACCGACATCTATTTTGCAGATCTTTAGAGAATACTCTATAGTTGAACTCTTCAGAATGATTATTTTCGTATACGAAAATTCATAAATTTCACTTCTACTAGTTCTCTGTTACTAGTCCTTTACTGTAATTTTTATTAGTTTTTTTTCTGTATTATTCCTAACAGTGAAAAACATTTATTGCTTCTTCTTTTTTTTGTCAAATTTTTCTTACAAAACCCCTAAAAAAATTTAAAAATTTTTGGAACGTTCGAATTATTGATAGATTTTTAAGTAGACAAGAAAATTTTTTAAATTTATTGTCAAAACTGCTATCGAGCTATTTCAATCGTTTTATCGATGATTTTATGCTTATAAAAAGCAAATTAGCTGCAAACAAAAACCGATTTGGAAAAACAATAACAAAAGTCTCAGTTACGTGAGGCAACACAATCGTCATAACGATATCGTCAGACTATAATCGTAATAGAGAATTCGGGCTTTAATAAACTATTTTTTTCGCTTCAATTTATTTTAAAAAAACATAGTAAAGGCTTCATTAGTCACACGTAACTTACACTAACTTAAGGAGACGGAGCAGAAAATGTGTATTTATAGATAAACGAAAATGTATCAGGTGTTTTTTTAAATTTGTAAATAAACAGTAATAAAGAAAAAAATTTAACGAATTAAATTTTTGTTTATTTTTATTTCATACCGTTTTTAAGCAATTTAAAAAAATATATAAAAATGGATATAAAATATTTTATTTTTATAAAAAATAAAATGATTTTGTTTGTTATTATTTTTTTCTTTAAGTTTTTCCGCCTTTTTTTTTTTGTTTAGTTGATGATGTCAGCTGTTTTGAGCTGTCATGTAAATACGGTAGAAAACATCAAATTTCAGCAGATTCGTCTGTCACAATTCGGTACGTTTACGTTGGCTAAGTGGTTGTATGTGTTTTCTACAGATAAGACGAATCAGCTGGGTTTTACGTGAAAAACTTTTATATTCCACCATATAAAAATATATTTTTCAAGATAATAAAAATCACTTGAAAATTTTTCAGAATTTTTCGCGTAAATTTTATATAAAAGACAATTATTAATTTTTTTTCTTTTTTTTTTTTTTTGCAAATGCAACATTTTGGGTTTATGTATTGTGATTCTGTTTTTTTTTTTTTTATTATATTAAAAAAAATTTCATTTTTTAAATTAAATTTTGCCTTTTAAGTTTAAATAAAATTTTTACATGAAAAACTACTTACTCTCCTAAACTGTAAAATATTAACATCCAATGTTAAAAAAAATTGTGTTTCAAAGTAAAATAAGGAGTTTATAAATTAAATTGCTTTTTAATTTTTTTTAAAACATTATAAACAAATTTTCCTCAAATTTTAGCTTCTTATTATTTTTAGAGGGCTCTTATTTTTGACCGCTCTAAAAGCTGTCTCGGCATTTCAAAAAACCGATTATTAAATAAATATTTTTTAAAGAAAAAAGTGAAAAAAATATTATATTTTTTGAGCAAAAATATCATCTTTGCTTGCTGAATATTTTTTATTTTTGTTTTTTAATGTTCAAATATACCCAGCAAAAACACACCTTACCAAATAATGAGTCTAGTAATCTAAACTCCAAGGTTTTCACGTATTACCCTTTATATTATAATTCTAACTTTTTTTATATGAGATGTCCCAAAAGGTAAGGTGTTCTGCTTACGTGCAAGCTTACGAAAAATTAAAGAATAATGGGTTACCCGTATGCATATTAATCATTTTTTACTAATAACCAATTATAATTTTTTTTTCTTTAAGTTATTGACTAACGCATTTGCTTTAACTCCTGGTAACCAATTTTAATTAAACTTTGAGTAAGCGACAAGGTAGTGCGATGCAGTGCTATGAATTCCAATTTCTAATCTGCTCTTCTTTCAAAAGGAAGTATATAAATTAACCCTTTGACGGTCAATGGTTAATAAATGTCCCATTTTTAGTTTTTGTCGTACTTGGTCTATTTTTTAACCGATTTTCTTAAATGTGTATCGACAGATGATAGTTGTTGTTTTCACACAATACAAACTATTTAGATCAATATGGTCTCAGAGCCAATAGAATCACCACAAATTCATAAAAAAATGTATATATTTTTGCATAATTTTGGGAACACAGTTTCTCGAATCCTATTGGACAACATAGGGGATCAATATTTTGGTACGACATAGTCCATTCCTTTAATTTTAAGAAACATAAAGATATTTGGAATTGGTTCACTTTATTTATTACAGGATACTGATACAATTTGGGTCATCAAAGGTCAAAAATAGGAAGTTTTTGCTTAGTTTTAAACATTTTTGATTCTCATTGAAATTCAAGTATATTTTATTTTATTTGATTTAATTTTTATAGATTTTTCTCTCCTGATTTCAAATTTGGTCTCCAAAATTTTCAATCTCTTTACAATTTTGAAAAATTTTATAAAAGGATATTTCGGAACTAGAGTTAAAACTTGATTTTTGCCCCGAGATGTTATAAAATTTTTATCATATTCGTGACCAAAATTAATTATATAAAATGTGTCATAACACAAACAAGTTAAAATAAATTAATTCCACACTACTCTTCACTAATTTGTAGGCTTTTTCCTGTTCACTTACATGATAATTTGTTTTATTAAAGACTTTTAATTCATATATTAAACAAATACACATTAATAAATAAAGTTATTTAAACTATTAACAATGACTCATTATTATTTATATTAAAATAATAGAAAAGGTAAGCCATTACAGGTAATTTATTACTATTTAATTCAAAGTTGTAAAATAAGTAACATATTATGGGTAATACATTATTTTTATTTTGAAAATAATGCTGAATGTAAGGAGTACTCATTACAAAGTAATGTATAAAGTAATGATATGTCATTACCATGTTTTTGCTGAGTAATTTTAAATTTTACAACTGGTTGTCCGATTTTTTTTTTTAAATTCGTAAAACTGAAACCGATTTTTTTAAATTTTAACTATTCAGAAAACCAGTTTTCCAAATATATCGAATATTCGATCTCCCTAATTAAAATACACGAAATGGATAACATTTTGATCATACCTACGTTGTATTTCATTTTAATTATAAATATTTTTACATTCTTTTTTGAAAATTTTTCAAAAAATAATATTAACTATTTAAATGTTTTAGAGTTTTTCAGTGCGTTGGATAAAAGTTATTGGAATTCATACAGCCTTGGAAAGGGATGTATTAAATAAATTATTTGAAATAAAATAATTAACATTAAAATGGCAACTTTCTTACTCCAAACTTTAATAAAAGTTTAAAGTCAGCAATATCCCATGGTAAACCTTTATTAATTTTTTCTTTATTAATTAATTATAAATTATGTTTTTTTGATATTAGCTTAAAACATTGAAGGGTTTGTAAAAGACTGTTGTAAAAGTTTATGAATTAGACTGATTACACGGTGTTACAAAAAATTAATATATGTATTTTTGAAATGACCTAGTGTAAGTGGTATTACAAATTTAGTCAGACTTCGCCAGCTAAAAAAAATGTTATTTAGTTATTTCTCCATGGATTTTTAATTTTTGTTATGATTGTTTTTTTTTCTGTCTGTGAAATATTTTTAATACTTTGTATTTTTTTTTATAGTCTATAGCTTTAACTTAATTAAAATAACGAGAATTCATCCGGAACATTGGTAAGTTTTTGGTAAACAAATATAATTTGTAAAATATAAATCAATTTATGTTTTGTCATAGCGATTATTTTTTAATTTTTGACACCCTTCTGTTTATGTTTTAGTTACAACATTTTATGTTCATTACAACATTATTATTAACTATTAAAAACAATTCACTTTGTGGTTTTAAAGGTGCAAGTTTTTTTCCCATTAAAAAATTAAAAATTAATGACTTTGGCGGTACCCGAGTTAAAAAAATTATCTGGCACAATATTTAAGCATATTCAATTTGATATTATTTAATGTTTGCTGACAGATCAAATTTGATCCAGGAATTTACTTGGGGATTTGGTGAGATCAAAATATATTCACAAAAAAGCAGATCAATTCAGATCCAAAAATATATTTGGGGAGTTAGAAAGATCCAAATTTATCCAATAGATCAAAATTTTTTTTCACAAATTGGTGGATCAATTTAGATGCAATAATATACTTTAATTACACTTTAATTACACAAAGTACACTTAAATTAATTTCTGTTGAAATTTACCCAACTTATAGTAGGAAACTGTACTCCTGCTATAAGTTGGGTAAATTTACTCTGAGTGCGTAAATGAAAAGAAAATACACATATTATGTGTAAGTTTATGAACACAAAATAGATAAAATAACATTAAAAGTGCGTAAATTTTAATTGAAATTTTAAAATTAAAGAGTAAATTTACCAAATTTGTGCGTAAAGGAACACGATTTTCCCGTAAATATACACATAAATTGCGGAAAAATCCCAAAAAAAATTTTGTTTTGAAATAAAAACAATAAATTTATTTGTTGGTAATTTACAATAAAAATAAAAACAAATAAATTTATTGTTTAGTAACTTACAATAAGAATAAAAACAATAAATTTATTGCTTAGTAATTCCAAATAATTAAGAAATTTTAAAAACTAATAGTTTTATTAATTTTGAAAATTTTTTCGATTTTTGTTTTTTTAATTTCAAAATGTCATAGTTTTTTTAAACTTTGTGCGTAAAATTTTTATTCAATAAAATAATATTTTTTGGCATAATGTGTTTAATTGTAAACACAAAGTGTCTAAAAATACTTCATGTGTGTAGTACTGTATTTGAAAGTGTGCGCCAAAAAGTTTTACGCATTTGGTGTTTATATTTACCAAATTTTCGTAATATCACATAAAACTTTACCTATTTACAAACATTTTTATTGTAATACGAGTATATAAAATTATGTCTTCGGGACTTGTATAGTATAAATATTTTCAGGAATTTGAAAAATGGGAAAATATGGGTGGTTATTTCATTTTTCAAAAAATAACATTTTTGCAATAGTTTTGTTCCCGTATATGATAATTTGTACTAATTTGTACAAATTTTTAATGCTTGGCTTTCGTTTACACTAATACTTAGTAAAAATAAGGTAAAAAATAAAAAAATAAAGTAACAGTTCGATGTTAAGAGTTTAAAAATTTTTACTGGAATATTTTTTACCAGCAAGAATTTTCAAGCAGGAAAAAAAATTTTTTAAATCATATCTTGGTTTTTTTGTAAATACAAAAAAATTTATATATTTTACAATCATGTTGTTGTGTGCAAATGGACATCAATAAATATTGTAGAAAAGTTTTTCTGCTTAACATTTTACATGAATATTCCTCTTTTTCCATATTAACCAGTTATAATTTATTTTTTCATTTGAAGTTTGGAGTCAGCTATTCAATAAACTTGCAAATTATTGCAAATTTTGCATTATAGGCTTCTTACACTGAACAACATCTTTGTGAAACGCATGGAAGATGTTGAAAATGTGAAACAAGTGTATACATTGGCAACATCTTTAATCTGTTATTTATTCAGCTGTAAAAAAATAAAAGAAAAATAAGTATAATTTTTGTAAAAATATAAAATGTATTTAGAGAAAGCATCGAAAGTCGAGACCACGAAAAACTTAGCCTCAAGCAAGGGTTGTAGCGCAAGTACAGTGATTGTGATGTTAATGTATACATGTTTGAATTGGTACAACCCTTGCTAGAGGGTAAATTTTTCTGTAAATCGGCTAAGAATTTCGTGGTCCCGGCTAAGAATTTTTTTGTAGTCACACCATTTGGCATCATGGGTGGCTAAAAATTTGGTAGTTTGTTCATCCTGCTTTATAGAGTCCTTGATTAAATGCCATTCTGGAAGAAGATGATGATGAAGAAGAATTTTTGGTAGACATAAGAATGTAAGAAACATGTGCCGCTCATTTTCCTTTGTTGAATATTTTTTTTCTTTTTGTTTATTTTCTGCAATGCCAGTTCGCTAGTGATGGCACAAAGAAAATCGATTTTTTTGTCATTTTCTTAGTGATGACAATTAATGTAAGATGGAACAAAATGAGAAAGGATCATCTTTTGCAAAGAATTTTTTGGAAGATGTTAACATCTTTGCAAATTGATGAACGATGTAAGATATGTCTTATAGGCCTTTTACACTGAGCAACATCTTTGTGAAACGCGTGGAAGATGTTGAAAACCTGAACAACATCTTTGTGAAACGCGTGGAAGATGTTGAAAATATGAAACAAGTGTTTACATTGGCAACATATTTCATCTTTCATCTCTCATTTATTCAGCTGACAAAAAATAAAAGAAAAAGATGCATATTTTTTGTTAAAAATAAAAAATGGATTTAGAGAAAGCATAAATAATTAGAGTAGTTGTTGCTTTGCAAGAACAAACCCGAATTTTAATGCAGTACATAGAAATATTTAAGGTCATTCTGGAAGAAGATGATGATGAAGAAAAATTTTTAGACATAAGAATGAAATTCTTACATGTGCCGCTCATTTGCCTTTGTTGAATAATTTTTTTTTGTTTATTTTCTGCAATGTCAGTTTGCTAGTGATGGCACAAAGAAAATCGATTATTTTATCATTTTTTAGTGATGACACTTAAAATAACGAAAGATGTAAGATGGAACAAAATGAGAAAGGATCACCTTTTGCAAATGTAGAAAGATGTAGAATTTTTGGCCTGTATAATTCTTATGGGAAGATGTTAACATCTTTGCAAATTGATGAAAGATGAAAGATGTAGCTCAGTGGAAAAAGGCTATTACTCTCTAAAACTTTGTTACTGAGCTATTCTTACTGGACTTGACTAAAAAAAGGGACTCGAAAGTACCTAATGTTTATTACAATTAAAATAGGTTTTAATAATTTTTCTATAAAAATTATACCGTTAGGTGTAACTTCAGTACTGATTTTTTTTTTTATGTGACACCATAAAAAAGAAGTCAAAAGCAAAAATCAACTTTGCCATCAACATTCGACTTTCAAAAATTTACACAAAAAGTCGATTAGTCTAAAGTATATTTATAGAAATTTTTTTAAATTTGTTTAAAACAAATAACCACTGTTATAAAATTAATGTCAAATGATAAACAAAATTACAAAGCCACACATCAGTCATAATCATAATAAAGAAAAAAAAAAAGAGACACATTTTAATAGAGTTATAAATCATTTATATTCCATTTATTATACAACGTTACATATACATACAAAGTATATGACTGAATGTATATGTTGATCGTAGTAGATAGGTCTATAGTTTTAAATATACATATTAACTTAAGTTAATAAAATATTAATGCTACTGAACTTGGACTACTTTAGTTGTGGCTGGGAAATAAATAAATTTATACTCTTTTGCTGCAAAAAAAAATAAAAGAAATGTGAACATAAAATCTTCTTGTTTAATTTGAAAAAAATTATTTTAACATTACACAAATTTGTACAATAGTTTATTTAATAATAACGATATAAAAATATGTATAACACTAACTTAGTTGTTATAAATTATTTGTATACTAAATATGTTTTTTTTTTAATATTTAAAAAAGTAAAAAATTAATTACTTTTGTCAACCAAAATAATTAAATCTTAATAAAGGTTTACGATGATAAACCTTACGAAAACCCCTATTTTGTATAGGTCTTACATTTACCAAATGTTTGCCGCGATCATCTAAGATATTCCAAAATTTTGGTAACTATGATCAAATAAAACTTATTAGAAATTTATAAAAAAATGCTTAATTTGTTAATATTACCTCTGTATACGAAATGGGTAGAACTTCTGAAAATATTATCCATGTAACGACTTCAGAGCAAGGTGGTGTTGTTAATGAGCCTTGATAAGTATAAAAATCTTCACGATTTATATTACCCAACAAAGAACCTAAACTTATTAATTCCGTGACCGTAGTCGAAGTATTAAAATTTTTTATATATGCTAAATTGTCATATATGATATTTAAGCCAGGATAATAAATATTTTCATCCTAGAAAAATGTATAGAGTTATTAAAATTCATTTATACTTTTATTGCAAAATTAAACTTACCTTAGTAACTTTAAACAAAACTCCCACCACAGCTAAACCATCCTCAAAATGTATTGCTGTTTGCACATTGGGATATTTTATATTTCTGTGAACTATATGCATTTCTATATCATATTTATGACCATTAAGTACATGTTCGGAACCTTTTCGTTGCGGTGAACCCCAATGAAAATGTACTTGTTCCACTTCATAGATGTCATCTAATAGGCCACCAGCTATAAAAGGTTTGTCTCCCAGAACTGTGGTTGGTACCTTGAATTCCACTTGAAAGAATTTTTTAAAAGTTTTGTTAATTCTTTAAGGAATTTATATTATGGGAAAATATATAAATACCTGCATGGCCATTATTACGCAGATATATTAATTCCGACATGGGGACATCATATAAACCAAATAAGATCGGTGGTATAATAACATCTATGGTCTGTTGTATAAATCAGAAAAATTAGAATAAAATCATATATAAAAACCGATGTCTCCCAAAGGATTTTTCTTCGATTCGTTTTTGTTGTAAAAAACATATGTATGTATGTGCAAAAATGTTGTCCGACTTACACTCACCAAAAAAGTCTGTAATGACAACTGAAAATTTTGCTGTTATTACGGGAAATTTTGCTAATTTGAGCCCAGCGATATTTTTTGCTAATCTTAGCAACACATGTCTACTGACGTGTAGTACAATGAAATTAGTAGAAAAATTAGTAGCGGCTACTAAATTTTAGTAAATTTTTTGTAAAGTGAAATTTAAAATATGTTTGCTAAAACCAGCAAAAAAAAATAATTATTATTATTAATATAAGAACAAAATTTTAAATTTATTTTTTTTATCGAGCATCAAAATTTTTTTATTTTATTTATTTTTTCAAAAAATATTTTATGCAAAATTAAAAAATCAAAGGCTTAAAAATCTTTAAAATGGTTAAAACATAAACGAATTTATCATTTTGTTTTAATTTGGTAATTTCTGTTTTGAAAAATATTTTAGTCAATTTTTTTTTACATTTAAGGTCAAATTTTA
The DNA here is from genome assembly GCA_949748255.1 of Eustalomyia histrio. Taxonomy (NCBI): domain Eukaryota; kingdom Metazoa; phylum Arthropoda; class Insecta; order Diptera; family Anthomyiidae; genus Eustalomyia; species Eustalomyia histrio. The sequence continues at coordinate 5,080,350 of OX456523.1, forward strand.
ATTGTTTTCAGGTCTGATTTTTAGAACTAAAAAAACTTTTAAGTGCTATTTTAAGTGGATGTCCTGTTTTTAGACATGAGTCAGTACAGGTTGGTTGAAAAGTTCCTGCGCTCAGCAAGAGATGGCACTGCTAGCTCCAAACTTTTTTTTCTCAAGTTGGTATAACTGTCCTGAGAACACATCCAGAGTTGCAAGTCATTCTGTCAATTCTTTCTTTGTTTACGAGCCATTTCAAGTTGACGTAGCATTGATTTTTTTTAATATGGAAAAAATTGAATTCGTGCAGTCATTAGATTCTTTGTTTCGAAGGGCTTAAAAGCAAAGGAAATTTATGAACAATTGTTAGAAGTGTATAAGGAGTCCTCACCTTCAAAACGCACCGTTGAATTTTGGGCTGGTGAATTTAAACGTACGAATTGCTTGAACATCTACCGTATTCACTAGATTTGGCTCCCAGTGACTACTATCCTTTCAGAAATCTTAAACAATTCCTTCGTGGAAAGCATTTTTCGTCGAATGAAGAGGCCATAGCAGCCGTGGACGGTTATTTTGCTGAGCTTCCGGAAAACCATTATAAGGATGGGATAAAATTTTTGGAAGATCAATGGAACAAGTGTATTGAGCTTCTAGGGGATTATATTGAGTAAAAAAATATATTTCGTAGCAAAAACAGTATTCTTTCATTTCGAGCGCAGGAACTTTTCAACCAACCTGTATATTCGCTTTCGATCCCTTTCTTAATCTATGTAACATTTTAAGGCAATTTAAGTTTGTTGGTGTAAGTTTTAATTAGAAATAACATTTCTTTCAATATCCACTTTTTTAAAATTAGTATTTTTTTCGCTAATCTACGCAAAACGGTTTACAAAAATTTGTAAAATGATTTCTGAAATTAGCAACAAAAATTTGTAAATATTCTGTAAAAATTCTGTAATTTGTAAAATGTAAATAGCAAAAAGATTTACTAAATAATATTTTTTTTACTAAAAATCAGTTCAAAAACAGTAAAGTAGGATTGAAAACAAAAAACAAATTTTTCTACTAACTTTTTTTTCTGAGTGTAGTTAAAATTTTAAGACGGTATTACACTAAGAAAAAAATTTAGTAGCGGTTACTAATTTTTTATACTAATTTCATTGCATTAATATTAATAATATTTTGCTGATTTTAAATTCAACTTTACAAAAACTTTAATAACATTTATTAGCAGTTACTAATTTTTTCTACTAATTCCATTGTACTAGACTTCAGCAGACACTTGTTGCTAAGTTTGTCAAAAAATACCGATGGGATCAAATTAGCAAAATTTCCCGTAAATACAGAAAATTTTTCTGTTGCCATTACAGACTTTTTTTGGTGAGTGTACTATTATAAATTCCACAAAAAATCTATTTTATATTAATATTTTGCAAATAGTCTTTATTTCCATGTCAATAAATTCCACTTTTTTAAAATTAGTATATTTTTTTTACTAATTTTATCAGCTCGGTTTTCAAAAATTTATAAAATGATTTCTGACATTTGCAAAAAAAAAAAAATTTGGAAATATTGTGTAAAAATTCTGTAATTCGTAATTCTGTTATAATAAAAATCCATACAAAAATACTAAAATGGGATTAAAAACCGTTTACAATTATTTCTACCAACTTTTTCTTCTAAGTGTATAATTCGAGGCCATATTATAAAATTTGCTTTAATTTATAAACTTTTGTAAAAACGGGTATATTTTTTAAATTAACTTATTGGATTTTTTTTTATTATAATATATGCAAAAATTAGAACAAAACAAGAAATTTTTAATAAAAAAAAAAATAACTTTTGTGATGTTACAAATTCCAAACATATCGATATTTATTAATGAATTATTTTATATAAGAATTATTTTATAAAGAATTTCTTGTTTGAAACTAATTATCTTGAAGACTCAACATGCTTTAGATATTACGGTAAAAAAAATCATGCATTCCAATCAGCCAACAAGGAAACTACCTCCATGGACTCCCTAGGATCTTAATAAAATTCGATAGAGAAGGAAAAATAATGATGGATATGTTTTAATTAAGCTGTCCAATCTCCTGGTTAGGTTCCCAGCAAAACCACACATTACCAAATAATTGGTAAAGTAATGTATAGCCATAGGGGCCGATGGATTACTTTACACCTTACTTCATTGATGAATTTTAGAGGCGATGAGCCTCAAACTAATGGGTTCATTCTTACAATTACCTTGGACCTCGTTTAAAACTATCATTGTAGACCCAGGCTCGCCAAAATTGGATTTGTTGCAATTATGCTTGTTAAAAAATGAAAAGCAATGGGTTACCCTTTTGCAGCTTAGGGGGTAAAAAATAATTGGTTATCTAAATGATTACGAAGAGGTAATAATTGGTTACTTTGAATTTTAATTTTTTAACATTAACTTGCCACTTAAAATCTTTAATTTTTAAACTAATTCTGGCTTTTCTACAGAAAAATGATTTTTATCAATAGATGGCAGTAGTGTTTAAATTTTACAGTGGTGTGCAATATAAATATATGCACATCCCGTAGTCTAGAATAGAGATAAATATGTGGACATATATTGCAGCAAATGTCAAAATTATCATATCTTCTGTGTGGATGACTCGATTTCGTAATTATTTATTACCGGCAATTTATGTTGCAATAATTTTTCGCCAATATTCGTTATCAATTATTGCTATTACGTAAAACTCAGCTGTCATTTTCGTTTGACAATTATAAAAAAGGTGACACAAAAAAAAAATCAAAAAAAAACATGATGAAATTTAAGAGAATTAAATACATTTTAACAAATTATGAGAAAAACCAAGAAAATTTAATATAAGCTCGGCGATGAGCAATTTTGTGCCATTATTCTGCCGACGCTTTGTACTTATTGCTAAGACTTTTTTCTCTAAAATAGATGGGATGGGATACAAATTATTTATCAAATATTGATTTTTATGCTACGTATGATTTCAATTAATTTATCAGTTTAAAGAGTCATTATTTTATGTTAAATTGTCATGCATTACGTAATCAACTGTCGGTAACATTACTTAATATTTCAAAATAATGCTAAAGGCAAGTAGTATACATTACAAAGTAATGCACTATTTAACCAACTATTGGTTACTCATTACCTTATATTTCATAATAATGCTGGGGATAAGGAGTATACATTACAAAGTAATGTATAATGTATCCAAATAACGGTAATTAATTACTTTTTGTTAAATTATAATGATATAGATAAGGAGTATGCGTTAGAAAGTAATGCAATTTATATCAATTATCGGTAACTCATTATTTTATATTGAAAAATAATGATATTGGTATGGAGTACACATTACAAGGCAATGCATGAGTTTATCGCACCCATTACCAAAGTTTTCCTGGGATAGACAAATTAGTTATCAAATTAATTTTTTTTTTTTTTGGAGAATGAAATCCTTTCAGTTACTGAGAAAAATATATAAAATGTGTCTGCAAATAGGAAATTGAATTTTGTCGCGTCTTTTATTTTATATTTTATATTTATATTTTTTAATATTTTTACTGATAGTTTTCGTCATGTTTATTATAATTAAAGCATAAAATTTATCATTTCACCTTACAAATAGATCATTTCGTGTTTGCATGTACAAGTTGTTAACATACATGGTGTTTCCTTAAGACATTCGTCGCTAGGCGAATGAGTGACTACATGTATTTTGCATGTACTTTTTTTTTATTGTATTTTCTTTCGTCTAAAGCAAAACGTCATCTGGAAACACCACCATAAAGTAAGAGAATAACTTAATTATTGCTGTTTTTATTTACATGTTTGAAAAAAGTTGGACAATTTTGTTTGTTGTTCAATAATTTTTTTTTTTTTTTAATATCAAATTAATATGAACAATTATTGTTGATTTAAATGCAAATATATAATAAAATTTTCTAAAATTTTCTTTCGATATTCTTAGTACATAGAATGCAAGCCTGGCATCAGAACTTAGGCACTATGGATACAACAATATTTGTTTTGTCAAGTACTCTAACATTGTGTAGAACTGAATCTATATTTCGTAAATTTCAGACATATTTTTGTATAAAAAACGGTCAATATTTGACCCCACTTTTAAATAACAAAATATGAAATTTGTTCGCTAAAAAAAGATTTTCTTCTTAACTATCACATTTCCGAATTTCATTAAAATAACCCATTGGTATAGCTTCCTTGCAGGTAAAAAATACCAAATTAGAATTTATATATCAAATTTTAATTGACCTTGAATTAGAAATTCAAATATAAAAAACAGAAGAAAAACAAGTGAAAGCATTAAATTTGGCTTTACCGAATTTTAATTACCTTCCACAGTGTTTTTCTTACAGGAAGGAAAAAAAACTGTTGCTATAATAGGGTTTCAATGTGAAAACAATTTTTAAGATAAAAAAAAATGTTTGTGGTGAAAACAAAATTTAAGTCGAATATAAAATATTCACCTCTAGCGTCTGGTGAAATAATATGACAAAATCTTTTAGTACACTGGCGGTCATAAAAACCGCACCATTGGCAACTATTCAGCCATTTCGATAAAAGTTCAAAACATCGCATATCCTCTTTTCTTTTTATTATGGGTATTTGCCTATTTACCGTTATGTAAGGAATCAAACAGTCAATTTTTTGCCGCATCATTTTGGTTATAAATCCTTTTTTTTTTTTTAGTAAGAACGTTAAAAATGTCTACACGGTATAAGCAATTGACCCGTGACCAAAAGGTAGACATTTTTGTTTTAAAGGATGTGGGAGTTCCTTATCGTGCATAGCACATAAACAATTGTAAGGCTCATAAGAAAAAAAAATCATTTGGACCCGTTTGCAAGAACGAAAGGATCAGAAAGACCTCAGAAGACTAACACCCGAACAGACAGCAAAATGCGAAGAATAAGTTTGAAGGATCGATTCAAAAGTGCAGTGGAAGTAAGGGCGGAAATAAAGAGCTACCAAAATCTGGATTTAAGCGCGGAAACTTTGCGTAGACGGCTTTCGGAGTGCGGACTATATATTGACGGAGCGGATGAAATTAAATCACTTGGCTTGGGCCAAAAAATATCGAAGCTAGATCCTCAACGACTTGAGAAAAGTTTTATGGTCTGATTAAAGCAAATTTAACTTGCTATGGGCAGATAATCTGCCGTATGCTCGTCGTTCAGATGGTAAAAGTTACAAGAATAACTGTGTAGTTAAAAGAGTGAAGTTTCCAGAAAGCCAGATGGTGTGTGGTTGTTTTTCCTACTTTATCCGGACTTCCTTATTCCATATTCAAGAAACCGTGAGCGCTAAAAAATATGGACAAATTATAAAGGACCACCTTTTATTTTTTTTCTTCAAATTTCTGTATGGTGCGGTTTTTATGAATATGAATATGAATTGTACTCAAAAATTTAGAGGTATCTTCAAATTTTGATTCATAACTTTTTTACCGCAGCACTGATCACGCCGTGATCGTTATGTCTAAATCGGCTTAGAATTACATTAGGATCATGAATAGATATATATGCTTTATGAAGTCTTGGAGCTATATACCGATTTGTTACATAGGCAATGACAAACTGATATAAAGGGTTTTACAATTAGCGCGGGTAGATAGATGTTGGCGGCCTATGACAAGTAACACGATTGAGCAGCACGTCCAAATGAAAAAAAAAATATGAAAAAAGGAAAATAAAAAAGAAATAAAATGAAATATGAAAAATGATCTTTAGCGACGAGGCGTATTTTTTGATGAATGGCTATGTTAACAAGCAAAAATGCTGCATATTGGACGACGCCAATCCACACGAGGTTTACCAGGTGCCATTGTATCCACAAAAAGTTACTTTTTGGTACGGATTTTGCGCTGGCGGCGTCGTTGGTCCGTACTTTTTTGAAAACGACGTTAGTAAAACCATCACCGTCAACGACGATCGCCACAGAACGATGATAAAAAAATCATTTAATCTTTCACATGGATTTATAATTCATCCCAAAAAATTCAAGCATTGTTTTTGAAGGTCGAAATATATTTTTGTTAACCTTTCCAAACTGTTGCACAGTACACTTGGTGAAAAAAGTTTCATCATATTGATAAAACTATTTTATAAATCGTTTGTCATCAATCCTTCATCATATTTATGAAATGTTTTTATAAAATTTTATGACAAATGTTTCATAAAACTTTATAATTTCATAAAAAAAAATTACATAAAAAAAATATTTAAACTCGCTTATGAATGTTTACTTATCTTTGTAATTCTCATTAAGTTTGCATTACAAATAATAAAAAAAAACAAACAAATTAAAATTAAAAAAAAAACTTTATCGTATTAATAAAACTTCTTTATAAATACACAGAGAAATAGATTCATTGTGACACCCGAATTTCTTGCAAACTGAATGATTTGGTAGGAACCACCGATATATTTGTTTGCGGCTAACTAAATTCGGTTAATACAACAGAATTTTGGTTGAAATCATATATTTCAATCGAATCAGGAATTCATTTTTAGAAAATTAATTTTTAGAAAGTTAATTAGATCATAAGAATCAATAAATTTTTATTATTCTTGTTTTTTTTTTCTTCTTTGGGAAAATCGGCTTTGCAATGCATGTGTTTTTATTAAAATCACTCACTTATTTACCTTATGAGTTGTTATAATAATTGGTGATTGTTTTTTACCTCCACATTGTGAGAATTCATTATTCCACTTCGTTGGATCATCATAGTTAAAATGATCTGTAAATATAAGTTTTTTTTTTCTTTAGTTAAAATTAATTTATTTTTTATGATTGTCATAGTTTTATTATGTACAGTAATAATGTGTTTTTTTTTTTTGCAACTGCCACAACAATTATGTTTTATTACAATATTTGTTAAAAAAAAAAATTGTATGTTCGGTTTTGATAAATTAGGATGTCACAAAACCATTTTGTTGATCCAGAGTACAAAACAATTTTAAGTCAAGCCTAAACTTTACAAAAAAAAAATAAAAATACACAAAACTGTTTATCATGATACATTTTAGTTTTTATTGTTTAAAAATTTTATCTGCATATGGTGGTGTTTTGTTATTGTTTTGTTTAAAATATTTTGTTATGACTTTATTTAACTTAACTAAACTAATAGAGAAAAATAATTATGTGCTATGTAGTTGCTTGGATATAAAAAGGTAAACACGCAAGACAGTAACAATTTTGGCAACATAATATTTAAACTTATTTCATACACACACACACACACACATACATACATATTACTAACTTATATAATTAAAGACAATAAATATCATTAAAATGTAAACATAAACACTTAATATCATTTTAAAAGATTGACGGATATATTTTGTTATTTAGCAATTAGATTAAGTTTTATAATATTTGTTTTACGAATATTATTTGTTCATTGTTTTTTTTTAATTATTTTGTTTAGAAAATATCTAGTGCCTGAATCAATCTGAAATTGAAATTACATTATGTGTGGTAAAAATTATTGCAGATTTTGCACAACAACTCTTGCAGAATATATTATATTCATTTAAATTAATTTAAACGCCCATTTATGCACTGGACCTGAATTATGTTGTGCTTAGAATTGGCCACAATATGAAGTTCCTTATAATCAATTTCAATTGAATATTAATATAAACGTTTAGATTTTGTAAATACCCTACGTTCTAGTTTAGTTTATACAAAAATCAAAATAATTCAATTTATACCTACAAGTTTTTAAAAATGAAATTAAAATTTTATTGTCGAAAATAAATACACTCAAAAAAAATATGAGAATAAAATGTTGCTGGGTTAGCAAAATATTAGTAAGGAGGGCGCTCGCAGAAAAATTCTATGTTAAAAAATCTTTAGCCAGATCTGTCTAAAATTGATCAGATCTAATAAGATCTCATATTTGAGATCTAATTAGGTCTGGTGGAATTAGTTCTAATCAGATCTGCTCACATCCGATTTTTTTTTACACGGACACTTAGACAAGCTGCGATATCTACCTCTTGTATATCTGATTATTGTCCTTACTATAAATATGTTGATCAGCACAAAAAATTCGTTAAAATTTAGTTCAATCAGTTTATTGCTGAGAAACTATAGCTAAAGATTTTTCTCAATACAGAATTTCAGCAAACAAATTACTGAAAATTAGTATACTACTAATAATTGACTTAACTGGATTTACACTCACCAAAAAAAGTATGTAATGGCAACTGAAAATTTTGCTGTTATAACGGGAAATTTTGCTGATTTGACCCCAGCGGAATTTTTTGCTAATCTTAGCAACACATGTCTACTGACGTGTAGTACAATGAAATTAGTATAAAAGTTAGAAGCCGCTACTAAATTTTAGTAAACTTTTATAAAAGGAAATTTAAAATCGATTTGCTAAAATCAGCACAAAAATTTATTATCAATATTAGTACAAACAAATAAGTATACAAAATTAGTAAGCGCTACTAAATTTTAGTAAATTGCTGTAAATTTTAAGATATAGAAATTTTTTTTTTTTAATTAATAAAAATGCACAAATTGGCTGCATTTTTTTAAGATACACTTGTTACACTTTAAAGCAGGGTTAGCAGGCAATACCCGTAAAATACCGTTACCGAAATAACAGAAAAAATCGTTATCCTTAAAATACCGTTACCGAAATAATAGAAAATACCGTTACCGAAAAAATAGAAAATAGCGTTACCCTTATGAAATAACCGCATTTATTTCGGTTACCATCCATGCTTTAAAGCTTTCTTTTAATATTGCCTTACGAATATACAAATTTATATTTTTTTTATCGAGCAACTTTTTTTTTATTTTATTTACTTTTTTTACAAATATTTTAGACAAGATTAAAAAAAAATCAAAGGCTTAAAATTTTTTTTTTTTTTGTATTTTAAGTTCAAATTCTAATTGTTTTAAGGGCTGATCTTTAAAACTAAAAAAGTTTTTAGGGCTATTTTAAGTGGATGTCCTATTTTTGAACATGAGACGGTTATGAAAAGTATTTTCACTTCCGATCCGTTTTTTTAAACTATGTAGCATTTAAAGGCAATTTAAGTTTGTATGTATAAGTTTTAATTATTAGAAATAAAAATTCCTTCAATATCCTTGCTTTAATTAATAATTATTTATTTTGCTAATTTTAACAAATCGGTTTTCAAAAATTTGCAAAATGATTTCTGAAGTTAGCAACAAAAACTTGTAAGCATTTTGTAAAAGATATTTTATTATTAAAAGTAAATAGCAAAAACGTTTGCTAAATAATAATTTTTTTTTACTAAAAATCACTACAAAACAGTAAAGTGGGATTGAAAACTGTTTACAAATTTTTCTACTAAGAGCAAGTTGCTCTACATTAACCAAGAGTAATATTCTACACGATTGTGTTAATCATATATAAATATAAATATGTGTATATATTTGGAAAGTCTAAGGCTCTAACTATCTCTCTTTATAAACCCTTTCAAAAATTAAAAATCTATTAAAAGACCCTGAATTTTTTTTACTCTTTGAAGTTTTAAAAAATCGTTGAAATAAAATTTTCAGTTAAATAAAATAAAATTTAGATTGAATTTCCATTGCCATTTTTGTAGACCCTGATCCAGGGAAAATTTAAAATTTATTATCTTTTGTGTGGATTTAAGTTCTACATAAATTTATGCATCATTTCAGTGTAAACATAACGGGAAATGTTCAAGCGTGTTTAAGGAACCCCGTTATGATCCCAGAAATGGCTTTTTTGGAAGCAAAGTGAGCGCAAAAAGTTGTTTTTTAAAAAATCTTCATTTATTTTGCACAGACTATTAACAAAAATTTGTTAACAGTACTTTGGCCTTCTGAATAGGTTTCAGAAGGCAAAAATGCTCTGTCGAATCAATCTTCGGAAATATGGAGCTTTCTTTATTTCAAAAAAAGATTTGCTCCAAAATGTTGATCTATTTTTCAAATATTTTTGAATCTCCTGAATTCATGTGCAAGTTTTACCTCTCAATTTATTTATTGAGTAACTTGCATAAGTATAGCTTTAATGTGTTCAGAGTTTAAGGGCTTACAGGAAAATTCCAAGATAAGGAAATTTTCAAGTTCCTATCGAGGTCCTTAAAATACCCAACAAACGATACGTTCCGTTTACGTTCCGTTTTCGGTCCGTCATAAACGTAATCCAACTCCATTTACGTACCGTTTTCTGGATCCGTATACGGACCAGAAAACGGATTTTAAGGAACATCAAAACTGATTTGAATCCGCTTAAAAACCGTCAATGACGGACCGTTTACGGACCGAATATATCGGATGAAAAACGGAGTTGTCCGTTAAAAGTCCGTCAATGACGGACCGTTTACGGACCGAATATATCGGATGAAAAACGGAGTTGTCCGTTTTTTCAACAAAAAACGGATTTATTTAAATGCCTAAATTTTTTAATTTGGAATAACAAATTATAGTTTTTTTCCTTTAGATTTATTTATACAAATTTAAATAAATGAAATATTCATCTCCAGCATAACTAGCATCTCTATCTATCACTGCGGTTATGGCCCATTGAATATTATGAAAAAATAAAACAAAATTTTAATTAAGGTTTAATTGGTGGCGTTTACGAAATGATGTAGCGTACCACGCAAATTTGCACATTTTTTAACAAAATCTATTATGAATTGACAGACAATATTTTTGTTTGCAAAATTGCATTAATTTGCGCACATTACCGTAAAACTTGTTTTAAATTTCATATATATTTACCTTAAATTAAATTTATTAAATTTATTCTCCGTGTATCTGTTTTTCTAAACTTTAGCGCCCGACCCGTGTAATGATCACAGACATGTTTCAATTATTCGTTGGTGACACCAAAAAGAATTCAAAAGCAACGGAAGAAAAACTAATGAAATTCGAGGAAGTCCGTATTTGACGATACAGAAACGGATGCACCAAAACGGAGTCAAACGTACTGTTTTCGAAAGTTCAATTATACGGACGGTTTATGTTCCGTTTACGTACATGCTTTGAAGGATACGTATTTACGGTCCGTAAAAATGTTTCTTGAGTACCCTCGAGAATTTATTCTCAAATGAAAATTAATTTTATATGAAATTTAAATAAAAAAAAAAATATCTTAAGGTAATTCTCCCAAGTATTGACCCATTAAATATTTTTTCCTATAATTTAAGAATAGTTTTCGAGAGGACCTAGTAGATTTTTGCTGAGTAATGTAATTATTATAATTGTTGAATTTGTATTTAAATTATAACTATATTAATAAAATTGATTTTAAAATAAAACACTGCCAAGAATGAAAATATGACGTATTATCAATTGTGACGAATTTCTCTGACTTTGTAAATTTGCATTTTAAACACTTCTCAACTCAATAGCAATTAAAAAATTACTACATACATCTCAAGAAATAAATATTTAGTTCTTAATCAGTATTCAAATAAAAGACTTAAGACATAAACCTTTCTTCTAACAGTTGTCAATGAGATCAAAAGCGCATATCATAGAAATGTTAGTCAAAATAATAGAAGCATGTGTATTTTGTTACAGCCCTAAAAAATTAACAAATGAAAACTAAAAAAAATATATTTTTTAATTGTAAATATATCATTTACCATTTAATTGTTACAAATGTTTGATTTTACCAAAATTTAATTGGTCACAAAAACAAATGTTTTTAAAAGAAAACCTTGATCAAAGCACAAACAAAAATAATTTTAACATATTTAACGGTTTACCTACAACCATATAAACTTTCAAGTTTAAACATACGTTGTCACAAATATCAAACTGTATTTTCCTTATTTTTTTTAGATGTCAAATGTTCTTTGCATTTGCTAGCGATACACCTGATTAATTTTAAAAAAATACACATATATTATATTAAAAGTTTGCAATTTCTTAACAAACAACACAATTGTCATCGATTACATACCCACAGCTAATGGCAAAAGAAATAATAGACGATGATAAAAATTATTAAGCACCGGAAAACTCATAACAATTCTTTAAATATTTTTTTTTTTTTTTTTCAATGGAATCAATTATATTTCTTTTAACACAAAAATATGTAAACAACAAAATATAAATAAACAAAAAAAAAATGAAAACAATTTAAATAGTAACGTTGTGTTTCGAAAACCGTAATCGTTTGAATTTTAGCCGTTTGTTTATTATTAAATGCGTTTATCTTGTCTTAACAATTGAAAATGTACTAAACTCTTATTGTATTGTTACCATTATATTTTATAGTTTTTGACTTTTACTCAAAATAATCTCTAATATTTTTCTTCAATTTTATGGTATATTTGAGTCAAAAAAAAATATGTTGGCGATGTTACAGGCTGCTGCAGCTAATGCTTTGTTTTATAAATCTCTCATAATGTAAACATTTAGCGGTAAATTTTAAATCCTACTCATTTTAAAAATTTAATTTAATTTAACTTTAACTACAAACCAGAGATTGTAAACTACCATTAGGTTTTAGTAAACCATGCATTACATACATTATTCGTTACAAAAGGTTTGTTTTTTTCTGTGACTTGAAAACCCTCAATGTATTGAATAAATGACAATACGCTTTAAAATGAAACAACTTGTATGTTAAATAAAAAAATTTTTATGAGTTTAAATTGCAAACCACAGATATGTAAGTGCGCTAGAGTAAAAGGCAAAGAAAAAATCGCTCATTATCATACAAATTGTAATTGTGTGTAAAAGTACCCTTTATATAATGTTTGCAAAATTTGTTCTTTATGTACATGCGACACTTATCATCCCAGTTGTCCAATCTTCGTTGACGAAATTGTCTTCAACGATGTCTTGAAGAAATTTTAAAATTTTTCATGCTATCTGTCTTTAATGTCAATGTAAGCGAATCTGAACTTACGACGTGATGAGCGACAAAATAATATGATTGCCTTCAATCAAAGTACATAAGCGACAGGTTTAGGCACGAAACATATAATTTGTCGCATATGAAACTCCGTTGATGAAACTATAACCGAAACTCTATTCAAGTTGTCGTCACTCCAAGTACATTGACGACAATGTAAGCGAAAACCCCTGTAGTTTCATTGACTACAATTTGAAGTATATTGTTGCAAACATGATCGTCAACGACAATATGAGCGATAGTGCCACCCAATGGGACGATTTAGCGGTCATATGTATGAAAATGTCCTTGACGATTTGTATGGGCTGTCACCAATTGGTCGTCTACAAATTTGTTTAGTCATGCACGCATTGTCGATGTTGTCTTAAAGACGTGGACAACAGGGATAATAAATGATTAAATTTGAATTACATTCTTGCACGGATTTAAGTTACATATTTCAGTTATGCTGCGTCACTATTTCATAGTTATAAGTAACTTAATGCATTAAATATGGTTCGTTTTAAGTCACGATTTTATTAGAAGATGACACATAAATCTCATTATTTTGAATATGAACTGCATGCAAGATAAACACTACAATCTAATGGTGCGAAAATCAAATTCTTATTGAATAAAGTCTATTATGGAGAGTACTTTTTTTTATTTTAAAACTCTTTCAGCAAACAAATTTCAGTAGATCAAAAAGTGTCAATTAGAAACGACAGCTTATGATCATAAGCATATTTCGCAGTAATGGGGCTATAGATTGTAAAATTTTTGTTACAATAATGAAAAATGGCAGTTTCCACGGCATGGGCTACGAATTGCTCCCTCATCCCCATTATTCTCCGGACTAAGCACCGTGTGATCATTTTTTGTTCCAAACCTGAAAAAATGGCTCACGGAAAAAAATTTCACTCCAAAGATGAATTCATCTCACAAACCAGTCTATTTTGATGAGAAACGTTGGACAAAGTTTTTACAACTCAAAGGAGACTACGCTGAATCAAAACTTGAAATCAGCATAAAAATTTTGTTAACTTTTGATGAAATGAATTGTAAAAATAATTACTTTTTTATTCAAATTAATGTATGTTTTTATAAAATCAACAAATTTTATTTTATCGTCAGTAGAAATACTTTACGAAGCAATTGTGGCTTTGACAAATTTTTTTTTATTGAAATAACAAAATTCAAATTGTTAATTTTACAAAAATACATTGGTAAAAGGAAAAAGTGAGTAAATTTGATAAAAAATTATATTCAATTCAAAAATGTATTGTGGCTGTAAATAATTTTGCGTGCTTAGTCTTGTATCGTCATTCCTGGTGCAAAGATGTAAAATGTGGTTGTCCTAAAAAATTATATTAAAATTATAATCAATAGTGACAAATTATTTTTTTTTATATTTCTAATAAATTTAAACAATTATGTTAATTTTATTTTATTTAAATTGTCAATTGTAATTTGAGTAATGTCATAGATACTTTTTTACATTTTCCATCTTCAAATAATTTTTTATAGTAATTTTTCGCCTTTAATTTATTTTTATTTATACATATATAATTTTAAATAAATTTATACAGCTTTACATATGAGGACGGATCAATAAGCCCGTGACTTTTTGAATAAAACACAACATAATCTCCTTTAAGCTTAACGCACTTTGTTCAGCTTTTCTCCAATTTTTGTATCCCTTCCCAAAAAATATGATTTTTCGAGGTCCATAAAATAGGCATTTATTTTATCAATAATTTCATCGTTGGAGCTAAACCATTGGACCGAACCATTTCTTTAGGTTCGGAAATAGGAAATAGTCACTGGGTGCGAAATCCAGAGAATATGGGGGATGAGGTACCAATTCGTAGCGTTCGATTACGTTCAATTGTGAGCAAACGCGGCACCCATCTTGCAGATAGCTTTCTTAAATCCAACTAATCATTTGAAATCGAAAACACACTGCCATTTGAAATGCCTATGGCATCAACAATCTCACGCACTTTTACTCTTCGATCGGCCAACACCATATCGTGGATTTTTTCGACATTTTCGGGTATATTGACCTCAATTGGCCGTCCAGAACGTTCAGCGTCATTTGTACTTGTGCGA